>JACJUY010000616.1:90919-155606 GCA_014220935.1 Platorchestia sp. MABIK | reverse complement strand
GATTCATTAACACCTTGCTTTCTGTTTAAAAATGTAACTGATGCGCCCACAATGGATTTCTTGATTTCAAATTGCTGTATTAACTTTTCTTCTAGTTCATCATACGTAGCATCAGAGAGTAACGTAGGTTTAACTCTTCGTTGTAGATCAGTAATGATGTTTACAGGCAAGGCTTTAACTAAAATACTAGCCTTCTTACTGCCATTGTTTCCCGCCTTCTGAAGAGCGTCTGCACACAGTACGTTTAAACGTTGTAGAAATTCACACACTGTTTCCCCTTCAATGTCAAATGGAGGACAGCTAAATATAGAATACGCCATCTTGGTTTCAGAGCACTTGTAAAGTTCAAATTCACTTCGGAGATTCGAAGTCTTCGTCGCCAATTTGTAGTGTCGTACTATCGACACAACTTGAGGTATTGTAGCAGAAGCTTTAACTTCACTTCAGTTCCCTAAGCTGCAAACTCGGGTGAAGGATAAGTATGCGCACAGCAACGCTCCTAATAATGTACTAATTCCATCGGTGACAGATCTTCCTTATAACTAGTCGTGCTCGGAAGTCAAACAAAGACTTTCCGGGGCTCGTAAACTTCGCAAAGGCAAGACACCATAAAGGACTTGCGTCGGTCAGAGTTCCGGCCGTTTATGGCTCTTCCGGCTCCAAGACATGCGAAACCCAAGTGCAACAAAGACATCCGGCTGCGCCTGCCTTGCAAGGCTAACTGCGAGATATAACATTCATAAAGGATGATTTTTACCGTACTTAACTAAATTAGTTGAAATTATCGTCACACTCTTTCTCTTCTACCAGATTTTAACCGATAATCTAAATAAAAATCGCATATCAACAGTATAATTTAAGAAGACATGTGCTGTGCGCAACGTCTCGCGCCATAAGAAGTATTTTATACCCCTGAACTGCGCGTACCAAGTGCTGAAGGGGCCGCCCCGTGATGCAAATAATGTCGTCAGGTCACCTTTCCCCCCTTGAGCCATACGGAAAGTTAGAAAGCTTTACCGATCTACCATGAAGTAATTTATAACTACTGAACACTGTCATAGAGGAAAAGTTTGTACTTAACTGACACGACAAAGAGGGCCAATCACGATATAAAAGAATCGCACATTTTAGTAAAGATTCTGATGCAAAATACCAGGAGAACAGACAACTTTTGTTTCACCTTCATTCGAGGGTTCTGTTCATGCGAAAGGGTGGAGGTATAGTCATTTCAAGACTCATTTGGTTTCCGATGTTAATAATTTTGCAAAGCTTTGTAGTGTGAGTAAGAAATGTTTCTAATCAACTTATTTCCTGATTTTCACACAAATGCAGTATTACAACTTGAAATCAGACCTATTCAGTTCACTAGTGACGTTGAAATTCACGAGCATCTAATTTTAGAAGTTAATTGTTACCGAGCTGTTTCTCCAGGAGTTGCTGCTCAGACTTGCAAAACAGGCGACAATAATGGAATGCCAATGTAATTTCTTCGGTGATAAAACCCATAGCTGAATAATAAAGACACGTACTATGCATTCCCCGAAGTTTACAGTAGGAAAGAGTTGGGTCTATGATTACTATTGTTGTGATGAATAGCCTCCATTACTATTGTGATGATGAACAACCTTGTGTTGTCTAGTTACCGCAAGCGTCATCCCAAGGCTTGTAATTATTGAAAGCGAATTAATATTGATTGAACCTCTTTGAGATTTGCCTGTCTAACTGCTGAATTGCAATTAATAATTTTTCTCATTTTAAATGCCCTCTATATTCATGACATTTTATAAATATTCAGCATCATCCATGGAGACCACGTTTATTTCCAATGAAGACCTGCGAGTTGGATCTCTCTGCATTCAACATAGAGTAGCGCCTAAATTAGCATTTCTATACAACACATTTGTGGGAAAGGGTTTGTTGTGCAAAGCTGGCCCTCAGCATAAGCTATAGGCTACCTCACCTCTGAGATAGACAGTCTTCGAAATCAAACAATCCAGGAGCATGTCTTCTTTTGTCTACTCAGCGTGGTCATATTGTGCAAGTTTTATGGAAAGGAGACTGAAGCCCTGATAATTTCATCTCCAACCACAGAATTCATTCACTTGATGATTGCCATAGTTGGCTTCCTATTCTGTATTAGAGCGCTTGGCTATCAAATTACACGCATTGTTTTTTAGTGGCTATATCAGCCGGTTATTAGGAGTACTCCTGCCACTAAATTTGGTTTCTATCTCTACCTGCTTCTCTCTGCAGCAAGCTGTTGTAGAGCTGCCTAAGTTTTCAATGTTTGCGCAACTATCAATTGGAAGTGGATGTGACATATTAGTGACTCTTTCCTTCAATTTATAACTTAAATTCAAATTATTTTCATTTTTAAACTGAATTTGACAGCAACATAACATTTGAGCAAACATAGGACGCAAATAATGCAGAAAATATTCATCTTTGAACAGGGTAAAATTTGAAAATTAGCCACACATCTCCACTCCGCTTTCAAATACTACTGAAAGAAAATCTTTGGATTTCCAAGTTTGAAAATACCGTGAGTACCGACTGAACACTGACAGCTGAACACTGACAGTGCAGCTGACTGCGTCCTATGAAAACCATGCACTTCAACTTCGCTGCGCATTTTACGAGCAAAAAAGTATAATCAGCATGCGTCAATTCTAGGCTATGTTTTTTTCGCTAATAACGAAAGAGTTAGTGGGTTTACGACACTAACGACAATAACAGTCGTTGTCAGAGTTCAAATTGTTAAGCTTTGTAACATCAACGAACTCTCAGCTACAGAGTCATTTCAACCTGCGCTTAATTATCGCGCTAATGCAATGGTAAACTGTTCGTGGAGTGCACCTTGTGTCCAGCGTTACATTTGGCCATTTGAGAGGCTGAGCGTTCAACTTTAAGAGTATCACATCGTTCTCGCTCATCTGGACAAAATTAATTTGTCTCCATGAAAATGAACATTTATCTTTTTGCATCTCCAACTAAGTTTTGATTTATTGACTTCAAGAAGAAATAGTTAAAACCATTCTGTGTTCGACCAATATAAATTAATTTTTTTCTCATTTACACACAGGTGAGAGAACACGATGTGGCCGCGGAGGTGACCTCTCATCACAGGTGAGGAGTAGCTTCCTAAGGTAAAATAAATCAAAGACGTTGGATTTTTAAAATACCCTATTAATATGTTCTAATATTTTGCGATGGTAACTACATTTATGGCAACCTCATTAAATCTCTATCAATGTTTATGTATCCCAAATCAAGTAGAAAACCGAGAAAATCTATTCTAAATGAAATCCTAGTGAAATGTGGAGTCTGTGTCTCTGAATGACAGAAATTCAGGAAGATATGTATCATTAAAATTTGTTGACTTTAGTGAATATAAAACGAGAAAAGTTTTCCTACTTTCTATATGATAGATCATTCCCATTTCATTGAAAATGATTGTGATTGCTCAAGACGTTCATTTTGTTTTCTTCAGATAAACTCAAGCTTGTGATCTGTATATAAGAAGCAGTGATCCGTACTAAACTGAAACGTGCGATTACTGAAACCTTACTCCTAGTCTGATGATTGCTTTCATTCGACCAGCATTTCGATAAACCAAACGTACTCGTAATTTATTTCCTATTAACAAAAATTGGCTGAATTTGATGTTTTAATTGCATGCAGCATATAATTCACCGAACCGGCCTCTAAAAGAAGGCGCGTAGCTGGGGAAGTGCAAGAATTAAGACCAACGAGCTCCGCCTTCTGATGCTGAACACTCAGCTACGTGTCACGAAGATGACATTCCCCAGACTGCATGACGTCGCTTGATCACCAATGCGTCTCTGTCAGTTGTGGGTCATGTGTTCGGGTGAAAACGATCGATATTTTCGAAGAAGAAAACGGGAACCAGTTTGGAGCGACTCGTACGCTTACCAGCTCAACGAAAACTGACGCATTGGGTCTCTCTCTCTCCTGGGGACGAAAAATTGTTTTTTCATGCGGTGACTTCCACTTTCAGGCAGATATTGTTGCTGCAGAATATTAGGCATATATTAGGAATTCAAATTCTAAGGTAATATCGATTGCGTATAATTCAATTGAAAGGGCGACTTTTTGGAAATGTAATAAGTAAAATGAAAAGAAAAACCAATATAAAAGGGAGCATTCTTTTAATTGGATACGTTGTGGAATCTCCGATTCCATCATCAGTGTTATAAAACAAAGAACAAAAATGATGATGAACAAATTGCTAGAACCAGTAGAAACTAATGACAATATACACACATCGAAAAATAGCTACACCTGACTGTTAAAAAACAGAATTTTTTCAAACATTCGAAGGCACACATACACATGCACCCTAGTTCAAACTATTAAACAAATACACAATAACATCTAGCCCCCCCAAAAAAATAACTATACACATACACATCCGAACACGCTTCAATTTACACCGTTGGGGCAATGTTTAATTTCATTGCACTTTGATCATGATTAAAACAAGGTCTATGGGTGAAATTGAACAAGGATTCCAAAATTCTGAGATCAAATTCATCGGTAGCTCTGCAAAGCGTGGAGAAATTAGAACTTTTAAAAAGGTGGTTTGAATTAAGACAATGGTCTCTGATAGCTGACTGGGAGGGAGATGAGTATGGACGGACGGTTCTATGGGAGATAAAAGAGTGTTGGCTGTGACGAATGAATTGCTAGAGTGCGGTACTTCGAACTTAGGACTGCAGGCAGCAATTACATTTATACAAGTAGACACAACCATTTCTCAGGCACTCTTCCAAACGCACTTTCCTTTTAAAACTTAACCTATGTTAAAACTATTTCTGTAAAATGGTAACACGTCAATGAAAGTGAAATGAGAGTGTATCAGGGATAAAAGCTCCTGTCTCACTTCCTTGTTCAGATAACTCAAGAAAGGGAACTCGACGAACACTTTCTGCTTTGGTGCGGTCAGAATTGTAGAAGAAGGGTAAAGTTTTTTGTTTAAAAACTTTTTAACCAGGTTGTTGACAAAAGGTACATGGTATTTATTTTATACAAGTACTTTTGTGATATATTCCGCTTCGTCATGAAATATTTTATAAGAACTTGAGACACGATATGAGCAAGGAGATAAGACAGGAGCTTTTATCCCTGAAACACTCTCATTTTACTTTGACTCATCCTTTGTCCAGTTGAGTTTTAAAATTCCATCTTCACTGTTATTGTGTAAATATGTCAGTGTCTTAAATGAAATAATTTGACGTCATATATGTGTATATACCTTTCCTGTAATGCATTTTTAGCACATCATGCAATTGGGATAGGCAACCAAAATTATGTGAAAGAAATGTTAGTTTGAAAAGCTTAAATTTAAGGTATTTGAACGAATTGTTTTTCAATAGATACTCTACTCATACACTCAAAAAAGTTGGAATGTTTATGCAACTACAGTGGAGAAGATAGCAAAATCCACTTCTATGTAGAAACAGCTTTAATATAGTTTATTTCCGTCGAATTTGTGCATTTGTGATTCTTTGAGATTCCTATAAGTTTACTCTGTCGAGGGCCATTTCAATCCTCATTGTGATGTCGGTGACAACCTGATGGATAAGAGAGGTATACAGTACTTTAATAGCTGTCGTTGCAACAGAATTGCTGGAGTGCGGTACTTCGAACTTAGGACTGCAGGCAGCAATTACATTTATACAAGTAGACACAACCATTTCTCAGGCACTCTTCCAAACGCACTTTCCTTTTAAAACTTAACCTATGTTAAAACTATTTCTATAAAATGGTAACACGTCAATGAAAGTGAAATGAGAGTGTATCAGGGATAAAAGCTCCTGTCTCACTTCCTTGTTCAGATAACTCAAGAAAGGGAACTCGACGTAATGAGTTCATACAATGAGCAGCAAAAATCTAACTGTAAGGCGCACAGTAAATTTCAGCAGCAATGAAAATCAAAATTTTCACATATTAAGAAATAGTATAATTTTTCGAGTTCATAATGCAATTTTCCAATTCACCATAATGAATTTTACAGAAAAATTCAAGGGTCTGAGGCTGCCAACAAAACACTTCATAGAAAATGCGAGCTAAATACCAACCATTTCTTTCCTAATTTGAGTGTAGAAAATCCATAATGAGTAAGAGTCCAAAAAGGAGAACTTGATAAAACATGCGTTACAAAATGTTTTTAAAATATTATACCCACTAAACTCATTGTAAGCAGCTTTACCATAGCATTTTACTCCATTCCTCCCGCATGGCTTTCCGCGAAAGCATATTTTAGAAAATCACACAGGCAAAACTCACCGTACATCTTCACCAAGTTTCTTCTTCGTGTTAGGGTTCAAAAACCGGACTATCAGACGATCAGGCGCTTCCAGGGCCATTGCGCGACTCCTCATGAAATTTTGGCGATGTGCCGCTCCGATGCAAGGCTATAACATTATAACTTTCGGCGAGAAATGTCCCTGAAGAACAGTGGCATCTGTGCCCAAGTCCAGCAAGCCGTGATCACTTCTCTCGCTAACTTTGGCCATAAAATCTCTTTAAACGGGCTATGGTGAGTGCTCATATCCCACACTTCCATCGATATATTTTCTTTTATTCATCAATTTAAGTAAAATTTTTAGTTTTACGAGCTTAAGGATTTCAGTCACGGACCCTTTCTGAATTGAAATGATCCTCATCCTAATTGAAACGATGCGTATCGTTATCGTCGATATTCGTATATTTACTATTGTTACTAAATTAGTGCGTTAGACGGAAGAAGTTCTGGAACAATGATCAAAAATTTATTTTCTATGATTAATGGACTTTTTTACTGAACGGAAGTATTATTTCAAAATTTTACTAATAACCTCCTTGAATTGTACTATACTGGACATATTTGAGGGTCGATTCCAAATTATATTTTACCCTAATTTCATAAAATGATCAAATAGTCTGTCGCATTTACGGTTGTGGATTTTCATTGCTACATACGGTAGTATGAAACTAAATTGTAGAAAATGAAATAAAGTGGACAAGAAACTGCAGTCATTTCAGCACCTGTTTTATACAGACTCACTATCCACCATCAATTTTTTTATGCAAGCTCTCATATTGTCTTGGATTTAAGTTTGACCTATAAACGTAAACCTAAAGTAAAGAATTTCCTTATGATAAATACTGAGAAATCCAACGGGGGCACGTTGCTATGGGGGGTTTGTAATGTGATACCAGTCATGGAAATCATTTTTAAGGTCTTTGGGGTATTCTTTCCAGTTTCTAGTGATTGTCTTAAAATAATATAATTTGCGTTGATGTTTTGCACTTCAAAAATATTTTCTAAAAAAACATTCAATGGGCGAACACTATGATATTTCACCAGTGCTTGAATAGAAAATTTTAGTCATTTTTTACACAGGTATCAATTTCACAATGAACTGGCCAAAATTACTTCATACAAAAACACTGGAATTTGAATACAAAAAAGAAGAGATGTTAGTTAGAACCTCAAGGTTCTTAGTCATAGTTTGTTTAGGCTTTTAATCTAATTTTCACATTAATAAAAATCCAATAACACATCAAGCTTAACCATTTTTTTTGCATGAAGACGAATCATGTCCAGATTTAGCATTACATCAAAACTAAATACAAACTTGGTAGAATCTCGAACGGGCTTTGAAAAACGTTGATGCCAAATACAAGCCAATTAGGAGTTGATCAGATCAGGCGACAATAGTTGTAAAGACTGATAGTAACTGTTTCAACGTATAACGGACTCCATAAAGTTCATCCGTGAAGTCAGTCTCAAAAATAGGAGAAGCTACGAAAAGCTTCTGACAAAAAGGGAAAAATAAAGGTATTCGAATTCAATTTCGGCATCTGAAATATGGAAATAGCGCTAGAGGAAAACCTGAAAAAATCAGTCCTCGACAGAGGACTGAGTACGGCAGAAAATTTCCACTTCAACTTAGAAAAGAGATGTGGCAGAAAGCTGAAAAACAGTGCAGAAAGCTGAGGAATAAGTTTTAAAATATAAGTAATAATAAGTAGAGACGAGGGTTACGAGCCAATAAGCCATTGACCTTCATATCGTCTAAAATGACCGCTTTCAAATTCGAAACAAGAGTAAAGCGCTTGTGCTTCAACTGCCTCCCATCAAAGAAATAAGGGAGGGTGATATTTTGTCGACAAAATGTAGTGCTTTCCTGTCCATACGAGATATAGTAAATAACGAGAAACTTAATCTTTTTTAATGAGTAGAAATATTTTTGATTGTGTTATTTGGCGAATTGAAATTCCTTTTGAAGCTTTCTGAACAACACAGCACCTTCAACATGGCCCGTATTGTCACAGGAGGGGTAAGAAGCTTTTTGAAATAATTTTTCAAGCTTTCTGGTCAAAGCTACCCGACCTCTGAGTGTTCAGATTTTTTATCACTAAGCTCTGCAATTACGTGCATTATAGGGAGTGGGGCCCACTTCTATTGTCTTCCAAATTTAATTTCATAGAAATACTCATTGTTTTAATGGTAAGACTATGTAATACCACAAGTTTTAATAGATGAAATAGGCTGATTTCTAGGAAATCTCACCTTCAGGATGTAACGGAAAACAAAGGCATGCTAAGAATGTCATGATGAAAATAAATGTTTCGGATTATAAAAAAAATCCATCCCCAGTATTTTGAAAAACAAGAGTTAAATAAATAAATTAAAATTTAACTCTGACTCTTCTGAATAAGCCAAAAATTTCTCCCACAATTGCAACAAACAATGGAATGTTTTATTGCCGTGTCCCATTCATTTATTGACGGACGGTTTTATAAAATGTACATCGACTCAAAGATGTGGAGATCAGAAGAATTTTGGGCTTAATTCAAAATTTTAACATATTTGCTTCTATAGATATGGTCTTTATTTGAACAATGTTCTGTTGTAGACGAGTTGAATGGTTTGGTCAGGTTATTGCCAGAGCGAAAGGAGACTCCCCTGTGTTGTGCACACCTCACAAATAATTGGAGCCCAGTGCCATTAATGTAAGATCGCTCGCAGCGGTCACACGTATATTGATATACACCTACACTTGTACCGCAATTTTCGGTTTATTCAGATGAATTAGAGCTTAAAGAAAAATTTTTAACGCTATGATTTAGTGATTTTCAGAGCACTGAAAATGGATTTTTTATAATTCGAAACATTTGTTTTTATCATGTAAATCTTAGCTACGTTGGTTTTCCTTTTCCTCCCACAAAGCGTGTGTCATGTGTCTCTGGCATTTCCGAGAAAAAATTCCTTTAAACAATAACTTCGTATTATAATACCAAAAAACCTTTTTTCTAATAAAATGCATTTGGATATTTTTTCTAATTTGAGCAAATTTATAAAGTGCAGTAATATTTCATTTTTCAGTAATCAAATTAAACCCCTCTAACTTTCTACTTTTTAATTTGTTTGTTCTCCATAAGCAGATTCGCTGATTAATTTGTTCTCCATAAGCAGTCAATACTCGAAAAATTACTTTTCTATACAGTTCGGTGCCACAGCTTTCAAATATGTAGTCGTAAATTCGGGATAATGCATGAGCACAATACTACTGATAACTTTTTCGCATAAAAAAAAAGAATTTAAAAACTACTAATTCACCATAATTCTATTTTCTCTAGCTTTTATTCCTGAATTAATTGAAGATTTTTTACTATTACTTCCGTCTAGGCGTACTATAAATATGATGGCCTAGCTCACATTAAATCTGATGTTTCCTCTCATATTTAATCAAATGAAGGTTTTTGTTGTGCTCCTAAACGAGCAGTACATTTTCAATAGAATTTTAAGTTCGCAAGAATCTGAAATAAAGTTGTCGGCAACACCGAGAGGTGTGGGGAGCCTCTAGGTCCGTTTTTGCACAGCGCACTGCGTAACTCGAAGCGCTATCTTAATGCAGCATCGCGACGATACATTGCCAAGTTTCTGCGTTCCGTGTTTTGCGTGAAAAATTGGCTGCGATTACTTTTGGGGGGAGGAGACTTGCGTTTCTGGAGCTGAACTTTCGCGTTGTATTCCACATGGCTCACCATTCTTGAAATTCTCGATTATTCCCAACCATTAAAAATAATTTGATATTTTGAGAAATTTTTCAAACTTAACAAAGCCGATCGATCTAAATTCGTCAGCAAGACTTCTTCGTAATAAAATAACAAAAACTAGCTGCTCAATTTCAAGTATTCGTTGAAACACGTGAAATTTCGATAATTATTGAGTGGGAATTTATTATCTGCTGCTGATTCGCAAAATTTTATTATGAGGAAGAATTTTCCCAAAAACTTTAGCGCCTAACCGGTCATGCGCATGAAACAGGCATAATGAAGTTGATTTCTGCTAAGAATTTTTTCCTGTTCCAGCGTTGGCCTCGTACGTCTCCTGAGTAAGAAAAAAATTAGACGAGCTTCATTACTTCTTGATCAATGACTCAAATAGTGTCGCTAGTCTCCTCTTTTTAGAATTCAAATGTAAGTTTCATTCCCTTTATCAGTTTTTAAAACTGATTTACTTTTTATCAACTTACGCAGTCAACACGCAGCCAATTACTGCTCTGAACGTTCTTTCCTACGTTCTTTGCGTTTTGGAACTTTTATGACCACGTTCTTTGTAATAAAATTTGTCTTCTTTGACTCTGATTCTTATTTCTGCACTCGTATACGAAGCGTTTACATATTCATTTTACTTGTGTGCTTCGGTTGCTTGTGAGCTTTACTGGACAACAGAATATTATGACCCTTTTACAGATTTGTAATCTTTACTCTGTTCAACAACAGTTTTTGGATGTGTTGAATAAGTTATATTATTAATTGCTGCATCCAGGTCTATGAATTGAATAAAATCGATGTGCAAAGTATTATATTCAGCCGAATGAGATCATAGGGTTGACTGGTGACCTTTGGGATAGTAAATACTCTGAAAGTAATGACATAACCTGTCATGGTTATATCATGTGTATAAGTGAAGTGTATTGTTCGGGTATTGCAAATAATCCTTCTTCCATTTGTTCAAAATGAACAGAGCGACTTCAAATGATGTGTTTATGTCCAAAATCACTGAAAACATGTTCTGTTTGATGTATTAATACAGTATATAATTTTTTTTTTTCAAAACGCAATTTATAATTCAATCCTGTTAAAACTGAGAGTAACAGTGCTCCGGTCCGCTTCTTTACTTTTTTAAAATCAATTTAAGAGGTTTAGTCGAGTGACACGTGTTAGATTCTCACGGAAGTTACAAAGATGAGCGGCGAAACAAAGTAAAACAATCAGAGACCGAGAACTAGCATTGCGTAACAGTTAAGATATTTTTTGCAAGTCTTAAAAAATAAACTAATAGGAAACAAAAATAATGGAGTCAAAGATTAACTCTTCCGGCAGTGTTGGATTGATTCCTTACGTCAATTCATTAACGCCTTTGAAATAGTTTTTCAAAACTCGACGCTGGATTCAGTGGCTACTCTATAAAGAGACTGTACGAAACTGTGGTCAAGCAGTTACTAGCGCGTCAATGCGGCGGTCTCCCCCATTTTCTTGGTTCCTCACGTAGTGCGGCCCCGCGTTTGCTGCAGGCTATAACGAGGATCTCGAAGTGTACCTCCTCGATGGGAGCCTACAGACCTCCCGTTTATCAATCGTTCGGAATTTTTATCATGCATGGAGGATGTGACCCAAGAGAGCGTTATTTTTGGGGAGGCTTCGTATAATGGCTGCATATTATGGTAAAGTAGATTGTCTTCTGCGCACAATCTCAGGGGATGAGGAACTTTCTAACATTGCGCCAATTTTTTAGCGTCGAAGCACCCATTTTAGGTAGAGCTTAAAGAATAACATTACCAATACTGAAGCTTTCATTGCACACGTAAAATGAATGGGCATCACAAATACACTACCTGGAGATAGAAAGAAAAGTCATGCAGTGGTCTTGAAAAATTCAATCATTTTCTCTTCTTCTGAGAGCAAAAAATACACGGAATATCTGTGCTGCAATTGCTATAGACATCGCTATAATACAAAAATAAGGAAAGGAAAAAGAAGAGTCATTCACGGTGGAAACAAAACGTCGAAGCAGCTCCATTTCATAGCAAGTGTAAAGAGCATTACATTCTTGATTAAGGGCACCAACTTTCTTTGCAGAGACCTATAAAAAAACTAGAGTGTTCATCGATGAAGCAGAAAATTGTAGCACGTTCGTGATTGTTCTCGAATTATCCTATGAGAACTACGCGTTTCGAAAGAAAATAAAATTATATAGTTACGAAGAAGCCGTTAGTAACTGTACAACATCGTGAAAACATACCCGTTACCCATGAAGAAACTATTTGAAAGAATGTTACGTCTTACAATAAAACAAATTCACTTTTTTGAGAGTGCATGAAGTATTAAAAGGTAGCAAGAAGCGCATGAAGCATTAGATACATTTAGGATCATTTCTACCGTGTAGACATCTTAAAACAGTGTAGTGCTTTGAGGTCGTTTTTACTTGGGTAGAATAGGATCTGTGACTCTTTTCTGGAAAAAATAAGGCGACAGAAATTTTTGCAAGTTCTTGATGACTACACTATCCTTCCACTGGAGCCTCATTTTTCGGATAGTTCGATAAGAGAAAGTTCTCAGGTACAGCTCTTGACTTCTAGGATTTGTTTTCTGGGCATGAATGATTATTGATATAACAAAAAATGAAATTTATAGGATAAAATTTATGAAATTTTAATGAAAAGAACCTGCGAATTTCGTCGCTCTCTCGCTCAACATTTGCTACTAATTTTGGAGAAATGATTTTAATTAATGTCATTAAGGTTCCAAAAACATGAAAGATAAGTAAGTGGCAGGTGGAATGCACGCTGTAATTTGATTTAAAGTTAGATCAAGGATCGTATTCATAAATTTTGAACTAGGAGAGTTTTCTGACCAGTGATTGCATTTTTGTGAAATATGTATATCCATTGACGAATTTGAAAAATTAACGAAGCCGAAATTCAGCTTAAGAAAAGTTCAGCTACTATAGCTGCGTTGCGTTACAGTTAATGCCAAGATTCCAACTTTTGGTACTAGTGAATTGGTTTCAGTTCGCTATCGAAGCTATAGGCACTGTAGCTTACACTTTATGGTCATGGTCAATATGCTCGTCTGATTTCCATAACAGGGAAAATTCTGCAGTGTGCAAAAGAATCATGTAGAATAACTGTCTCAACGCGTGTTACAAGAGGGAGAGGAGCACCTATTCTCCTTTTCTAGGTACAACTCATCGCAACGGGACGCGGTCGTTACGAACAAAGAAAAGTAAATGGCCTGAACATCTCTTTCTCTGAAACTGATGTGACATTTGGCCCGTTGCCAGGCTGGCATAACTGTGGCAGTGACGTCAGCACCCGAGCAAGTGCCACTGGAACAGTCACGCTTGCCTGGAAACGTTCCAGCGGCCAGTGTTGCTGAGACGGTGGGCAATTGCGGACGGAAGACTGCAGAGCTCCGCGCGCTTCTGCCCGTGACTGGAGAGACTCTTGCCCTCATTAGTGTCGACGCTCATTGCGGAGCTCGTGTATGAAATATGTGCATATATTCAGGTAGCTCATAATTGTTTTCAATTGATGATCAACTTTACTAAACAACAGAAATAGAATCTTTGTGATTGTTTTGTAACATTTATAAATAGTTTTTGGGTGTGTTCTATTTGTCATATTATGAATTGCCGCATCTATCACTGTGCCAAGTGTCAAATTTAATTGAATGAGAGAACACAGGTTTGACTGAACTCAGTGGCAATACTGACTCTAAGTAATGAGATTAGCTGTGATGTTCGAATTATTTCTTCAACGAAAGTGTGTTGCTGTTCGGGTATTTCTAACAATCCTTGTTACATTTGTTATCAATGACGATAAGTGGAATACATTCGGCTTCCATTCTTGAAATTACAGTGGAAATTGTGCATTAGATTGAATTAAAATATATGTATAAAATGCCTAAGATTTTAATAAATAGCTTTAATAACTAGGTTTGATGAAATCGTGTTTCCGTTATAGCCTAAGTTGTTTAGTCTCCAAAGAGGTGGACATGATGCTGATTATTCCCGTAAAAATAACATGAGCCCGAATATCGCATAATCACTTCATGCAATGCTTTAACACTCAACGCTGTCGCATAAAAAAAACAGAACGTTTTGGATTTGGCTATTTTGCTTTAACTAACACTCATCAAAAAATTTAAATCAAAATTCCCTGGTATGCAAACAAGGCTAAAAAACGTCGTGAGAACTTGCATTGTGCAGCAAGTCCGCTCGGAAGCTGAACAGAATTTAGAGCGTTAACTTTGTCTTGGACACACTCGGACGTTTGTTCAGCTTGACGTAAACTCGGGCCAGCTACTTTGGGAGCACTTGCGCGCTCTCCCGCTCAGTTCACCGCTGAACAAATTTCTGCACTCACGCAGACAAGCCTTTCTATAGTTCAGTTATGAATATTACTTCATAGACACGTATATTCAGCAATTTCACTCGGCGTTTTCAACGATTCGTGAACATTTCATGACGATTATAACGCTGTCACACATTAAGGCACCCTTAATGATTTGATTCAAAAGTACACTTGATTTGCGAAAAGGCGCTCACTTCGCAGAATATCTATTGACTAATGATACGATATTGTAACTCTGTTCAGGATAAAAATTGCGAAAAATCGCAGAGGAACTCAAATGTATGAAAATATATTATTTTCCTAATGGTTGGCATAGTTACCAAAATTTTTACTAAGTTGTCCCGAGTACCTACGCTTTTGTAAGAATTATAGTTCCGCTGATACGTTTTTACACCTATTGATGAAAAGATTGCGGAAAGCACTTCTACGTATCTTTGTAAGTTTTTGTACTGTACATGTGAGTTTTTAAGTAAGTAAATACAATATGTAACGCTTGTCTAGTAAAACGATGAATGACATAGGTGTTCCATATACGCCAGTTTTCTACATAGACATGTGTACGTAGAATGCTCATTTACGCCTTGAATAGTTTGCCTTCACCGAACCATATAATTAATTTCAGTTTTGTTTCTATCAGCATTTTCTCTCATGCTTACAGTGAATTTAGGGTAAAAAGTTTTCCATTACCACCAATTTGTGCATTACCGAATTTGGGAATGAGCAACATTGTTAAGCAGTCCTCGTACAGTTACTATGCAATAGAAAGAGCATTGTAATTAATTAACGTGTGAGGTACGCTGCAAGTTATTTTTAATGTGCCGTATTGAGGGCAATGCTGAGCGCATACAAAGCGCTCGTATCAGATTGCTGGTATCAAAATATGCTTTGTCTCTAAGTTCGTAGATTTAAGCTTATCCATCCGCACGTGTTCTCAGGATGAAATGACAGGAAGTAACTTTTAACTACCAATTCACTAAGGGTCAATTCCGAAGACCTTGATCATGGCTGCGAAAAGTAACACCCGAGATTTACAATTTCTTAAATACACAATGCATTAAAATTTTTGCTGTTCTTACGGAAAAACTTTGCAACCATTTTGTTTACTAATAGACGCATCAATCGGACGCTAACATTTTCTCTGATAAAAAATGAATGGAGAGAAACGAAGGATATACTTAAACACAGGGGTTGAAGCTCTACCAAAAGGTATGATAGTATTCCGGTGTAATGGGTTACGTAAATATGTACTGTATATTAATCATTTCATTTAGCCAAATGACTAAAAATACGTTATTTGGCTGAAAAACAAAGTCAATATACGTACGAACAAAAAGCATTAGTGGTTCTTCACCAAGATGCAGATCATGAACTATTGCAATGTACGTCTCACTTAATATTTTCTATATTTTGCTTCTACTGAGAGTCAGTTACTAATTTTTAAGTCGTTAGGAATTAAACTGATGCATTTCAGTTTCGTAATTATTAAAAAGTAATTATTTTATTCTTTATTGTTCATTGTCACGAGCTGCAAAAAATGGGCGATACGCACCTACAATTTTCACATTCAGTCCACACGAGTGTTATTAATTATAATCAAAGAATGCCCCGAAACAAAGTACTGAAATGATAGGTCTGCCTAAAGAGAATATTTTAGCTCATGAACAGATACATACACCCGCCTTACAGGCCTGATCGAGCAAGATGTATTATTTTTGAATCATTTCCCTACATGAAGTTATGCGTATTCAGTGCATCAATTGCATCGTTTGCCATAATACGCAATGATGCGTAAAAATCAATTATGTAGTGTTTGCTGGTCCAGTCTTGCTGACTTGATATTCATGGAAAACCATGAAGATTTCGTCGGCATGATCTTTCTTTCCCTCAGTGAATATAATCGTCTGAATTAATAAACGCGGTGTAGCTATAAAGTTTCTCAACTTCCTATTGCCGTTAGCAAGATTGTCTGCAGGACAGGGACCGAGGAGTTGTCAAATTATGGGCAGAAAAAGGAGGGAAGCAACCTTCGTCGTGCATTAAAGGAATCGTCAGTAACTTCCTGATGGTCTCCCCGATGAGCTATTTTTCTTGTACCCTTCTGTTGTCAACTTCCTCTGCAGTTCCAAGTCGTCACTGAAAAATGGGAGGAATGGAATCTAATTAGGTGGAGATGCATCGCACGAATGGTAATCTTCATCAGAAAAGTTCTCCTACATACTGTTCACAGAAAATGTTCATTTTCAAGTTAGTTTTTCGAATTTATTTATGAAGTATCAGCTCAGATGCTTATTTCTCGGTGAATATTTTCTGATAGCAAATTTTGCCGATTTTTCTGAACGATCAGTTTTTGGCTCAAACTGATCTATCAAATGTTAACTTCTGAAAAATTAGCTTTGCACTCAACCGATTCGTTACCTTCCAAGAAATTTTTCAGGAGCCGTGTTCATCATCTTTTCATTGAAAGCGATAACATTGTTCTTCATGCGCTACCGTGCATATCATTTACATACATAATTAAAGCACCATGGACTAAAGATTTGCTATTTACTTTGTACTGTTATCTTTTAATTTTAGAGCATAAATTACTTAACCATCTAACCTCCTTTACACCTTCATTTCAAGGAATGAGCCTTGATTAAATGTCGCCTGTTTCATCTACGAATTTTTATGTTTACACAAATTTATTTCCTTACAATTTGTTTACATTCACGCGTTCGCAGTCTTTCCGCAGTCCCTCTTGTTTCAGATTGCTTTCCTTATTGCCAGTCATTCACTTAGAGCTGTAACGTCCTCCTGTAGTCAGGAGAAGTGTTTCTGTAGAACAATTGCTATCCAGAAAAACAATTTCTCGGCCTGAGAATGGCTGAAATATCGAAACGAAGGCGTTTGGAGCACCCCAGGGGACCTACTGAGTCACTCTCAAGGGTGAAGAGAAACACGCAGCTCGGTGTCGTTGGTTCAGCGGTAAATCTTCATTTCGAAAGAAACTAATTGCTTTTCCATACAATTTCCAAAATCACGCAAGGTGACCATATGTAATCTTGGTGGAAGACAGACAAGGTATTTTTTCCTAGTGCTATTTGCTGCGAATGAATGTCGTGGTTTTCCCACAGCTGGCCGCATTCTTGAGTTATTGGTCGGCCCTGAATGGTGGTATAATCCTGCTGGGTTCCTCGTATCTATGAATTGATATTGACAGGCATCATATAGATACGGGTGAGAGAGATGGCCGCCGGGGATATATTACTCAGACGGGTAGCGGATTCCAGCAAAAGAGAAATAGAGATCGATACGGGCTTCGCTAATTATACTGCCTTTAAATTACCGCTTTTTTCTACCTGGTCTTCATTACGCAACTTGCGTCAATAGATATGATTGTTAAAAAACATAAGTGAAAATTGGAGCTGGAAATCCTTGCACTAACATTCATTTCGGGTTGAGGCAGGGGATATGAACTCCGCGTAGGAGCCGAGAGGCTGAGACTGGCGCTGCCTCAGCCCTCAGTGCAGTTGGGAAAGTCACTTAAGACTTGCTGCGGGGTAATGAAGACCTGTGGGGGAGTGGCCGCTGTGTGTGTGAGACATGCTTCAAGTAGCAGTATTTGTAAATTATCGCTCGCTATGCATGTCTTACACTTAATTCTCAATAAGCCTCATAGCTTATTCGACTCTTCATAATGTTATTTAGAGTCGACTGCGAGATATTAAATTTTCCGTGCCTTCCTTGTTGCAATGTATGCTTGTATTGTTAATAAATCTAAAATTCATGAGTTGTGGACTGTAAAACTATGCAGTTTTCAGAACTTGTTAATTTTTGAGTCAAACACAGTAATCCTTTAAATAGGATCCTCAACTTTCCGTTAAAACATATCTTTGCTATTCAATAACTTTCATAACAGAAATCCAGAAAGGTTTTAAAACATTTTATCCGACTCTGTTATAGTAAAGGCGTTCTGGTTTCCTAGTATATAAACGCACACCGAAAAGTTTTCCTATTTTTTGTTGCACGCCCTGAAGTTAAAAACCAGTACGTTAGTTGAAATAAACCAGTATTTCCTGGCGACCGAGTCAAAAACAGAAGACATGGGATTCATCACAAAATTGCACAAGATGAATTTTTTCCTTTTTCCTCTGATGAGAAGTTATAAGCTTCAGCCAACATAGCTCCTGTAACACGTAATTAGTTGAGGTGATCATGAACGGAAAAGTAAATTGAGTATTTATCAGGAATATGTTGTTTCTTCCATTCACTTGCAGCCAGACTTATCAGAATATCAGCGATGAGAATCATTACGGACACATGTTCTGTGAATGTTGTAGACCCTTTATAAGTAAATTATTTTCCGTTATTCCGCTACACATGTAAACCATTCAAAAACTGCAGTGCCTCATGGCATAGATAACGCAGTGAATTAAATCGAATAAATTCTAATGAACAATTTATAAAAAGCGATAAAAGAGGGCTATTTTGAGGGCAATGCGTTCTCGTCCGCGACACTCAAAAAGCAGCTGCGCAGAATATTACAAGAAAAGTTCGAAAAATAAGGGGAATGATCGGAATGTGAATAACACGTGGAGTGCTGTGGCCAAGGGCTCCATTACTTGCCTTTCACCTCAGCATCAAGTGCACGCACTCTGCACCCGCTAATTGCCCATCAAACTTGGCGCGGCGAGTTTTGTTCAACAACGTCTTCAAACGAGCACCTCTGACCCTCGTCGGCTGCCGGCAAGAGGAGGGAACAGGGAGGCTCCCTGTTCAACAGACCGAAGCAAAGAAATTTCAATTTGTAAATTCTCTAGCAAAGAGTATAATCATTTCTGGGTAAAATGTTGAATTATTAAAATTTTGTGAATGGGGTTTCTGGTTCAGATAGCGTTATGGTGCGAATGTAACCACACGTATTTGCCGGTACTTGCATAAAAACTTTACGAAATTAAATTCAAAACTTGGGTGTTAGTGCAATATTTTGTCTTCATTAGCGATCTCGACTATTGAGCAGTTCAAAAAGTCGATACGTGAGAAAACTGCTGTACCAAAATTACAACTTTTCCTGCGATTTACGCTTCCTGAGTTAAAAATGATTGTCTAATAGTTTTGAATTTGTTAGTCCTTGAAGTGCTGTCTTATGATTAATGGGAAAATTGTATCTAGGATACCCAGTGAGTTCACTCTCTTATATAATAACATACGCATCACACCTAGCTGGCAAAAACTGAAAGCAATTTGGTCTTTAGAAATACAGCTCACGTTTGGGTGCCGAGAAATTCAATTAGTCAAATTTTAGACTAGTGTGTCAGTCAAGCGACGAGGAGATTGAATTACGGCCAATGGCACCAATGTGAAATCACTGGTCAAGTACTTGTGACTTCGAGTGTAATCGCTTCAAACGGTATCTGACGGCTTGTCATGAAAACATGTATAGTTGCTAGACAATCACACTGTGCAAATTTTATGCTCATGTGTCGCATCGCATTATTTGAAAGCAAATCTGATTTCGCTCATTAGCTATATTCTTAACCTTGTCTAGGCACAATTAATGATGGGTCGATCCGCATCTTTTAGTTCTTGCACTAACAATTTTCTTTGACTGTTTTAACCATATTTGTTATTGTGCCGCTCGCTGCTATTCATTTTTAAGTGTAATAATCGAGGAAAGTACAGGCCAAACGAACTGCTTTAGGAAAAAAAGCCAATTGGATGATAATAAATTTCCTCTTGAAGAGCGAGTTCTTGGCTGAAAATTTTTTTTTTTAAATCTCTAAGCTTGTGTAGATAACTGGAAAGAAATGTCAAATAACATAATAACGAACACGTAGAAATGTGTAAAAAAGAATATAATATCTATACTTTGTTAGCATTCAGATTTGGATTCTCATTCCTTCGAGAAATATGAAGATGGGTTGCAGTGGTTTGGAGTGACTAAAAACCGTACTAAATTAATCCCTGTCTGGACTTCTTGAATTAATTTCTTCTATTGATTGCTGAATGCTCGTGATTTTCATGTAATGCTGGCTTAAAAATTAGTTGAAATCTGTTCGCGTCTTATTTTAAACATGAATAGGTAAAAAAGGCTTCTGGAAATATACGTGCATCTTTGCCAACGGTCGAAGCAAATACACTTGAATGCTTCGGATGGAGTACATGAAGTGTTTTGATGGATTACGATAAAAAAATAATAGGAATCGTCTTTTTAAACCCATGTTATAGCTGCAATTTCAAAAATTAGATCATAAAACTGATTAGCCTGTCTTGATGTACAGCCTAATATATTTTTACGATAGATAATAAACTGACGTCAAATATTAGTGCAAAAAACTTACACGTCATCATTCTATGGAGCAAACTATTCGCCACTCAAGCTTTCATTTCAGTTAGATGAGCTCTGTACAATACAATTTCCACAAAGTTTCTACACTGCTCTACCTCGGGAAGAACACAACGTGAAATCGTAATCTAAAATGGAATATTTTTCCGGCGTCATCACTTAACTCTGTGTATTATTGAATACATGCGCCACGATTTTCGCTAAACTTCTTCTTATGGGATTCTGGCAACATCCTGGCCTGGAGCAGCTCAAGAACAAAGGAACCCGATGCTAAGCGTATCAGAGAGTGCTACGTCCGAGACACAGTTCAGGCTGGTGAGAAGCTCAGGTCAAGTTACAGCCTCGAGCGTGGAGCTGGCTCCAGTCTTCTCTGCTTAAATCTCCTCCAAAATAATTTTAGCGTCTGCGACGAAGTCCGAATCTGCAAAAAAAAACGTAAAATAATCGATACTGCAGTTCTTGTTGCATTCTGTGCTACAGTCAACAAAATGAACAATAAATGAGTTTCAAATTTGTATTTTATTTTTTTTTGTAGGGTAGAAACAAGTACTTAAATGCCAGTTAAAACACGAGGTGACCCACACAGTTGATATTGGGGGCATTTTTCAGTTAATGAAAGTTTTTACTGTTAATACTCTTCTGTTGAGACTAGTAAAAACTCTAATATTCCTTGTCGCACAGTTTTTAGAAGATTGGTTCAGTTTCAATTTATGCACGAACTGCTGCACCGCACAGGTGACGGATCACCCTAAACTAAACCAAGTACAGTTTCAACACTTTGCTACCACGTTTCACTGTAACTGTTGACAGAACAATTCTCTATAAGGACGGAATCGATACTATAGAGTTGAAAGAAACTTTTGACCATAAGTCTCTACAGAGTTAGGGCATAGAGTTGCATAAAGTTTTCTCTTAATATAAATTTATTATTACAAGCCAATTAATGAGGTTTCTGTATCAGATTTTAGTCCCCAACGAATCTTGTGCATCATGTTAACGAAGAGAAATGCTGAGCAAACTGAAATCTTGTAAGCTGCATGAACTCTCTCAATCGGCATTCCAGTTCATTCACGCTAAACTTAAAATGTTTTAAATGAAAGACCAGCATTTCTAGCGGTACTATATTCAAAAATCGAATAAGTTTTTGAGCCATCTTAATTTTGGTCGTAAACTTCTCTAAACAAAGAGTACTCAAGTTTTACAGCCGTTAATTTGTTTGTAAAGTTCGTATCATCATAGTAAAAATCAGTTGCGTAGTTATTTTTCCGACCACCTTCAACTATGAATACGAGATTTTTTCATGAATGTATCATTGCTACAAGGCTTTGTTTAGATACAAACGAACGTTTGCCTTCAATGTAAAGTGGTCCAAATTCTCAAGCAAGGTGAAAGTGGTGTTAAAGCTTTTTTCTGTTTTTTTTCCAGTTTGTCCCATAAATTTTCGAAGGGATTTAAATGAGGAGATCGTTGTCGCCATTCCACTTGATAAAATGATTCCTCATGTTCCATGGACCATTTAAGCGCTACGTGAGTCTCGTGGATACGAGCGTAGTTATCAAGGAACGTTCCAGATCAGCACGGCAAAAGATAAGCATTGAAAGGAGTACTTCGTCAGCTAAGAGGTTCGAATATTCTTGGCAAGTGATGTTGTTAGAGCTCGAGATTGCATATCCAATCCTGTCCATGAGAGTACTCCCGACCATAACGTAGCAGGTGACGCAATTTCAGAAAGATAGCAACTTTTGAATGGCTGACATGTGCAGTCGTACTCCATACCATCACTTTGATGTATATACAGTGTATGTCATGAGATCAAAGCACACTTTTGCGTTACTGAACGGGTTCATCTTAGTGTTTATGATCAATCACATATAATTGCATAACTGTCCATTAACTTTCTCATGATTACAAAACTTGATAGGCTCATAGTAGTTAATAAGCCCCTGTATACACGTTTTTAGAATGTCACTCTCATCTCTTCAGACGACGCCTACAAGTAGCTCAGAGGATTTTCCTTCTCTTCTTTTGAACAGAACAACTCGACTACAAATGTTTTCTCGTGAACAATTGGGATTGTTCAACCCATACAACACTGTGTAAAAACTATTCGGGATTTCTAAAATTTTTATTGCGTGGCTCAAAAGGCCCGATATGAATTAATGAATGGAATTCCTTACCGTAAGTATTTTACACGTTAAGTGTGGCGGGTTAAGCTGAAGTTCAATTTTCAACTCAAATTAGAAATAATTTTAGAGATAACCGTTGAAAATAACGAACATTAACTAAATCGCGCGTTTATTTAAGCATTTAACGAAATTGAGTTAATGACCCCTGGTAGGTCAGCAGCATCATGAAAATCCCCTGAGTGATCACCGATTGGTCACGTCGCACTTGAAGCGTTAAGATTGTGTTTTGTAAAAATTGTTGGTGCCTGTTACCGTAATCTATTCATGTAATGTGATAAATTTAACAATGTTTTTTGCGACATCTAATCTTAGAAAAATTTAATGAAATACAGTCTTTCACATAAACATTTTTAATAGATTCAAGAATATTAATGGAGTAAAAATCGATGAATAAATATTAATGTTTCTTATAGCTTCCCGAAAAAAAAGGCTATTATATGAAAGTCAAAAGGCCAATTTCTAATCTACACAAGGTAGATACTTTTCATTTTTGTCGGTTCCTAAGATGATTATATTTGAGCGTTATCATTCTTTTAGCAATCTATGGAAATAAATAGAGAATCGTATAGGAGGGTGGTCCCATGATTTGAGTTCCTTTCGCATTGCCTGTGATATTAAAGCCTTTAGAAGATCTTTTCCAAGCCATGTTGATGTGCGGAAGAGGAATAACCATTGTTTTCTTAAAGTCTTGTAATATCTAAACTAAAACTTGTTTTTTTTTTAAATGCGCAATAGAAAATACATATGATTATTTTGTTTGTATCAACTGCAATAAGTTGAATTCTACGTCTCTACTTGTATGTATCAACGATATCAAGGAATTTGCGTTTATATCAGTGTGATGTTAAAAATATTGAAATTAGAAGTAATAAATTTCCGATCTACATGGAAATAAATTCCAAAGCCAGTTCTAATATATGATCGCATGTATCTGGGGCATTGGCAAATGTTAAAAATTACATCTGATGTTAACCTAATAATTTTTTTTAGGTTCTATTTCACCCGTAGAATTTCATACTTTTATACCAATAATAATATAATGCGCAGCTTTACCTCAGTTCACTCATTTAACTCGGTGTCGCACTGCCATCCTACAGTTTAGTCAAATCCATAGCTCGCATATTTTCCTTGAAACCAATTACCTCAGACTCCACCTAAATAAACTGTAATTTCTTAAAGCTCATCATTTTGTTGTTGAACAAAATCAACAAAACAAAAATGTACAAGTGCTGAAGTGATGTGCGTGCCTTGCTTGACGAATGAACCAATTAGATTTGATAATTTCACCGTCCCTTGCACCTTTTAAAAATGAATTATAAAACTTTGAAGTGCGTGACGATTAATTTATGCATAAAATGCTTGTGACGTGTTTATTAGACAAAGAATACATGATCCGACCCGTGGTCAAATCCATGACAGATGCTAACGATAACCTATGAGAGTGACGAGGATATGAGTGAAATGCGTCGGATGAGCGTGTTGGACACGACTTTCAGATCTTTATGAGAATTACTCCGTCGTTCGTTCAGGCTTGCCGTCAACTCCCTTGTTTGCGGGTTCTGTTGAACTTTCCATTCGATGGCCGTTTTCGGACGTGGATTGTTTTTTCCTATAGTGAAAAAGGACTCTTAGCTTTTACGATGTCTTTCTGTGATTTGAACAAAGTAGAAGACGAAGTAACGCAATGTACGGCGACACCAAGGTCGGTTCTGGACTGATCTGGTACTCTCAAGGGCCCTCTTCAGCCACCAAAAAGGTAAGCTTTAGATCATAGACAAGCTTTTGAAGCTTTTATAAAACGAAGCGGAAGAGTTTTTTGTTACCTCTGTTTAACGTCTTAAGTTTAACCTCCGACCAGCCTTTTTATTTGCTTAATTAAATTGAAAGGTAAACCAACTACAATGTCTAAGTATATGTTCTTCCATCTTCATCATTCGACCTGCAAGTAGCAGCATGCTGTCCTTTGATCTCTTTCAATGAATGTAGAAGTAAATATATTCATCCGTATTTGATTTCAATTTAGATGAGGGACCAAAGGAGTCAGAATTAGTTCACATCAACTCTTGTTTCCACTGTATTACTAAATTGATTGTCTTACATAGATGATCACAAAATACTGCTGTTCGTACATACTATCATAAGGTCTCGTCAGAATACTCTGGGTTGTTTCTTGAAGACACGAAGCCACGTATTTGGCTGGTCGTAGTAACAATGGTATAGTTCCTATCCAATAATTGGTGACGAGTTCATCAGTCTCGTCCGAAGAGAGCAGCGAGGCAGTAATCCTGATAGACAATAGACGAGCGCTCTCTGCTATAGAGGAGCCAGACAGGACTGTTGAATGACTCAGGTAAAGCGTTCGGTTGTCACAAGCCGAGCCAGGAATTTTATTCCCTCTGAAAATAAAATATATCTAGCTACAATTGATTAACTTAATGAGGTGTCTCTTTTCAAATGGCATGGCTCTCATCCACAGCTCATTAGTCCTGAAGATAAAGGATAAGGTTGATAATATCGAATACCTCATCATATCAATGATATCCGGATAATAAAGTCGTTTCCAGGCATGCGCGGAGGCGTTACGCTCGCCTTCCGAACAGCTGGTGCATACAACACTGCATCTCCTTCAAAGTTCTGTTGGATTGAACCTGAGGAATATTTGTAAAATAGTCATCTTGAACTGGTCAGGATTATGCCTCATAACCTTGATTTGTACGGGAACAAATAGTTCTACAGAAACCTATTATTGAAATAATGTGATTGCGCAGAAAATTGTTATTGGGTGAGAGTGATATCAAACATAACAACTTATGTTATAAGTAGAGAAAAATGCTATTTCTTATTAAAAAATTGTTGTATTTGTAATGAATGAATGCAATATTCTTACATATCAGGAAGAGTCCTGAATTTTCTCCTCAGGAGTACTCATTACGCCTTACGTGAAAACGCACGCCAGTTCCGTCCTATGAGGCACGAGAGCCGCTTCATCAGGGCTTGAGTCTCCCTTCGCTCCCGGAAGCCAAGGAGCGATTTTTCTAAGACTTCGTAGTATTTCTGGCCGATTTCCCCGCGCCGAGTTCGTCATCTTTCCCTCCTCCCGAAGGCTATAAAATTAGCCAAAGCTATCGCAGGAGTGGATCGTCCTGGAAGCAAAATTGCGAGCAGGGAACAGGGGCTTGGCATTTAGGATTTCCATGCGAGATCCTGCCTTTGACTTTTCTCCTCCCCGAAGAGGATCGATGCATACAAATGAATGCTAGAACCTGCAATTATCAGAGAGGCTCCTTGGGTGCAAATGAGTGAGTGTGTGCGTGCAGCGAACGCGCGGTGTGCATCCAGTTGTGTTGGGTCTCTTCTCGGCATCTGCACAGGCAGAGCAGAATTGAATAATTGCACCCAGAATTATTGCACTACACATCAAGTTAATAAAAATACATGACACTGAATCCTGTTTCTTTTGACTATCATGATAAAATTTGATAGTAAAATTCTACTTGAAACTTAGATCTATTCTATAAGTTCAAATATGTTCATCAAGTAATAAAAAACGGGCTGATTTCAAATGAACTAAATCTGTCACATTTTTTCTTTACTGCAAACGCTCGCCGAAATGATTAATTTTACAGCTGTTCCTAACCACCTAAGCAGTTGCCTGCTGACACATTTTTTATCGTAGTAAATACTTTTTATAAATATCATGAACTGCTGTAAAATAATACTGAATGTAGATATTTTACCACGGCTACAAAAAGGTAAGCGTACGCTTTTACCATTGACCTATTTGACATTATACTGGAAAATAAACTAGATGAACAACTCTCGCAGCAATTGATTGTAATTAGAGTTAACGAAATTTGAGTAATTTGAAAACATATGATTTAGTATGATACGTGTGGTTGTAGTAAGCTTTTATCTGAGAAAGAATCTAAATCTAATCATCCTCAAAAATTCTATTATCGAAACATGTCCTTCTTTCTTTTCCCGCTCTGATAGACATGAAGTATCGTGAAATTAGGCACCGATAGTGAAACATTTTACCGTAATGCCTCTATTCACACTTGGCGACACGCCACCGGTGATATTGAACGGATTCCTTTTAAAAACAAAATGATTTAATTAAAAATGATAAAATTTACACGTTGAAAGTCAAATAACACAATCTGATGATTTTTTTTTTAAATACACAGCCTGTTCTCACATCAGATTTTTTCTTAGTTCTTGCCTATTTCTTTCAAAATACGAGGAAGTATTCTGCTTACTGCTTGCGACGGCAGTATACTGCAACAGCGTGAATTTTTTGTGGTACATAAATTTGTGTAGTGAGCACAACCCGATTGCATTTAAACGGAAGTTAGCAAAAATAGGTATTCGCCAAACCAAAATCTGACCCTCGTGTGACTCACTCAGAAAATAAATTCCATCAAAAACAATACTTCTCAAAATTATGTAACCTAGATCATAAGTATGATAAATTCATTTCGATGTCGCTACGCTCGCACAGCTGAATCACCCCACACTCGATAAGTGTGCTTTACTATAGGATAACTTTCCTGCAATAGTACACATGCTAGTCTTATGGTAATTGCACCAATTTCATCAGCCTTTTTCAACACGCACTGTCGGCCATTTAAAATCCTTTGTATTAGCTAGTGGGGATTTTCCATATATATTATATTCCAAACCATAAAGTTGAGAAAGAACTTAATATCAAGGAAGTAACTTTCCAACAGGTACAAAAGATGAAGCGTAAACCTGTGTGATGTATCACTCCGCCTTTGGATTTTAATCCAAAGCATCCATCGTAGCACTGCTTCTTGCATGAAAGGCTTCTCGATCAAATATTTCTGTTTTTTCGCCTGCAAACCTCATTTAGCTTCTCAGTAGAAATGCCTACACTTACGTTCTCAACTGATTTTAGAAAAAACAGAATGCTATATTTTTTATAATAGTCTTCTCAAAATTGCATAGAAACCAGAGATCTAAAAAGCTTCCCCTGCAACACGTCAGTTAACTCTGAGGACTTGCACGGATTCAAACAATAACGTCACTCTGCAGAGCGTAGCTGCGTGAGGGTGGTGAGACCACACAGCGCCTCACAAAACTTCCTTTGCCTTCAGTTGACGGGCCGAGCGTCTCAAAAATAGGAGATCAGTCGCTCGTGTCCTTCTGAGCAGCACGAGAACTTCTCCCCTCACCTGGTCCCCTCGCCTGCCCTCAGGCCCTAGCTGCTATCAAGGGGAGCCGATGAGGGCCCTGCCTCTTCCCTCACTTGCTCCACCCTCATCCCTGTGGCGCCCTCATTGGATTACAATCACCGAACAAGTCTTTTTTGCGCCATTAACTGCAAAAACTAGGACATTCTCAGAATCGACAGTTTTAGTTGTACTTTTCCCGACGCATGTTGCAGTGAACTTTGATTGCCCACGTACAATTCAGGCTATTATTTTCCACCCGTAAACCGACGACCAAGTAAATTAATATTTTTCTAGGTAGGACACATGGGCGCAAATTATAATTTTTAGTAGCAATAATGACAGCAATATCAATGATAACTCCAAAAATTAAGTAAATTTCAGTACATACTTGCATTTTACAAAATGAGAACGAGAGTAATAACAAGAATAATAATAGCCTAAGATCAGGTCGAGCGAACGCTATCTTAATGTTCTACTGCATCCAATCAGGCCTCCAAATGTCCATTGTAGACCTCAGACGTCTACTGTCTGTTGTATTCACTTCTGAGTGGCAATTCGGAGTCATCTTATCTTAATATCCTCACGGAATTCCTGGTGCGTTCAACGAATGGTATGGACCTTCAGAAAATGAGCCCATTTCCATTAAGCCATGAATGTATCGCAGCTATTAAGAGAAGATATCCTCATTGTTTAGGACAGTCCCTCGGTAATGGCCGGCTTACAATGTTCATTAGGAGTAAACTTCCAGCACCGACGACACACAGAGCATTTATCGCCCCTGCAACGCGGATGTGCGAAAGTCTGAGTCATAAATTCATTGCGTTTTGGGGCGAGCTCATTTCCGCACCTCATTTTTTTCAATTGTCTCCTTTTTTATTTTATCGGCTGACCAGCAAGAACCTTAATTTGGGGCTTTGAAAATATATGCATCATACCATATCAGTTAACATATCCTAATTAATACAGAATGCATTACAAAACAATTTACCGATGAAATGAAGAAGCGTAAGTTACCTTCTTAGGCTATAAGAGAGAACTCTTAACTACGAGTCCGAATACCTCAGAGTAACCGGTGTTGTTTCTGTAGCTGTTAATTGGCTAACACATTTCGATTTGAAGTGAATTCTGGATAACTGTAGTTATTTTCATTCTCTGCAGCTACTTTATTGGAATGTTATATTTGTTCGTTCTCCAAAGTGTTTCAATTTCTCACTTCTTCACGTAGGTTCATGAAATGCATTACTCGTCTTCTATAGTGCTCTCGTTACAACGAAAATATTTTACTACTATTCACATTCAGGCATTACTACTTTCCCCATCACTCAATAATTCTCTCTCATTTCGTGAGATCGAAAAATTGTTATCGAGTGTAAGCAAACTATCTAGAGTCTTCGTCAGCTTTAGTTTGCACGAACAATATCAGATCATGCCACTCCATCTTCCTTTCCATGGTTTCATCTTAGGAAAACTTCCTTATTTTTAACTGCAAACTCCATTCATGAAAGATTCTCCCAAAACATATTCTCGATCATACCGTCTGTATACTACGAACAGAAATTTTTGGAGAAATTTTTTAGTACCTGAACATACCTCGAGCGCTCGAGAACGTATGGAAATGGGAAACACTTTTCCTAAAATTATCTATAGTGAAGACGCACATCCAGGGCCAATCATTTCCAATAATAATCCATTGGCGCGCACAGAAAAGAAAAGAGAATGGAGTGCTCTTGAACGAAAGTTTTATGCTACGTGCACCCTCTCTCTGCCCAGTGATACTTGGAATCATGTGCTTTTACATTTCAATTTTTACAGCACTTTTTGTGGTAGTGGTCAAATGCAATTTTCGATTGTTGGAACGCCGAGTGAGCTTCAAGTTAAAGTTACGGAATTGCACAGTGAATATAAAGAATTAAAAATCAACGAGTTCTCATGCTTCACTTTTAGAATGTTTCTCTCCTTGACAATAATGCAGCTCGTCGCGGTGTTTCATTGTACTTTACGCATTAATGGAGATGTTAAGCGTCGAACTTAGAGAGAATTTAAGGTATATCAGGTTCTCATTAACGGCTTCAGTTCGCTTCCTGCCCATGTTACGCTTAAAGTTGGGCGTACCGAAAAGCTTAAGCAAATTAAGTGCATGCTATCTGCGGATCAGCTTTGCTATGATTTACTCCATGACATTCAGAACAAATGTATTGGTTAATTTTTTCAAAAAAATGTTTAAATTTCTGTGAGCAATCCTAATTCTTCGTCTTCTTTATCGTTGTTAATCTTATTGCATCCCATGTAAAAACTGAATCGGGCATGCTTGATTTCATTAATTTCATTCAAATGACAATAAAAGTAAGTACATTTCTGAAATTTATTCGGGTTAGGCAAAGGATTGTTGCAGTGAGATGATTTAGATGAGTGTTTTTCTGTTTTCGAAGACGTGATTTCAGTGCGGAAGTCAAAAGAAAGCTGTCAAAAAAAGACTTGATTCTTGTTCGCTGCTTCTGCTAAAAAACGTGCAAGACTAGAACAATTTCTTAAAACCCACTTGACTATCCAACGATAACAAAAAAGGCTAGACTCGGTTGAGTTATGCTAGAATAGCTTAGGTCGAGGCTGTGCAGTTGGCGCATGGTAGTCGTTTGGGTTGCGCTAAATTGCACAGGTTTTAGATGTGCCTATAGTAACTGAGGTGGCTTAGCTGTGTGAATGGCTCCTTAGATTTCTGCGTTTGGAAAGTGTACACTATGTGAACTTCCCCTCGTACATTAACGTGCTGCTCGTTACCAAGCGTCGTTTTCACAAAACCTCTTCTTGTTACTGGTGATGAATAATGGAATTTGTGATGGGCCACGTTAATCTCGGCTGTTCCTGGATTATTTGTGGCGGAAGACTTCTTTAGCATACGAGAGGTAAATGTTATCAAAAATGTTATGAGTGTTATGAGTCAATAGTCTTATGTTGTCAAAAGAATCGTTCATTATGAACTGCATCTCTATGAACAAATACCGCTAACCCCAACAGCCATGAATTTCATTAAGTGAAACTCGCTTGATTTAAAACGAACTTTGCTAATTAAATCAATAAAATGAATATCTTTTCTAAGCTACCAGTTTTTAACAGAGTAACGCAAAACATGGCGTTTAAGATCCCGAAAAGAAATAAGGATTCAAATATTGTTAATTAAAATCACAGCCCTTTTTTGAAGGCAGCTTTTTTACACGTATTATGAGATGAAATGAGGTTCTACATCGTAATAAAAAAAGGTGAATTGTAATTTATTGACAATCTTGTCCATTTTCCTAGTTCTGAATCAAATAGCTATAGTTTCAAAGTTTCTTAATTATCCATTTGTTCATTTCGAAGCTTTCACTAATTTTCAATTTTGCTTTTATTACAATCTAATGTATTGACCCTAAAACAATACTTATTACGAACCCATTATTCAAGTCATTATTTAGAACAGGGATATATATTCACTGCTAGCTTCAATTTTATTTCAATCTTTGTCGCTGCCTGAGTACTTTAATTGTGAAAAACCTGTTTTAATTTAGGAACGAAGAATTTGATCGATAATCAATGAATAACGTATCTTTCTAAATACCAAAGCATCACAGTTAAAATTGCATACCCAAAAAAGAATTAGAAATTTGAAATTATATCATTAAATAAATTGCAGGCCCAGTCCACGGTCAGTTTTGGAAACATCAAGGGCTATGTTCATTTAATTAGTGTCCATTTAATGGCGCTGTGACAATAAAAATAATTGCAAAGCAGGAAACACGAATACCTAGTGATGGCAATACAGCCGACGGTTACATTCCACAAACTTGAGTACAGATGCGGCATCTAACGAGTAAGCTTTATAATAAAACCAGTACGTCAATCTGTTTTACGTTAAGGCTAACTGAAAACCACTAAAGAAATTTTTGAGAAAAGAGTCTAGAATTATAGAATCTTTATTAGGTATGTGGACACAAAATGCTGTCTAGAAGTAAGAATATGTTAAATTAGATAAGTAAGCTACCAGAAGACTATTTAAATAGACAGTTTTCCAAGACAAAAATCATGCATTGCATTCTTTCACAATTTCAGTTTTCGTTTTCTTTAGCGTAAAGGCAGTGTTATAACAAAGATCCAAGTTAACTGGATTGCAATGTGAATATTAATGCGTTCGTCGCAAAGCCGTTTAATTAAACCTCTGCGGTAGAATAGAGCAACATCGTGGCTTCTGAAGAACTCTCTCTTCAGCCTCCACACTATATGAAGTTATTCACTCTCAAGCATCTGAGTGTGATTGCATCAGTTAAATATTCCAAGACTGCAGGCCTAAATTGACGTTTCATGCATTTGACTATACATAAATTACTCTCTTTTTTCCAACGGTTCAAGGGCTGAGAAATAGATTGTGTTATGTAACGTAAAGGTTATATAATATAGGCGAGGCTTGCACTGAATTTTGCTTCAACTGTTCGTCCATCTCCTTTAGCGATAAGATTTTCTGATGAAAACATTAGTGTCCATTTAATGGCTTCTTTGTTTTTCAAGACTTGAAAATGCTGATGAAGTTCTAACGATTTAGTCGTCGAAGGTGCACTGTTTTCATTTGTTTGTTAATTTAATTTCAAAAATCAACGACTTACACAGAGATATGCATTAGCATTTCTTAAAAGTATTCACAATGCTAAAATTTTCATTTTCTTCACTTTTTTTGTACATAATTCACTGTAAGAAGTGGACACAGCAGACGTTTGTAATAGCTACTTCCCTTATGGAGTCTTACTTTGCTCGGCATAGGCAACAGTTGTGCGGACACTGCCAGGGCTGCTGAGAGGCAACTCCGGCATGGCTGTAATGAGCTAACTTTGTGCGGCACATCACCAGCAGGACTTCGATGTCGAGTTGCGCGTCAATACGCGCTGCTTAGCTTTCCTTTGGTGGTCCCTCCATCGAATGATGAGAGCTGAAAAATCCAGCAACTTGGAGTGAAATATATACGTGAGTAAAGTATGTATATTAACTTGGTGTAAAATTTACAACAGTACTGAAGAAACAAATATTGTTTTATTGGAAAAAATTCGCTTGAATCACTTTCATTGGTTTTCTTTCCATTAGGCTATTTTCGTAGCAGTTCTCACCTAGATGAGGTCCTAGATGAGAAACTTTCAACTGATATTTTCTCATCAAATGTGTAAAGGTAAAGTTTTCAAGCTGCAAATTAGGAGAAAAAAATGTTTTCACATGTTTTTTTTTGCCCTCAGTATCATGATTTAACTGATAAAAATTACTTATCACCCTAAACGCACTTTTATTCCAAAATTGAAATACGAAATAAAAGCTTTCTAGCTTCAGTACATTCTGAGACACCTATTGCACTCCATCGTTGCGATTGTGCTCGTACTTTGCCTGATATCTGCAGTGCACGGCAGCGCAAAATTTTAAAATCATCTATTTTAATGTTCCTGTGGCTATTTTCTAAACGTCAAATTTTACCTCTGAAGTAAAAGAGCTGCAACGTTTCTGTACAGCGTTTCTTATATGTGCAAATAGACTATTAATTCAAACGAATCTAGATTTGAGGTATAAGATGAAATTAAGAAGTGAAGTCATCTCTGAAAATAATTATTGAAAACCCTTATTGATAACTTGAGAATATTTATCATTCTAGACAAGCATTATGAGTATATCTCCAAAATTATTCCAAATATGTGAAGCAACGTGTTCTATGAATACTATACATGGAGGTTTAATGAGCTGAGGCTTCTAAAACATCGAGTTTGTTTATTGACGTGCATTGCTTTTAAAATTGAGGTCTTAAAAACATATAAGACTCTCTTAACTTCGGTGAAGTTAGCGAAATGATTACTGTTCTTTAATACTTACCGTGGCTATGAAAGTTGAAATCCTACGCGAACACTGTGTTCAATCTCACTTAAATTTGGGAAAGAATTCGTCACAGGAAGCGCGCAGTTCAGAGGCGCCGGACCCTCTCTCCTCAGCATGCAGCTCGGGTGTTGCTGAGGTCAGCTATCTCACGTAACGAGGCCTGTGCTGCTCCACTCCCAGATTATCTCTTCGAAATAAGTTGCTCCACTCAAAGAAACTTCAGAGAAACTTTCCAGTTGCTCCTATGAGGATCACTGACGCTGAATCTTTCTATGTATGCTATTTTATACTGCGATGCACAATACCGAAGCTGTTGGTGACTGGGTCATAGTCAAGGTTGGGAAATCGTATTTTATGCAGCTACTCCGATATACAGCGAGTATTTTGTCGTCGCTTTCGATTAGCTGATGTAGAATTTTTAACACAGTATTTAACCCTTACCAACTGTTTTACGCGTGATATGAATGGTGATGCTGTGTTGGATTTCGAAATACTTTCGACCCTACCAATTTTTGCTCACGCATTTTAATGTAGGTTAATAGCACGCTTTTCAACTATAGTAAAAACTCATTAAGCCTTTCTAGTTGATTTATTCAAGAAAGTGTACTTTACAAAGCGATGGTTCGAACCTAATAATAAATTGTATTCAATACTCCAGAATTACCATATCGCCGCAGAAGGAACTTCATTAGAGAAAGTGTTGAATCTTTGCAAACTTAAACGTGCCCAATAAGGAGGCAAAATTAATGCAGTGTACCCGTTATCGATCGGCATACATTGCATGAGTTGCCTCTAGGTGTTTCTCATTTGCCTGTGCAACTTTGCTCGCCAAAATGTACACATTTGTGAGCCTCATTGAGTTGTCGAAGCTGAGAAACATCAGCGAGTGTACGCAACGCTCTAGCGGGCGCCAGCCAATACTGTCACCTCTAATAGGCATTGGAAGGCAAACAGCGAAGCCTAAATTACCATAGAAATATGACCACTACTCCTCTTAAAATTCAGATTAGGGGCTCTAAATGCAAACAGCGCGCGCCGCTGCACAGGGGGACTTTCTCCCAGTCAGGAAGCAGCAATTGCTGCTCGGCTCACGAAAGGAATCGTCGCAACAAAACGCCGAAACGCCAAGTTTGTTGGTAGAAACGAAGGTGTTTTTTCTTCACCTTGTTAACGATATTGGTTCATATTAAATTCCTGTTTCATATTAAACAGGCAACTGGTTCATATTAAATTCCCTGTCTTCTAAAACAATGACTGTTAAATTAGTGATGCTCAGCTAGTTTGCACAGAACTGTCAGTGCGCAGATACATCAATGTGAAAAAGGTTTGTTCATTCAAAATAACACAATTTGTGATTGGTCTTATATGGAACATGAAAACTCCCAGAATTTAACATCCTAATGTAGAATCTCATAACGTTACTCTGCGGAATGCCTGTGTTTTGATTAAATATAATAGTTTAAAATACGGAAATTTTCTCGATAATTTTCTAGCATTATCCCAAGAACTACAGTGATTGCTTTATGTTTTTACATATTTCCAGAACATTTTTAGCAAGAGTGGGGAGTTGCAGCAGCAGCAGGCAGCATGTGCCAGGCACCAAAAGTGTGGAGTTGGTCCCGACTTTTGCGGAGAATTTTTGGCGCAGCGGTGACATGCGACACTCAATGGCGCTCTCCGCCCAACTTATGAAGGGGCTCGAATAAAAAATCTCGACGGTCGCAAGAAAAATGTTTCCGCTTCAGAAAATTGAAAACCGAGGAAGATTAGGGCCGTGTTGAAAAAATTTCAAGTGGGACACGAATTATTGTGATTAGATATTGATTGTAACCCGACTCGAAGTATAGAATAAGGAAATACAGAAGACCGCCTGAATTAAAATACGTTTTCATTTTTAAATACGCTTATAATATAAATACAGGATTCTTTGAAAAGAAACCTTTTGTGTTTGTCTTTGAGAGGTATTATATTGCAATAATGGATGAACTCAACTTCTCGAGACTATTTCAAATTATATTTTGTCTTTGAGTCAAATAACATTGAAAATTTTTTAAATATGAAGTAAACTTCAAAAAAGAGATTTTATCAGATAATTTTTGCATGTCCTAAGGCCTGCACGAATTCGTACGTGTCCTATCTTTATGTTATGAAGATCTCCATTTCCTATACATATTTTTTTCGCTTATTTTTTTGGGTGCTAGGTAAAGTTCAGAGTTTTAGAATCCCTGAAGAATGTGAACAGAAGAGAAGCCTTGTGGCCTAGTAACACCTAAGCCTGCGTTGTCCCACATCAGCCACGCTCAGGCCTTTAGTTAATGTTCAGCAATGCAAAGAGGAAGTTAAATTCAGATAAATGCATGTATTGCTTTCGCTTGAAACCATCTCCCTCGACGACCACATTTCCAAAATAAATACGTCGAGGTAAAGTTTTGCATGCCAATTCGTAATTGTTCAGAGTTACGCTGAGGCATCAGCAATATTACCACATTCAGCCAAGCATTATATTCCTATCTGTAGCTTAATTGTTATTGATATAGCCACAATTTACCATCTCGTCAGTTGTATTTTCTAATGTGACAGCTATTTGGTGCGAGAAAATAACCTCACATTTGCTTCTGGAATTTTTCATAAACCAAATCTTGTATCCGTCTCCAAAGTTTTGAACTCAGATGAGTGAATAGTTAAATTGTGATCGTAATACTCTTTAAGAGCTTTCAGCCGAATTCAGAGGCAATAATTTCGTCGCGAAAGTGAAGTCTGTTCCCAACGTTTGCTGAGCTATGTAGCTTTTGTAAATTTTTATAATTAATTTCACGGTTCGATTATCACACTATCATTACATGATATAAGAATGTCACGCTATTTTACGTTGATACTTAGCATTTTTGGTGTAAATAGCCCATGGAATGGTTCTCTAGAGAAGTGTCGCTACTTCGTAAAATTTTACTACGGAACTTCAGTTTCTTTGAGTTTCATACAAATTAAAGGGGAAAAAAAGCATTCTAAACTATTTTAAAATGAGGAATGCTTGCACAATCCTCTGGAATAAGAGCCGTAGTCTTTCGTCCTTGTGCGCACTCAAAAATCTAGTACCAAAGACTATTGTACGAGCTGTATTTTATCATGCGAAGTTGTCCTGCAGCCTTGGCTCCATTCGAAATTTCTGGGAGTTGTGCGGACTCCTTAAATTACATTTAGTCTTAACAAATCGCGAGAACACCATGAATAGGTTTGAATCTCTTCCCAGTGAGGTATACCAGGATATGATTTGTTTACGGCATAGGTTTCAAGAATATCGGTTCACAAAAACATATCGGAGACGCTGCAAAAAAACACGCTCTGCCATTGTATGCCGCAAACAGAAGCCATAAACAATCTAGCGACAATTCCAAACTCATTCGCTGAACACCGCACAGCTGATCGATATATGTATATTGCAATGAGCTGCGAGTGCTTTTCATTCTTTTTCTTAAGAACGTTCTTTATATGATGTGGAAAGAAATCCAAATGTGTTAGGTACCTGCTGCTTCTAATCCGTAGTATGCAAATAGTTATAGAACAAAGATAGCAAGAAAACATTGAAAGCAAAGATATGCTTCGAAACTCGTGAAACCTTTCCTAGAATGAGACAAATGTTAATTTCTCATATGCAAAGAATGTTCATGTCCATCGAATCTTGCTAGCAATACTTCAATAAAATCTTAAGGCAACCTATCGTTTTCACTGAAGATTTCCCTTGAAAATTAAAATTTAATGCTTAAGGTTTTTTATTTCACCTAAAAAAGCGAGTAGGGGCACCTCTTAAAAGTCAAAAGATAGTTTTCTGAACAAGATTTTTAAGATAGGAAAGTCTAGCAACTAAGTTTTCTCTCATTTTCGTTATTTTTTGTAAACTATGGTAAAACCACTGTTGTTTCAACGAAGATAAAAATTGTGAAAATATTATAGCATTTGTATACTTAAACTAAAGTTTTCTGTTCCCTACTGAGAAAAACTATCTCTTTATTGCTTCACTTATTTCAAAGCTGATTTTACTTTATGATTGATTTTTGTTACAAAATAATGAAACTGCATTTCTTTCTTGAAATATATATTGAAATAGTGAAAAAAATCATAACGAATATTATTTCCCAGCAGGTGTGATTTATGGCACAACAAGAAATTTTGATTTAGAGCAACATCAAAATTTCGATTAGATATGCAAAAAAGGACGCCGCAGAACAGGCTTGTAAGTAAAATAGGTCAGATGATGCACTAGGTAGAATTAAGAGTTCATTCTTTTTGTTTACCATTGAAGTAAACAAAATTTGTGTGTCATACTTAGAAAAAATGAGATCCTATAGGTTGACTTATAATGGTGCTTCTGCTATTGTGAGAGAACAAAGCATAACTTCTGAAGTTTTTCATGCATTCACATAATTTTTACTGCTGCAAATTGTTCGGAAATTTATTACTCTTCATTTGTATAGAATTACAAAGTACAAACCTCCTGCTGCAGAGATAAATGAATTTGTTCAAATAAAGTGAATCTCACGAAATTTTTTCCTACTCAATTTGAATTTTGCTTTCGGTCATTTTTATTCTTCATCGATTGCTTGAGCAATTGACGCTGTCGAAGTCTGCCCCTTTGCTACCGTGAGATGCGCGTAACAAGCCAGCGCCATTCAACTTTAGAGCATCGTAAAGACGCTGCATCTGTACAAACTACCGTGCCTCTTTTCGCGCTGGGCACTGAACTCGTCTCATTTTCTCTGAGAAATACTGCACAAAAGTGCGCTTCTCGTTGCCTGCTGTACCAACTGCCCTTTTGTTCAGCTGAAATCTCCTCATTTGAGCTCGTGCGTTGTCCAGACCCTGCATGCCTCACACCATACTTGACGGGTTCTGTTGGGTCGATGCCATGCGTATGAGTAACAAAACAAAGTCCTGTTGTAACAATTTTTATCACTATACAGAATGAGAGAAATAATTACTTGCAATGCGTTAATCGGGAGTTGCGCGTACAAGACATTAATTCACTCGTGTGCGTCAAAAAACTTTTAAAATTCATATTTGCTCCGCCCACAGATGTGTGAGACGAAATATTGAAATCTCGAAGAAGCGAATTAAGATCTTCTGCAAGGCAAATAGACCGGAGCTCATACTTCAGACTAACTTTATCCTCCTTCCCATGGGAGCATGTAGTGTTTCTAACACAAACTCAAATACTTTTTGCCAACAAACGAATCAATTTGAGCTACAATTTTAACAAGCCGATCCGAAACGACGCTTCAGTAAGTTGTGTGACTATAGTGACTCAAAAAAGTCAAGTGTTCAGTTGCATGAAACTGTAATTGGAAATTACGGGGAGTTTTATATTTGCGTTACTAAGCTATAGAAGAGCAGTTCAACCCGAATTTTTTTCGGAAAATTTCAGAGAAGAAAAAGTGTTCATTTGGCCATTTTCTACTTGGTGTGCAATTTTGTACCTCTTGTTCTGAAACACCCTGCATGTATATATGTATATTCATAAGGATTTCGCATAAAATCGTAAAAGCTTTTTTCAGCCACTGCCTGAACTGTTTTGCAGTCTTGCGTAACGAAGTTTTTATGCGGTTACAACCAAATTCATTTCATTTTAATTCACGTATTTAAGAAAGTTCTTATTAACACACAAATAATTTGTTTTCTACCTCTGTTCACTTTAATTTACGAATACATGCGTGTCCTACTAGACTAAAATGATTGCTATATTGTCAGGACTGAAAAATGAAAATAAGTTGATAAACTTGTTTTCTAAGACGAATTTATTCAGATATGTTTACTGATGCGTTTCTATTAAATAAATCAATTATGTGAATTTCTACCTGTAAGAGTTGAATAAGTGCTATGCAAGAAGGAATAATTTTAGCTATAAGTTAAGAAATGGTTAAGAGTTTACAGAAACAATGTAGTCTTATCGTAAGGACAGGAACGTAGTCTGGGATTGTTAACAGCTGGTAACTCCATGTACTCAACGAAATACGGAATCTTTGCCCGATGCCCTTTTTAATGAAGGCGCGATGTACCCCGTACGTATATTGAGAAAATATTGAAGCAAAAGTGAAACTCTATAATCAATTAACATCCTCATTTCCGCTTATGCCGTACAAGGAGAGGTAATTGGAAGACGAAATTAAAATCCCTCACATTTGATCTTCCTCACAGCTCTTCAGTATTTACAAGAAATTTGAGAAAAGATAAGAACTATTGAAATGAATATCGATAAAATTGGGATTCTTTTAGGAAATTTAGCACACATATTAAGTGAAAAATAGCAAAATGTTTAGAAAAGTAATAAAGATTTTTGAGTTAATATTCTTCTAATCATTTTATAATTAATATTCTTTTAATCATGGTGTGAGATTGCATTTGTCTGATTGTGCTCGCGGCAAAATTTATGTAATAAAAAGCCACGAAATTAACGTTTGATTCCAAATACATCCATGCATGCCGCTCCAAATTTTATGTTATTTTGCATCTGCAGATGAAGAAATTTGTTATGCCTTTGAAGATAATCAATAGTTGTTCTTCCGTTGTTCTGACAAGCTTATCATCATACTTCATGATCATGACACAATCATAGTTGAAAATTTTATTTTAATATTATTTGGTATAATTCAATTTCAAATTCAGTGTTTCTCGAAGCGTTGAGAAATATTGAAACGAAACGTTTTCTCAAAGTCATGCTCCACTTTTAGAACATTTTTAAAAAGTAATAACATTTTAAGATTGCATCCCACGTATACTGACTGAATATTTCCACTCGAATTAACTATTTCACGTGTACCAATTTTTGACATCCGCTTATTTTCGTTACTTACAATATCAGCATTCAGTATGAAATATTGTTGATTTTCTCTAGCGGTGCTGTCACATTATTGCGTTGAGACTATGATAACCCGTTAGATTCCCAATTACAAGAAGTTAGTCTCAAAACAACCGAAAAAGGAAAAACAGACAAATCATTTTCACATTAGTATTGTCATGAGTTTTTTTTGATGAAAATTAAAGTTATGCAGATATTTGTGCATGAGCTGAGTAATTATCCCACAACACTTTATTTACAAAAGTAATGTAAGCTAACTCAGTGAGTACTTGGACATTTTTTCGAACATTTGTCTTGCCAACTCATTATTTAAAGCATGAGCATTAATATCTACAGCACACGATGTCTGTTAGGACAAGGCAATACAGCTCAATATCGTCCTTCGTGGTGGCTTCCTGTGACTGAGGATATGTTTATTTTGTTACCCGCGGCAAAGTCCATGTCAAGATCGGCAGCTAGACAAAAGGATAATATGTACAATAGCTCTGAAAATTGGAGTTTCATTTTCAAGAGGGATGTTCAATACTTACTGTCTTGACTGAGAGAAAGTCACAGAACAAAACTGTTCAAGTTTACATTTTCGGACATGACACAATGCTCGTCGGATCATTTTAAACGACTTTGTGTTATCTTTCCTATACTGGTAAAGAGAAATTCCCTGGAAAAGCATGGGAAAGACAGATGCCAGAGTGACTTTTGAGGAGACAGACAGGAAAGATATGCTCAAGCATTTGATTATCTTTCGAGTCTACTTCTCATTTTCCGAATGGTCCTACATGACTAGAAGCCGTTATGATTAGAAGATGATTTTCAATTGCTGATCCGTAGCTATCTTGAAAAAAGGTACTCATAAAAATGAATTTGACACTGTATGCGTCATTGGTATCATAAAGTGAAAATAGTTACTAGAGCACCGTCTTTCGTTGTACTTCTGATACTTCCATCAAATACTTTTGCTACGGCGGCTAAATGTTCATTCGATTGAATGCTTTTATGGATCATTACTTCCAGCATTGTTTCAATATACACAAAATTACTCCGTCTCATGGCTGAATATTTATAACCCAAGAAAAACGTGTTTCGATTCTTGGCTGATGGCAGGTCAAGTGTTTATCAGCAGTGATTCGAATACATCAGAGTCAGTGCCGGTATTCCCGGTCTTCAAATGAGGTCCTTCACCCACGCCGTGCCCGCGTACCAGGTCAACATGGTGAACTAAATAACGAACATGCAACACATGAATTCACCCATCAGGGAACCAAGTGCATTGTTAATAAAGCCCGCACGTGGACTGTTTTGTGATGAGTAAGGATGGGAGCTGGTTGAAGATTTAGACAACGATCATTCACCTAATGTTTGACAAACGAATTTAATGGCCGTAAAAGTGAAATTCTAGGGTTTTAAAATAATGGCAAAACTGAGAATGCTCAGCTATCGCATAATTCATTAATTGTAAGTGGTTATTCTGATATTAAAACTGAAACGCGTCCACACAGTATAGATACTTGCGTAAATAACTTGTGCGACAAAATCTAACAGCGTGAAATCGAATAGGTGAACTTCACCAGTGTATTATACCCTGTCAAGATCTTGTTCATCGAACTCTTCGAAGCAGGTTCGCTAGTGCAGCACTGCTCACTTTTCCGCTGCTGAGCGCGCGGCCGCCTCCCCGTGCTGTGAGCCGCAAGGGTGTCGATTGTCTCTCGAGGAGTTGCTGCGTTCTAATCACATCTCTGGGCCGAGCGTCGAGAGTCCAAAGCTGTTCGTTAGGAAAGCCCCTCGACTGATCAAATTATCGTGCGAGACACGGCCGCAGTATAACATACAATTACTGAGCTCAAGCTATTGCCTTATATTTTGAAGATTCCAGCTTCTGCGGTCTCTGATCGAATTACCTTCCGATTGGCAATGCAGCCCAAAAGCAAACAGGCAATTTTGGAAAGCCTGTATGAGCACTCAAAACTGTTCGAATTGGGTATTTTAATTCAACGAATAGATGATAGAGAAAATGAGAACATCATTGAAAAAGTGTTCATAATGGGATCAAGAATATATTCACCTTTTTAGGAATTACAGTCCTTTTATTATAAAAGTTCGTTGCATAATCGGATTTTGATCTTGATGTAATGGATTTGAAAAGTAGTTTATGACTGACAAATGAAAAGGCAAATAACATTGGAATGATTAATGATAATGGAAAATCTTCATTTTGTTAATACTAGTTAGAAACGTTGGAAGCTTTTCGTTCAGTTTGCGATATTTTTCAGAGTATTTATTTACACCTAGTTTTCTAATATTCATGTTAGAATGCTACCTAAGACCAAAGTGATCCCACCGTAAAATAATCATGCTCCCGAGAAAAATTGAAATATGAACATATTGAATTTGGGCTTCACCGTCTCTTTCCAGTCTCTGAGTTTTCATGCTGGTTCAAACGATTTCTGCTCTTCGCCAGTTCGTTTCCATCATGATCATCTTTCCACGTCAATTCCGGTTCCCAATTACGCTCCCATTGAACTCCCACAGGGAATGAATCGGTAAATTTGGCTAATTCGTGAACCCTGTCAATTAGCGAGAGATGCTCCGCGTCAAAGAAGAACCAAAACAAATTATCGCACCGATTTTAAAGTTCTTTGAAAATATTGCCTTTGAAAATCAGAATGAGGAGCGAAATTTCCGAATATTCGTCCAATTAATTGGGTGAAAGAGCTTAAGATAAACTACTGAATTTGTGTCATTTTTTGGTCTGAGCATGTAATTTCTTGAAAATTTTTGGCTTCGTCTAGTGTTATTTGTTCCAGAGTAAAAATGTAAATAACATGCATAGGCTTTGAGTGCTGGTGTCTCATTTCAGTTCGTTACTTATGACACTAGTCTACCCTCAACCAGACGTTCCTCAAATGCATGGAAATGGGCATGGTAATTCGTATGTGCTTAGAGCGGAGCTCATGACTAATGGCAAATGTTTAAATGATTTGGTTCTTTGACATACTTCTATTTCAATTTCAAATAGTCACCCATGTTGTCAGAATGCAGTTCACTTTGTAATCAAGTTATCCACGAAATACATGTTAGTAAACTCTTAATAATCACGTGTTATAGTACACGAGCTACAGGTAAGCTGCTAGTAAGCTGAGTTTAAAAAAATTTCTAACCGGTTACTTGGTGCACGTCAACTGATATCAATCGTTGATGAAATTTTTTATTTGCATGTTGTTTTCCTTGAGCTGTTCTTAGCAAAATGTTCAGCACTGACCAACATAACGAATACATTATTTGTAATATCGGTTTCTAAGCAAAAAAGTCAAGTAAGACACCTTTAACCTAGAAAATTCCCTGGTGACCTCGCAACCACCAAGCAATCGATGGTCTGGCGCCTGCAAACCTTCTCTCGTCCCAGCTCTAGTCGCGGTCAAGTCTGGAGGACGTATTTCTTTTCTCGTGTTTCTTCAGCTTCACCTAGCCTGATGCAATAATACCCACGTGCTGTTGGCACTGGCGGAGACACCCGTATTATACTTGCTCTACAAATACTTTCATAACTTTGTGTTAAGTTACACGAAAAATAGAATGCAAGATTTATTGTCATACGGGTTGTGTGCGTGGAACTAAAATTTTAAAATTCGGCCGATTATTTCACATTGAGTCTGGATTTTTGTATTGATTTTTGAAATTTCAGGAATTTCTAACATACCCAGTCAATGCTTTCCGAAAGTTATAAGCGTTCATTATGCTACAATGAACTAGAAACATAACCTCTGAATGATTCCGGCAGTATTAATAATCTACTCAAAATACTTCACAGAAACTGTTATTTACCACCAGCTCATGGCGGAGTTCCAAGCTCACACGCCAGTGCTACTTTGGAAACAACGTTTGAAAAGATTAACACTTGGAAACGGATATTACTACTAGTTACCCTTTCCCCACATAGGACGCGTGCCTGACTCGCTTGAGTCTGCAGAGTTTGGCCGTTATGAAAGACACCCTCACAAGTTGTACGTCGTTTTTCAGATCTTTTTCCAATTTATTCTTGGGAGCCCAAACTGGTCTGGATCTTATTATCCCTGAGGCGCAGATGCGAGTGCGCTCATGCCGAAGCCTCAATACGGATCTTCCGCTCGATTCCAAAAAATTAAAATGCGGGAAATTAAGGGAAGATCTAAGCAGACCATGAACTCAATAAGGGGTCCGTTCACGAGACCGAAGTCGAATCGTAGAGGAATGCGAAGAAAACTGCAATAAAAGTTTTTTGTGTGTTTCATTTTATTCGGTACCTAGTTCATGCGACACGTTTCCGTACTTTAAATTATAAATTACTGGAAGAAGAATGAACTGTTGAGAATTTCAATAATTGCTCTATTCTAATTTTCTGCAATAACGAAAGTTCCTTTTGTTGGGTGAGCTGTGGAATAATGTGCGCTTGCTTGGTTACAAGACGAAATTTATCTGTCCAAAGGAAGATGGCTGATAAATTAAAGTTTGGCGCTCACAGCCTGTATATATAGGATGTCAACACTTCTGAACACTTTCACAACGAAAACTTTGTTTTTCACTAAATTAAATTAGATTATAATACGAATTAGTTTCAGCATCCCTTATCACTACAAAGATGTTCATAGAGAGAAAGGATGAAGTCACAATTAATTATGGAGCTAAGGGAACGCAGAATTTATGCACACGGTGTGTTCTCGCACAGGGTCCCCTGTGCATAGAAACAGTAACATGAGGAGGAAGTCTATGAAACAAGATAAAAGTTGAAGAAAGTCAGAGCTGCTAAAAACCAGGACAGCAGTGATCCGAAATAGATGGTTTGGAACAAAACGAAACAAAACTATTTTTTCTATCGCAACGAAAGGAAGGCCTACCTAACCCTCAGCTCGGGACCACTCATTTTCCCTTGGGAGCACAAATTTCCATAGGTACAACAGTTGTATCCCATCAAGGGACGAGGATTTTGTTATCGTAGGGAAAAAATTATAAGCGAAAATTTTTCAGCTCACTCAAATATATTTGAAATTGCTCTTCCGCTCTTACGCGGGTCAATTGTTTGCTAACACAGATGCTTCTCCATTTTCAATAAAGAAATTTGACGCTTTTTAGATATAGTTAGATGAGCGCGAATCTGCATTCTGACTAGGAAAATAAGTTCTCTAATTCTGCTGTATGAGCTAAGTTTTAACTTTCACTTCTCGCTTAGCGAATGCAATAAAATTAACGTCTGAGGAGTTTGGTACAAATAAAATATAAAATAGTATATAAAATTATGTGATATTAAGCTAGTAAGAATTAAAATAAATCAAGCCAAATAATTTTTGCAATGTAAAATAAGGTTTTGCAAACACCACTGACTACCTCAAATTTTTTCATTTATCCTAGAATTTTAAACTTATATTCAAATCACTTCGAAATGTTATTTCTTCCTCTAAAGTGAAAACAACGATCGATTTTATTCTTGTAGATACACCCTTGATGATTATTTTCGGAAAAGTTAAAAACGGAAAAAAACATGCATGGATAAACATTGAAAGAAAGCCAACTGAAATTTACAAATTGGTATGCATAAGGGGTGAAGAAAGCGAATAATTCCTATCTAATTGATCTAATTAGTGAATCACATTTTAAGTTACTCAGCTGTTTTCTAGCTGGCCACAAATTTAAGGTCAATAAATCGAAAAGTAAAAAAACTGAACATCAAAATTGAATTGAACAAAATAAGGACTTAGTAGAAAGACGTATTCTATATTTGTCTATTAACTTCAAAAACATTTTGTAATACGCTTGAAATAAAGGTTTCCAATAGAATTAGGAGTAATTAAATCGAATCGGTAAATATGGCCTCACACAGATCATTCCTTACTTCGAATTATCATTCACTTTTGAAAATATTCCTTACCAACCATCACCAAATATTCTCTGTTTAGAATTCAAATTTAGAGAGCAAGCTGAATTACGAAAATGAGGGTCATCGCTTTCTTGAAAGAAACTGTTGGTGAGAGACATATTGTGGATCGCTTCATAATCCTGTTTTTGAAGCTTTCTGACAAACTCAAAACAGTCTACCTCTTAAATAATATATATAATAACAGCTCTAAATTATTATGACCACAAGAAACATATTTTTTAAATTAGATTGGGTTTTTAGTATAGATATTCAACATGACTCCGATCTGCTGCGAAGCGGGAATTACAACACTTTATGCTATGATTGCCGCACACGATCAAAGACATCAGGAGTTTCACGAAACCTTATGAATTCTCAAAACATTTGTCTATTATTCAGTCGCTAGTGTTCAGAACAAAAGTGCTTTCCTATCTTCTACATTTCATTTCCCTACCACACTCAAAGAAGAAATTCTTCTCCGATACGTTTCAAATTTAATGTCCTTGTAACTCTTTACCGAAGCATTTTCTACGGCAAGGTTATTGAGAAAAAAGTGTTTATTTCCACGTTCCCCCCCTCATGTGGAAATTTGCTCAACAAAGTACCGGCCACCCTGTATAATGTGTCCCCTTTCGAAGGAAGATAGATGGCTGACCTTGGGCACATGACTTCATAACACCTTGAGTGAAAACCTTTTACTTAAGGAAAATTCATGAATTTTCTAACATTTTGATTTTCGTTTACACTAATCTTGATCGGCTGGCAAGCAGCTAAAAAATTCAAAATTTTGTTTTCTCCTTAAATTAATTGCGCATAAATTATTTGATTTATCCATCACTTTTACCAATGACTAAACTTTACTTAGAAAACTCTTAAGATTTTCCCTTGCAAAATAATTTTTTTCAGTGTATCAACTGGTCTTGAACTTATGATCAGGACTGCACAATCAGGAGCGAAAGGTTTAAAGAGAACTAACTGATTAGCGTCTTTTTCCCACTAGAAATGCTTCCTCCCGTGACTTTTAGGAATATTAAAAGACTCAGATATTTTCCTAGAAAATATGCTGAAGTTTAATTTCATTGAAGAATCACTTTAGAAAACATTAGTTACTGATGCTGACATCTGAGAAAGAAAAGGGGCTAACTAACTTGAGTGATGTATGATGGCTAAGCTTCCCGACCCTTTTATTTTAAGTTGAAAACGACGTTCAATGAACTGTTTGAATTTTTCAAATTTGCAAATAAAGCAGACGCGAGATCGAAGTGGTTGATGTGATTGACTGGATCTTATTTTGACTTTTTAAATTGTTACAATAGAATTTGAAATTTTTTCTTTAACATCATTACAAGTTCTCTCGACTGTTACTATTAATGCTTGCAAATCCACCGATCGGATAATAATTAAAACAAGGTTTTGAGCGTTATCTGTTTTTCTTTTTGTGTTTGTCGTGTTAGGCCGTCTTTGCAATACTCATGTGTATATTGTATTGCACTTATACAACTATGAACTAACACGAGAGCACGAAAGTTATAAATAGTAAAATTACAAATCAAAACAAGTTTCACTCATCACTTTGTCTTGCATCTTCTAAAGTAGTACTTGTGGGTACAGTCATCGTTTGGAAAGTGCATCGGAATACGCTGATCGTTTCAATAACTCAGATTGTACCTGCTTGTAGCGCAAGTTTCAACGTTTTTCTGCTGCGCAAATAAAAAATTGCGAGCAGAAAAGAAAATTCAATAAAGAGCCTGGAGATGCGCAGGCAAGGGAGAAGACGGAAGTGATTAGAAAGAATGGAGATGACAATTTGGGGTGCAGGAGAGGCAAGGAAGGCGGCCTGACGCGGGGGAGACTGTGAGACTGACGGCTGTACGACTGACGGTCCGTAGACTGCGAACCTGAAACTTCTACAAGAGTAACCTAGAGAGAGGAAAGACAAATTAGAATCGAGCAAATCAAACTCAGTGTTACTTTAACGCGTAATCACACGTGTATTCGATGTGCAGGACTGAATAATCCTCTAATATGACGCTTCATGGGATTTTGATCCAATCCTTGAGTTAGTTTTTAGCTTTCATAATCTTTACGCGGCTTATAACGAGTGATACTCCAACTGCCGATGATCAAGACTAACATAGGTTATTCTTTGCAATTCTATGAGCGAATACACTTGAATACTTGATTGAATTAACATGAACTAGACAGTGAGTTTCAAAAACTTCAAGGGAGGCTTCCTGATATCAAGTAAAAAGGAAAGAACTAAAAATACCGTATAAAACATTTACTCGAATTAAAAATTGCAAATAAAAGAAAAATTTGAACGTTTCGAGCATTCGCTCTTCTTCAGCGTATAAAATTTACCCCATTTTACTGGTAAATTTCATTGGCTGAAGAAGAGCGAGTGCTCGAGACGTTCAATTTTTTTGTTTCACTTACAAGTTTTAATTCGAGTAAATGTTTTATGGCATTTTTAGTTCTTCTTCGCATCTATCAGAAAACTACATGAATGATGGGATGTGTTCACAAGAAAATAGAAAATGTCAGCTTCTCTGTTTTGACCTCTTCAAATTGCCCAAAACTCAACATCAATGCATGACACAATTAAATCCAATGTTCTGTAGGTCGAGAGGAAAAAAGCACAACTTAAGAGGAATAAGTTGAACAGAAGCAAATTTTCTTTCACTATTCATAATGGCATTGAAGTTCATCACGTGATAAATTGCGAAGAAATTCACTCAACATTTCTTTATCGGAACACTGTCAATAGTTAAAATGCACTATCTATGAAGTCTATAAAACGCAACGTTTCGATGTTCAAACATCATCATCAGGCTGAAAATATACAGAAAATTGATCAGTCACATTGGTAAAAGGCAAATCTGATTCTTAAGCTATATGAGACTAGAATGGAAGTTAAAATCACAGAACAAAAATATTTCATACATGACTAGATATAAAGTTTGTACAACAAAAGTATGTATACACGAGATCAGGTACAGTAACGGTATTGCACACTATAGATGCTCATTGGACAAGCGATATATGGCGAAATGACCGAACGATCAGTTGCCTCGGACTACTAAGCTACGGTTTTAGAAAATAATTTTAGAGTAAAAAAGTCATTCGTGTTTTCGTTGAGAACAGGCTTTAGTTTATGGATGTGTATCGCTTCTATAATTTGAATGTGCTCTTTTTTAGTTACGTTATATAAGATTTTGTTTTAGGGTATAGATCTTCATTTGATGGTTTGCAATTGTGGTCAATGCGGAAATGGTTGAAAATATACCTTGGTATTTATGGGGGTTAATCTTAGGAGTTAAAAAGAAATAGATAAGCGATTAAAAAAGAAAATAGAAATGGTTAAAATAGAACCTTGGTATTTATGGGTGGTTAATCTTAGCGATTAACTGCCCATAAATACCAAGGTATATTTTCAACCATTTCCGCATTGACCACAGTTGCAAACCATCAAATGAAGATCTGTACACTAAAACAAAATCTTATATAACGTAACTAAAAAAGAGCACATTCAAATTATAGAAGCGTTACACCTCCATAAACTCAAACCTGTTCTCAACGAAAACACGAATGATTTTTTTACTCTAAAATTATTTTCTAAAACCGTAGCTTAGTAGTCCGAGGCAACTGATCGTTCGGTCATTTCGCCATATATCGCTTGTCCAATGAGCATCTATAGTGTGCAATACCGTTCCCGTACCTGACCTCGTGTATACATACTTTTGTTGTACAAACTTTATATCTAGTCATGTATGAAATATTTTTGTGCTGTGATTTTAACTTCCATTCTAGTCTCATATAGCTTAAGAATTAGATTTGCATTTTACCAATGTGACTGATCAATTTTCTGTATATTTTCAGCCTGATGATGATGTTTGAACATCGAAACGTTGCGTTTTATAGACTTCATTGGTAGTACATTTTAACCATTGACAGTGTTCCAATAAAGAAATGTTGAGTGAATTTCTTCGCAATTTATCACGTGATGAACTTCAACTGTTTCGTAAAGTTGAGAAATTAGAAAAGAAATATGCATCAAACCATGGTTTGTTATTAGAGCAAAGTTCCTTACGACGAATCCATTTGTACGTCAGCAGTTTGTTTATAAGGTTTGTTCTTTTAATTCTATAACCTTCCAAGGAAGAGGACTGAAGGATACTATCCTTCCACGAATCAGGAAAACTTGTGCTCGTTAGGGTGTACATACTTCCGTCTAAAGCTCATTACAAGCATGGACTCATAGCGTATCAGCCTGTTTAAGAAACAGGGCCGTCAATGATGAGTTTACCTACAATCTGCAGATCAAGACTGCGTGTTAGCTGTGGGCTTACCTCTCCTTTCTTATCATTCGCTAAATTATTTTTATTCATTGAAGAGGAGGTCTGCATTTAACCGACAATGCTATTGTTAGTGCTGTAACTGTCTACCTCATTCTCCAATTTACATTTTTATTCTCATTGCTATGTAGAATGAGACTTTTAAAGCTCTCTTTGAGCCCTTACGATTTTTATGCCTCATATGCCCGGCCTATAAGTGTGCTATTGCTTAATTTGCAGTAGATCAAAGTTTAGGAATTCAAAGAACTAGCGTCCAGGAACATTCATCAAAAAACAAGCGTCTCATACTGTCCGTGCGTTCAAATTCAGTCTTCTAAATATTCAAATAAAATATTCCACTTGAATATATCTACGAAATTTATGTATCTGAGGGATGGGTTATTGACGACATTAGTGTGATTCTAAAATTTATTTTACTGTATTATTATTTTACTATACTATTAATTACACCGTTTTTAACAACTCATTCATTTAGTTAAATATTTATGGTGAAGAATGATCGACATGGAATTTGCTAAAGCGAATTTTTTGAGTTCTGAAGATCAATTCGCATGCATCCAAATTCTAATGTAACAACAAATGTGAGCTCATCAGCGATCTATTAAACGCATGGTACCATACCTTAACATTTCGACTATGAAACAAGAATCAAACTCAGAGATCGGTTTATTTAAATAATTTTGTGAAGTATTGTCTGATTTCGCCCCGTACAACTGTTTTTGTTGCTAATCTTCCATTTGCACGAGCATCAAACAATATCCTCTCAGTATTTGGAGTTTTCAACTTGAAATATCGCACGAGCGTACACAGTCATTGCATTTAAAATATTTCGAGAACTTTCGCTTCCTGCTAAAATATGAATCCTATTATAGGTGGCGTAAACAAGCGATTGTATCACTCGTCATGACCACCCATCGCCCATAGATTTCCTCTTTCCCCAGGTCTTTAAAATTCAATTGCGGGAGCGGTGCGGCTAAGCAAACCATTGCCTCTTGGCCGTGTGTGCAGAGCCAAAAGATCAATGAAATTTCTTACCGTGATCAGAGAGAAGGACCGGCACAAGTGCCACGTAATGGAGACCCTGAAGGTTCAGCCCTAGGCGGAACATGATGAAAAAGAGGGGGCCAAAGCACCCCAAGCACACGCTTGAAACGTTCCCTTTTTATTTTGATTCTGCTCTGAAGTTCAAAAAGAGAAAGTTTGCCAAATCTTCGCTGTTAGTGTATGGCCAAGAATCAAAGGAGGTAAAACTTTTTAGCTTGGAGCCGAGTTCGGTCAAAGAAAGAAGAGCGAAATGAATACACTGAGTGTTGTTTTATATGAGCACTTAATTATAGGTTATTTTAGCATTTTCTGTCATAAAATGACAAAAATAGTTCCCGTCAGTAGATTGAGTCTCGACACTTCTCTGTAGCCGAAATATTGTAATTACGCACATAATAGACAGCCCCGCCAATTTCAACCAGCATTTATGAGCAGAATGGAAAACTCCAGACACAGTACCAGGCTTTACTTTCGTGAAATAAGGTGTTCCCATTGCTGGGTTTCCTTTTGATCTTATGCCTCATCACAGCACCAGGCCTCCTACTTGAACTATACATCTTCGCATAACGGAATTAATTATTGTGGAGATTTGCCGCTATTTCGTGAGTCTTGGTAAGGCCTTCTCTCTTTGTACCGTGAGTAAAATCCTCGCTTGATCTTGAGCTCATCTTGAAATACTCTACAGTTGGACCTTTGAGAAGGCCTTATAAAGGCATAGTGTTCATCAAAAGAACATCACATTGTTGACAGAGGTCGTTTATTTCTTTGAACAAACTCACTTCCAGAAGTAGAAAGCTACGTAGAAGATAATTTATGCCTGTGTATAAGAGAAAATTGTGGAGAAGGGAGACGAAACTTGCACAACTACAACATGTGAAGGAAATTTCTGCAGCTCCGACATTGCTTTCATGTTTTCTCCCTTTCTAAAATTGCGTTAACTATAGCATAACTCTAAGGAACAAGCGCAAATCGCTTACCTTCTTAAATTGTTTCCCCTGAGATGGTTCTCGCTTGAATAATTACGCCAACACTATAAAAATTTAGATTAATTCATGACGCTTGATTGCGAACACTAGAAGTTGTCAGACGCGCAATCTTCTAATGAGAATGGGTAGTTCAGTGGAATATTTGCAGCAATTACAGTGTTGAAAAAGCGCCTAAACTCGGCTATGCAGAAAGCGATTTCTAATTCGCAGCAACTGCTTCTAAGATTTTTTCTACTATTAACTTATTTTGATTTCGTATCTGCTATCTGTTGTACAAGTAGATGGGGCTTACATTGATTGTTACCTGCATGTTTTCAATTGCAACGCTTGTTTCGGACCTGACAGAACTTGCTCTCACTCGAAAAATCAAGCATTAGGGTCAGGTCAGTTTTTACCCTAATTTATTTAAACAATGGAAGTATTTATTTTTGTAACAAAATCAACTCATGTGCCCACATGCCGTGTGACATGTTGAATCTTATTTGCTTGGGCATGCATATGTTACCCTGGCTATCGAGCAGTAGCGCATTCACGCGTGTGTACAGGGATGAGCAGTTTGCAAGAGCGGCCACTCGCTAAACTGATTTCGATGTTTTGTGAAAACTTAGCGATTTCAAAGCGAACGTACAGACAACTCTTTAACATTTAGACCTAGGAATGGGCAAAAAGTTGAGAAATTATTTCCTTGCTAAGCTATTTTCATGTAAGAAATTAAATGTATCTGGAGTATATGACAGCGGTAAATGATTTAACTGAAAACCCTGTGAAATCACTGATAAGCTAAAAAATTTCAACCTTCTGCGACCGAATTACGTATTAGATTTCTTTTTTAAACATCCTCATCATTAATAGTAAGTCATTGTGAACATAAATATCAACATCATCATTAATATGAACACACTCAACAGGCTTGTGAATTAAGTGCAAGCATCCCACCCCGTAATGCAAGCAAATGCATAACATCAGTTTAATATATCCCCAAAAATTCATCCTCCAGCTCTACAACTATGTAGTATATAATGAAGCACATCTTTTGCTTGGCGATAACACAAGTAAAAATTTAAAAGCGAAGAATAAAATTGTAAACATTTTTTGAACGAACGTTTCGGGATAAATCCCATCATCAGCTGCAACACGATATGAAACAAATTTGATTAATTACACATACAAATGGTTCACGAGATAGTAGTATATGTATATGTTTTTTTTATGTAGTTTATATATTAGCTTCATGAAATGTGTGTCACGCTTTACTGTAAAATCAGCTTTTCAAAATAATTTCAGTTAAATTATGGTATCGAACTCACCTGCCATGCAAAAAAAAGTCCCTATTAAAAGGGTGATCAATATCCAAGGCGGTTGATCGATGCAGTACCTGCAAAGTTAGATAAACTCATTTATTATACTTCATTTTTTAACGACTTAAACTTCACAGCATTAGCTGAAAGTGATATCTGAGCCAATACAACGCTGTATATTTCTCATGACAAAATATAATGTATATGGGGAAATACGGTGGAAAAATATTGCAATACATATACGTTTGGAAAATGTACAAGCACAGAAGTAACTAAATTATTTTTCTTGTTATTTCCATGCTTGGATATCATATAAAACAGTCTGTTGTCCATGAAATCTATTAATCGACTAATCTGAGCAGTTGTATAATTACAGACCTTAAAACACTTCTAATCTTCTCCCTCAAGATTCTCTATCGATGTGTGCTGGGCTCCTCACTTTCGTTTCAAGATGAACCAGAACTGTTCAATGATTGAGGAACGTAAGAGACCAAAACATAAGATATTCTCCTTTAATGGTCAAAGAATTTAGAAATAAAATGATAGCCTTGGCTTTATGCGATGTATCATTTTCAAAGCATATATGTATATGAGATGACGTCTGCGTGCAAGCGGCAGGTCTTTTAACCATGGGGACAAGTGTTCATCTAAAGACTTAAATCGGCTGTGGGCTTAGCTGATAATCTTAACACGTCTTGGCTCTCAAAAGGCTCCTACGAATTCATTGCCAATGGACCATGCCCAAAATATCAACTCGCTATTACCCTGTTGACGCTTAAAGCAACTGGGTTCAGAGGTGCCACGCTTTGGCCAATTCATCAGGACCATCCAGCTTAGCTCAGGCCCCATCCGTGAAAAGGACATTGCGAAAGTGGGTCTTCATGTAATTGCTAGCCCAGACTATGTGCTTCCCTCTCAGAATATGTTCATGATGGTGCTGGCGATGAAACTCACACTTATTCACGCCTTTTCGAGAACCGTGCACCAGGTGTCACTGAACACAAGTCCAGAGACATCCCAAAAGGGAGCAAGGACTGGCCAACTTTTGCACCAAATATATGTACGAAATTCTACCGTTGACATAGAATCGTTAATAAAACGTGAGTAATGCTTGAATAATTACTACAGTTAGTGACCTACTCAGAATATTATTCACCATTAGACTTCCAAGTGCAAGATGAATGCATTCCATTAACACTTCCACTCAATTTTGAAGCAGATGTACAGAGCACGTTGACACCCACAATCCATGTTACTATATTGTAGGCAGCAACGTGCAGCCACAACAGTTACTGTCGGTTTGCTAACTTCGCCCTGATACAGCAGACCTCTGATATAATGTGGTTGTGCTGAAACAAGATTGCCTCGACCTGTCCAGCCAGTCTTAATTTGAGTTCTAATCTGGCCGACTTCGCCCATGTCAGATACCTGCACACTTGAACACAGGGGAATTAATCTGATTCATCATGAAAGGAAACTTGTCCAGTTTGAAAATTCAACTACATTTTATTTCAAAATTTTGTTCGAGATAAGAAGGGTAACAGTTTCAAGACTTAACAAGGAACCTTTCAGATTTTTCTGCTCTAGCACTTGACTTTTTTGATATGAATAAACCCTTAGTACTTTTTTGACAATACATCCAGATGAAGATAAAATTTAGTTGAGAAGACGTTTAACTACTGAGATCCAAAATTTTATATACTAATTGTATTCTTTTATGTAGTATTTGTAAACGCCGTGCTTTTAACGGCCCTAGATTAAATTGATCACCGAGATAGAACAAACCCGTTGATTTCAAATCAGCAGCTACAAGCCTTCATATCCTTGATTTAACAAACCTTTATGATAAACCTTTAAACGTTGCCCCTATTGGAAAGGTGAGGACTGTCAATAAGGAAAAGCTAATTCCTTCCTGCCTCACAACGCTGCTTGCCCTCTCGAGCGACACTGGCCGATGGCCGCATGAAATTGCTGGCCTGAAAGCTGGGATCTCCACGCGTATCTTACTCTCGCCCCAATATCATCTCACGCTTAATTGCGCCTATGTATTATCTACGGTTTATTGATTCAATTAGGTCAGTGGACAGACGCGAACTTGTTCCCCACAGCACCTGAGTATTCGTTTGTAGCATTGTTATGGTACGACAAATGGAGGTTTATTTGCCCTCTTCTTCTTCACTAAATGGAACATGTCCCCCAGGTTTCGTATTTCAGAATTGCTCTTAATTCACCTTGTTGTTAACTCAAATTGGATTAATTTAAGCCCATATCATAATCACAAAATTATCGTTAGATCTAGTTCAGAAATGCTCATTGTTTTGATGGTACTTTAGAACCGGAAAGAAGTTTGACTAATGTTCCACAATTCCATACCACTTGAACGACTGTCAGCTACTCATCCTCAAGTTAAATTTTCCCTGCAAAAATAAACAACCTACATTAGTTGTCATTCAGTAGACACCCTCTAAAGAGATGGCTGGACAGCAACAAGAAAGCAACGACACTGGTTCCGTGGCTGCATGAGTGTGTTGAAAAACAAAATTTCAGAGCCAATGAATTGTAAAGAAAAACTTTGAAATGCTACGCGCTTCTGAAATGAACAGTATTTAAATACATAAAGAATACTCTTTCAACTCAGGGCGCTACTAGGAATCAATCTAAACAACTCTGCTCATAATGAATAACGCTTATTAGTATAGCTCTTGCAGACGAAATTAGTTCCAAGTTCTGGATTGACACAATACAAACATGTAAAGCTGCTCGTTTTGCAAACGGCTCAAAAATAACTAATATTACTCCTAAACAGTATGTAAGTTGAACAATTAACCAATGCAAAAAGTATTCAATCAACTCCAACCTTTTATGGAAGATGACAAAAACCCATACAAAGTAAGCAACTAAAGCAGAGTAGCTATAAAGAAAGTCGAAGAAACGCGGTGAGTGATGAAGACCAGCCGTGCATTCGCCCTGCACAGACAACTGCGGCTGCGAAATCCTGTTAGCGGACCCCTCGCCAAATCCAAATCCCAATCAGGCGAGTTGTCTGCCGCAATCCTGGCAATGACGCTTATTTCTGTCACCAATTGTCGAACGGTCCGACAGATTTTGTCGGTTTGGCAACCGTCTTTGTAACTCAATGCTGTTTTCATCGCATTTCTCGGATTTGTTGAGCTCTGCGATCGGACCCTTTGTGGCACAATTATGCATGTAGCGTTGATTTAGACATCAAGCCATGGCAACTTGAAATTTCTTAAACATGTTAATTAGTTAAATGACTATAACTGATTGCTTGTATAGCAATACCTCTGCCAGATCAATGTTATTTCAACTCGTATTTTGTGAATCTCTTAGTTGATACGTATGAAATCATTTTGTGTTTTTATTTTTCTTTTGTTCCTTTTTTTTCAAAGTAATATACTCTTATTGTTAATGAGATTGTTGCACCCTGGTATGTTGAACTATCTAGGTTGCAGAGAAAGTCATTGGATCAATTTTCAATGTATATAGAAATGTTTTTAAAATTACCAACTAACATAGGCAAACGTTTATTAATGTTAAAGAGATGTCTAACGTTACATATCGCTATTACTGGTCTACAATGTACTGTAATATTTAGTTGAATGAATTATTAACGTGTCTCTATTGTTGAGCCTAACAAATGATGGAATGACACGAAATAAGAGATTGGAGCGTTGCTGGAGGTGCGGAAATTTATTGTTCAGTACACTAAGCGTCCGTGTCACGAATTTGCCGCCGAATATTTCGAATCCCCAAAATTATGGAAGCTGTCAGAGCAGCAATAATCAGACGTGAGCCTGAGAAGATGATGAAAACGTTTACCAGGGTAATGGGGATGACTGTAAAAAAGGTCACGAACATAGTCAAACCGGACTTGAGGTTGTCAAGATACAAAGTTTTCAGTAACTCATAGACATCTGAAATGAAAAAAAACTGATTATGACAATGCTTTTTCTGAGCAAATTCAGAGAGGGTACGCTGCTGATCCTGATTTTCACAGGATGATCATGTTATGATAAGAGAAAAGAAACTTTCCGCTCATGTGACGAAATCAAACATTCAGAATGCTAGGAAAATCCCGAGCAGATATTAAAAAGCCCTAAAGTACTGTTTTCAAACGTCTTAAATTCACTCACATTGTGATTTTTAAATCATTCTAGAAATCGTTTTCCAAGGTAATAACGCAACGAAATATAGTCCTCCTCAGCCTCTAATCTTAACTTGGTGAATTTCCAAGTAATTGTGTTTATTTCGGATTCTGCAGCTTGTCCTTTCATCCACATAAAAGCAGTGGTTTTGAAGCGTCACTTAATAAATACAAGAGAGGCACGGGATAAAATTTCTTACGACAGGCTAAGCAATGAGACAAAGAGTTTGCGAAGTAGACTTAAGCTCTAGATTTAGGCTAAACTGAAATATATAACTTGATAATTCATCATAAAGTAGGTGAAGATGCTAATTCAATGATATAATTGTGATTCTGCACTTTTATCAAAACTACTACGAATATATTTACGAATGTATATATAAATAAAATTTTGCAGGTTCAAATACTCAGTTTGTATCTTGTGAAATTAGGACAGCACAATGATATTGAAAATGAAATAATACATAAGGCAGTTTTTGAAGCCACGAATAGGTATTTCTGGGTAAATTTCGTGTTAATTCGTAAGTTATACAGTAAGCACTCTCAGTCTAACTTTTTTGCCGCCTAAGCGATTTAATCACTTGGGTGGCGAAAAACATGCATGCTCCGGCGAAGAAGTTAGACTAGGCTCTGTCAGTATACATTTCAAAATGACTTCATAATTAGCATAAGCTTAAGAGGTAACTCAATCTTATTGATGAAAGTCATTTAAAATTGGATACCTTTAAAAAATTAATTATATGATGAAGACAATCGATATATTAATAAGCTTTTACTTCTCCTCGCCAGAGTCTCTCATTTTCAGATTATTTCATTGGTAAAATTCGCGCTTCCATAAGCGAATAATTTCATGAACGAAAAATTATTTAAATGCACTGTTAGAAAAATTTTTCGCACAGAAATCAAGAATAAGTATAATGAATTAAGTCGCGTATTTTTCCGCGTTGTTTTACAAAGCGCCACGCAAGAAGCAGTTCAAATGTCGGGAGGAAAGTGAAAAGTGATGCCATGGTAGATTCCAATTCTCACATCCGTTGTGAAATTGGACCGTTGGTCTTTTTGAATTGTCTACTACGTTCTACTTACATCATCTAAGTGTTCGTATGATTACTGAGAAAAGCACATCTCAAAAAATGTAAGAGCAAATAAGTCAACAAAATGGGGAGCGAACGAGAGTAACGGAGAAGACGACAACAGCCTAGACAATCTGACGGTAATCGACTAGTAATTAAAAGGAGATAAAATGTAACAGGAGAAAGAGAATTTTATAAAATAAAATAAAGACACAAAAATCAAGAACCTGAAACAAAAAACGCCAGAGATATGTAATTTGAATTAAAACGAAAATTTGTTCAGAGGCCCAGCGAGTTTTTATGGGTGCAATTATCCATGGAAAGTAAGGTTAGAATCATCACATATAAATTAATCTCGGTTCATCATCTATAACCTTGGGACACTTTAGTCGCATTTCTTAACCGTACAACCCAAAAACTGACGTGAAATTTTCTCCGTACTTCCCTGCATTCCACTCTCCCTCCCTCCTTATATTCGGGTGTCACATTATTTCGGTAACTTCCTCAAATACATCTTTCCTCGCCCTGAGACCGCACTCAAAGGTTCGGTTGACCTTCACCGTTCCCCCTCGCAAAGGCCACCATCGCAGCCCCGGTGCTTTATGAAGGGAACCTTCAATCTTCCTTTTCGTGGAGAGGCCGAGGATCTCGTCTTCTGAGTGCTCAGTGCTGCTCCAATCTTCCTTTCTCGCTCACAGACCGAGGATCTCGTCTTTTCAGAGCCAGCTGTTGCTCTGCGTAGCTTTATTCAAGCTTCCATCTACACTGAAATAAGCGAGGCCTTGTATTGACAACATCTATAAATTATACAATGTCATTCAAAAATCATTATTCAACATCTATGATGAAGTGCTATCGGCGGTTTCTACGTTTTCGATAGATCGAATTATTCCTTCCAACCGACCTATTTGAGAAAACACCTTTGATGATGTTAGGTACTCAATAGTTATAGGAATTTTAAAAAGGGAACAAATATTATCGGAAGAAGAAAAAAGGTTGAGTAGTGAAATTCCTAGCAGTTGTAATGCTTACGAAAGAGCGATTTATGCGCTTCCATTGATGATAAACCAGTATGCAAATATGAGAAATAGAATAAATGAGAGACATAACAAAACAATAAATGTATTTTCAAATGACTTTCAAATAAAATTTACGTTGGTTGCAAATGAAGGCGTATGAAAGGTTAACAATACTGGAGTTACAATGCTTTCAGTATATTTTTGAAGTAAGCTAAGCAAGAGATATATTTCAGCTCTAAGTTGCGAAGAGCCTTGTTATACAGTATGCAGAGTAAAATAGAATAACATTGGTGTTACATGCAATACTCGTACGTTTACTTACAACAGCAAGCTTTCTACGGCTCTTCTTCATGAAATTCCCATTTTAATTGCAGAGAGTATAAACAACAAACTGCAACAGGTTTCAATGTGGCTCCAAACTAATAAAATAAAGCTCAATGTTGCCAAGACAAAATACGTTAGTCTCTTACGAGCAGAATGCGTCTCTTCCACCCATTAAGATTGGTGATGGTGAAATTGAAGAAATCAACTCCTGTAAGCTCCTGGGCATTATAATAAATAAACATCTAATTTTCAAAGAGCAAGTCGCACGTATCAGTACTAAATTATCAAAATTCTTAGGAATCTACGAAAAAGGAAAATATGTGTTACCTAAGGAAGCTCTGAAAATATTTTATCGAATGCTCATTTTACCATATTTACAATACGGAAGAGAAGCATGACGCAGAAATGATGGAAATAGAACCAATATCCTTTTTGCGCTGTAAAAAAAACATATAACGGTAAGAAAATTGGAATACGAGTATTATGCTCACGCGTTTAATGATTCATTCAAAAGTTAAAAAAGGCTTGAGTTTTAGGATCTCTGCGCGCTCTCCGTATGAAATTTCATGTATACATTGACTTATGAGGGCAACGAAGACCTTGGACAATTATTAACAGCACAAACTGGCCGCTATGATCACATAGCCCGATATAGACGAAACTTCACACTTCCTTATTATTCATTAGCTCAGTCACAACACAGTATCCTCTTCATAGGAACCAAGACTTGGAATTCGATCTCTGATGAAATCCGCGGAAAAAGTTCTTACAAAGCTTTCAAACCAAATCTTCAATCCATATTACTATCAGAATATTAATCTCATAAGGTTTTCAAGTCAAATCTTTTTGCTACATGATTCATCTTGATAAAGATGAAGTCTTTATCAAGATAAAGTAATCTTGATAAAGTAATTTACCATGATTATTGACACAGATCTTAAGTCTTTTCAAGAATATACTGTTCTTGTCTAGCCCATATTAACTGTTGATGTAAAATTAAGCATCGAATCTTCAGCGAACCAATTCATTGATCAGGTCAGTGTGCGACAAGTTAAGTAGATTAGGTGAATCACAACTGAACTCCTTAAAATAGCGTTGATGATAGGATGCCGTAGAGGTTGAAGCACTTATTCGAGCCCACAAGTAGCTGTACTCAAATCTGTTTGTTGTAATAGCCTTTAGAAATAATCTACAGAAGAATTGCTTGTGGTAAATAAATTGTTTAAATTGTTAATGAACCACTGCTCAACAAACTTAATAATTCTTTTCAGTTTTTCGCCTCAGCAGCGGGTGGAAGAAACTTTACCATTTTAGTACTCCTTTGAGAATAATTTAGGAAGGTGAAGACATAGCTTTCTAAACAATCTTTGCTGCAGTGCATTGCGATCCAGTCTGGTTTGCGTAGGAATGGAGCTGACATCTTATTTTTTAGTCACGTTTTTTCTGCCATCAAACTTTAAGCTCATTCTACTTTACATTGAAAAACTGAAGCGAATCAACGTAAAGCTGAAAATACTACATGACAAGGCAGAACCACACAGCATTCAGCGAAGAGATTAATTGGTTCAGAAGCGAGCATGAGGGCAAAAGTTGGCGCCAGAAGGTAGACGCTGATTACGTGTTGGGGTTGGTAGCTTTCCTGGCGATTTAGTGCAGCAAAAAGAGGATCTCATTAGATCAAGAGGTATGGCGACAAACGGATGCTAATGTGTAAAAGAAAGAATTTCTTGTGTAAGTTTTCTCTTTGATTCATCGGTTGTTCGAGAGACGACGTCAATTCAGTGGTATTTTTTCTCGTGAGTTATACTGCGGAGCAGTGAACATCGCAGCGTCGATGTGCGAGAAATTTATCACGTTTTTTATTAACTCTGTGATTGAAGATACGTTGAAATATTTTTTTGACTTCATTTTCGTTACCTAGAAATGTTTCCATAGTAAACTATTTGTTTTACTTATTGGGAGAAAGACTGTAATTTTCCACTTCGATGGAGATGTAGTTTACAGGAACTTTGGTGAAATAAATTATGCTAGAATGTAATTCCATTGGAGCTCGGCTCAAAATATTTTGCACTGATACAGTTTATTGTGCATTGAAGGATATTGAAAGATACCAATGAAGAATAGTGCAAACGAAAAATTCTAATATATGAAACTTTCTGAATGTCATGGCATTGCTACACCTAAAAGACTTGAATGACATTCTCTCACGGTGGAGCTAGAAAATGCATCGCACTTAAAACGTGTTGCTTGATTGTTAAAGAATTACGAATGAATTTTTTATTATGATATGAGCTTGCTCATTCTTCAATTACAATGCCCTACAAGAGACATAACTGATGAAAAATTATGGAGCCAGAATCTCTTTGACAACCACGCTTTTTAATAGACTAACTTCAGGGAACATGAATACATACACATTGATCAAAATGAATGATTTAGTATTTTAATGAGTGCTGTCCACTCACTGTACAAGATGCGATTAGAAGCCGTGGAGTTGCTCGGATTTTTCAAGTGTTCGACTGAGCGAGTTGCGCATGTGCGACTGACCCAGTAGCCATGCATGATCCATGGAGCTGTGAACCATGAAGCCACGGCCATGGAGCTGTGAACCACGCAGCCATGAGCCATCTGAAGCCATGAATCATGGAACAATGAGCCATAGAGCTATGAATTACGAAACCAAGAATTATGGAACTATATGAACCGTGTACTCATGAAGAATGGAGCCATAAGCCATGGATCTTTTAGATGTAAATGCAATTGACAAGTTCCCAAGTTTGTAGATTATTTAATGTTTGTTTGTATGCTTGGATTTCAGATTGAATTTGATCGATCCTCTGCACAGCCCAAATATATCTTTCTACCGTAGCTGTTTCTTATTTCCAGCCTTCCTGAAAAAATTCCCTTAATTCCCTATTTCTTTTCACTACGGGAAGGAAGTTAAGTTCCAATCCGCTGTTATTTTTATTTTTAAATTCCATCAAACGACCTCTTTGTGGAGCTTTACTTTCTGCTTTTTTCCTTCCCTTTTGCGCCGGGCTTACGAGTTCCCTTCATGCTTTTAATGGAATAAGGTCAATAGAGAGGAAGGAAGAGTTGTTTATTACTATTTCAGTTTTACTCTGCATTTCTTGAATCGTAAAGGGCAATGTATATCTATCCAAAAAGATGTATTCCAAACCGTTTTCATCTGCAATCTGTTCATTTCGAAGCTATACTTCTGCATGAGAAGAATTTGCCGTGCGGAAAAATGAAAAAAAATTGAATCCTTTGATTATGCAACTCATTATCAATTAACTTGAAAAGAAAACACCCAGAAATAGTTCAGTAGTTCAGCCACAGTCTTTCATTTCATGTGTTATACTCTTCGGTATAACTGTCTATGGTCTCCGACCAAAGAAAAAAAAAGGAAACAACGCTAAGAACTGGAGGAGATGACTGGCCAGCATTGCAATCCATTAAACGTTCTAAAAGAACATATGTAAGACTGAGTCTGCGAGAACATCATCACGTACCTTCTGGAAAGATCGCCTCGACAAGGACGGGCGTCGAACATCGTTATGACGAGGACGTAACGCCAACAGAAAATTGCCAGGAACATCAACGTACGACTACATGTTGTTTTTTCTTAATATTGTGTATTCTAAACGGGATTTTATTATAACTATATTTTT
>JACJUY010000616.1:46666-83070 GCA_014220935.1 Platorchestia sp. MABIK | reverse complement strand
CAAAAATTTACAAGAGTGTTCTAGAGAAAAATTAGTGTCATATCAAACTTGTTTTTTTTCTGTACACCTTGTAATGGATTGTGAAAGAAACGAAACATGAATCAATGGAGAGCCAGCTGTTAGAATTTAGCTGAGCGTGAAATTTCACATGAACTTTTAAAAGAAAAAAATTTCAGTGCCTCTCACATTTTTTCTGAGGCTGTCGAGAAAAATAAATCACAGAAATCTGACTGCTCATTTTTACATTCTTCTAAGTCTTGTCACTGAAGGGGGATGCAAGGATTTCATTCATTGGTCTAACGACTGTCTTATCGTTTGAAGAAATGCATAATTCTTTATTTCAATGATATATCATGAAAGTGCTGAAAACAATTAAAGTGATTAATAGATGGGTATGTACTCATGTCTGTTAATTTTTTTTCACTTCAGTTCTTTTATTGTTGTGGTTAATTTGACTCGTGTTTACGTCTTCCTGTATGCTTCTTTAATACAGATCACTCACACTTAGTATTAGTTTCGGGTCACAAAGGTAACGTATCTTAGGGTAACGGATCAGATGATACTGACGGTAACATTTATCGCCAAACATCTGTTTTTTGTTGATCTTGCTAGTAAGACAATCAGATGGTAACATTTACCGCCAAACGCCTATATTTTGTTGATCTTGCTAGTAAGACAAACCTGATGGCACAGCTAGTAACTCTATGGTGCACTTTTACATTTATTTTCTTACCCAATACCTGCAGAGAAGCCCAGTCATTGACTCAGTTAGGTCAGTCAGGAAAAAAATACTTGAGCAATGCGTGGGCAAGGAAAGCCTGATGCAAGAACGTGCTTCTAAAAGCAGTGATAAACTGCGAACAAAAAAGAATAATGACGCTCTATTTGCTTACCTTATCGTTAACAAAGATTGCGTTGAACGAAATGGTAGGGGACAAGATGGTTACCTTCCCTCGAAAAATACGAGGCGAAAACAGTCGAACAAGAAAGCAATGACACCCTGCTTTTTTCTCTTCCTTTGAGGCTATGTTCCCAATAAACGGATTATATGAACTGATGAAAACATTTGTAACAAAATAATTAATTGATCCTACGAATTTGACTATATTTTCAAAGCCTTTAAAGTAAATCTATGATATCGAGTTGTTGTAGATAAATAGTAAACGTCAATTAATATGTACCTTGGAAGGTGCACTTAGTTGCATTTACCCACAATACGAACATGATGCTCCAAAGCTACAGGTACGTTAGACTCATATCTGCAGCTGCTGTTCCTCCACCCCTCAACCGCAGAGTTGTAACACTAATATCGCATGAAGGGATCCTTTGACACGACGCAGACTCGAAGATTTGTTGATGAGCCTTGGATACTCATTGGAGCGCAGTTACGTTTATCATGACTGTTTCCTATGCTCTCTATTTTAATCACAGTGATAGAGTGCGGATAGGAATTGCACATCCTCGTAGTGACAGCTGAGTGTTTATGTGATAATCTAGAAAAAATTCGTACTCGTTCTAAGTATTCAAAATTGCATTTGTGAGACCAGATTTCAATCTGGGACACTAACATTTATTCCATTCCATTCGGATGAAATGTGAATTACGTACACAAATATCTGTAGGTTCTCTTTAATTCGAGTTCTACTCGATTTCGGTCACAAATCACTGGATGACTTCAAGTTTGTGCTCACGAGGCACAATGCAGCGGTTTTTTTCAGGTTAAAAACTTAACTTGGGCCATGTACCTGTTAAAATTAAATCGAGTTACGCTTTGTGTTAGATGGACGTGTTAAATGTTTTCTAAAGCTGTGAATCGTTCCACGACTATGATTCACCAGTGATGGAACTACGAACCTAGCAAAACATTCAGCGAATCTTTTCAACTAAACATTCATTTGAGTTAATATGCATTGATCAAAAAAATTTTTCAACTTAACGAAAAAAAATGTTGTACTCGCTCATGAAACTTAACTTCTAACAGCTTAATGGCTAGGTCGATGTTTTTGGGCCGATCATGTTTTAATTAAGAACGTTTTATGGAGACTATGTTATACACTAAATTCTGTTTCACTTACCCTAAAAGCAGTCAGTAATTTGCTCCATCGTGCACCTGTGCACCTAAGCTGTGAAAATGAACTAATAGCAGTCAATAATTTGCTCAACTGTGCACCTGCAGTGAGCAGTGAAATTGAATTTCGCCCTCTCAACAACCAACCACAGAGCTATCAAAAGGAATTTTTCAATGTCGGCAGCCAGTGGTTTTAAAACACATCACTGAACTCTCATCACAGTTAAATTGTGTGAACTGCGCACACAGACATTTCTTGCCCGAATTGCGGAACTGTTAACTATTCTTACTGCCTCGATGTCTTTCATAAGAAGGAAGTGCACCAATTGGCAGAGTAAACTTTTCACCTGTTGAAGAAGTTATGATTTTCTCGGCGAAAGCTTTAATCAGTCCTTGCAGAATCTCCTTTGGTATATAACACAGGTGTGATTGCGACTGCAATCAATTTTTTGTAAATTCAGGAAAAACTAAATGAAGCTCAGTTCTTTTTAAGTAGTTGCAAGTTTTGCGAATGAGGAAGAAATTAAATTTGCGATTGCTCTTCATTATTTTCTTTTTGTCTGTGCTTGTAAACAAAAATGCAGATGGAATTCTGAGTGCTGAAAAAATGCGAGGGCTGGATGATTTTCTGTAAAAATATCTATCTGTCCCTATCACCCTCGCCAAGTACACACGGGAGCTGAAGCTGGAAGGAAGTGTTTTTTTCGTGAACAATTCTGAATCGATTCACACTTCAGACAGCGAAGTTGTATTAATCACAGATAAGTCGAGCCTCAATCAGTGAAGTGTTTAAACATTTATCTTTCCACTTAAGAGGTCGTTGACTTCAGTGAGGAGGAAGGTTGATCTTAAGAAAGGTGGTTTCCCTTCGTTTCGATCGAGTGTGTTCTTTTGTGTACGTGTGAAACAACTAAAAAAAATGTAATTTATTATCGTATAATTATCGACCGGTTATTTTCTGTGAAAATGAAGAAAGGGACGATCAAATACTGACATGGAATTGCTTATGAAAAAACGATGAAACTTTACATACTTCCGTCACCTAAATTATTTTGCGGCATGGAACACACTGTGTATCAGAGGCGATGGGAACATTTAATCGAAAGGAGAACAATTCAGCAGAGAACGATCTGCCAAATTTCGGCATTGCTTTAATTCAAATCCTAACATAAACTTTTACTGATCGGTTAAGCAGCCAAGAACTTTCCTCCCGTTACTTGACAACGGACTAATTACACTAATTGATGGAATGGTCAAATTAACTAGAAAATATTGAACTCCCTGTTTTGAGGAAAATAGTGTCACCTTAATGCACATTGATCTTACATTTAAACTAACAGATTAACAACGAGTTCTTAATCGCTTTATTTGTCACTCAAGAGAAGCTGGCTTAGAAAAAATTTACAATGAACAGCTTCGCTTTGATACCTTTCTTTCTCAACTGGTCATTCGAATCGACACGTAACATAAGCTCAATATCGCATTTTTGGATCCTGCTCCGAGAAATACGGGGATACATTTTATCACTATCCCGCTTGACAATTCTAAATTCCTAATCAACAATAAAATGATTAATAAGATAGCAAGAACAAGACGTGAAACGTGCGTTCATATTCATAGCATATTTTCTGTGGCGTGATTGAATTGGCTCCCACAAACATCAGGTGTGTAATTGTTGTTCTTCCAATTATCGACTGATATTTTCTATAGGAGGAAAATTGTGCACGAATTTTCATCATACGCAGTCGCTGCAAGCGTGCGAACCATTGATACAACTCGTAGATGTGCACAAGTGATTTTCAAATAAGGAGAGCCTTTAAGAGTGAAGATATTACAAGGCTCACTTGAGGCAAGTAAACATTGCTTTATCCCCGTCATGTCAGAGGGTGATGGATGCGGCGCAGGGAAAGCGCCCAACTTTGATACATTGAGCCCGAGTGCTTGCACGTGCGCCTCGTTGAGTGCTTTTCTTCTGTCTTCATCAACAGAATCGAGTTCGTCAGAGAACGAACCTTATACAATATTCTATTTAGAAGAGTGCACTTCTTAAAATTATTATTTAAAATTAATTTCTTGCAGTTTTTTTTTTGATTTAGTGCTACCTACGATGTAGTTTTTCAACACAAAATTATTTATCCTCAGTCAGTATGGATTTATACTCAGGAACCAGTGAACAATGCATCTATGAGTTAATCCTTGACTACTGATAATCTGTAAATTCGGTAATCAATTTACATTGTTATCAATGAGGTTTTTCTGAATAAACTTCTATAATGTGTCTTTTCTCAGCACGTTTGTAATGGGCATTGTAATTAATGGCTGAATGAACTATGTTTTCATGTTTTCATTTTTGTTTTTTCCCAAAGTTGACGTGTGTGCAACGATGCAAGATGCTAGATTAGATGATTTTAAAAATTAATCTATATTAAATAAATATATCTTTAATTATCAGCATTAATATGCACCCTATTATTTTAGAAAAGAGTGCCATTAACTTTTGACCCACAAAATACTTGGTAGACGCTTCATGTATACCTCCTCTTCTACGTATTGTTTTTGACAAAACCTCTTAAATCTGACGAGAATCAATTAATAATTTTAGCTTTGAACTTTTGCATATACAGGTTATTGTATTTTTTATAGACGAATAGTCGTACAGTCTACGTTTCATTATTGTGACTAGAACTGAAGTGATGAGCTTCGCACGAAAACGTTTTTCGTTTAGTTCATCTTGCATCAATACAGCAAAATTCAATCTAAACCTATTCTAACGTATTCCATTCTATATACTCTAGTTTATTTCAAAAACATCGTACTGATCTGTTCATCGAGAAATCAACGTAAAACGTTTTTCTCTTTTGTGTTTTGAGAAAATTTGAACCCTACGCCAACGTGGGAATTAAAAATTGTTCTCAAAAAGTTGTCGTATACTGTTTCGTATATATTAGAGAACTACTAAAGCAAAACTCGTAGAATGGAAGGATGAATTGCATTAAAAAACATTTAGCCAATCGTGGTTACTGAAATTTTTAGCGAACCTTATGCCAAAATCGTGAAATTGATCGTACTTCTGACGGTATTGCTCGATGATCATGCTTGCAAAGTTAGTTCACACATCATCAGTAAAATCGACTGCAATTTATATGGTGTTTTAGTTTTTAGTTCAAGTTCAGGCGATAGCATTGCAACAAATTTTTAACGCGCTACACGATCTCAGCACTTAGGGTATTAATAGATTAGTCGCCGAATGTGCCACGAAGAAACGATCAAAAGTAGCCCATGGCAAAAGTTTCCAGAGTTCCAATATGCGCGGTCTTTGAGGGCAGCCGTAACATTTCTCTAACTATCGACTATGGTTTGGCACTTCAAACGGAAACAAGAGCAATAATCGTAAAAAGGCGCTAAACGACCGTAGACTGTTGTCCCATTTAAACGACTGTGATGTGCGACCGACATCGCCCAAGTGCCTACTCCAGCAAGTGCAAACGAAGCCATGAATGACGAAGGAACAGAAATATTGGGGCATTAGCGTTTTGCATGGTAGTACTGCTGAGTTTTTATGAGCATGCACGGAGTTGGCCTCAGTTTATTGAGGGGACAGAAAGTTGATGATCAATACTAATGGCGAGCCTCGCTGCGCAGGGAAATTGTGAAGTTCAACCGAAAGTCTCAGTGTTTTTCCTCGTAGATTTCTTCAACCTAACACTAGCTTCAAATTCGTATTTTGAGGACCATTCTTGAGCTTCTGCTACGTTGCTGCGCTAGTGCAAAGTCAGAAGTGAACTCATGAGCTGAACTCAGCCTCTACCGTGTGCAAACAAATATTTCTAGCATCAGAACCAGTAGAGCGCTCATAAACTTTTTTGAGGTTGACTCAAACAGTGAAAATTGCTCTTCCACCACGTGTGTTATAAGTAAATTAAACATTTAACGCCTTTTCTATAGCAGTCCCTTCATACGCTGATTGCATTTTGATTAATTTTGAAAGCTCTTCTGTTTTAGTGCGGCTTGTGAAAACTTTTGAGGGTTATTTCATTCCCATATTTGTTTGCTCTGAAGACACTTTTACAGTTGTAGCTAAAAACATTCGCCCGACCGCCGTCATTTATCTCGGAAAAAAGAGCGCTTTCGGTGATCACTTTTTATTTTCAATCTTAAATCTAATTTTTTGGCCGATCGGCAGAGAGCAGCGCTGACATGCATGAAGATTAATAGCTGCGTCGCGGCTGAGTAACACAAATCTACCGGCAAATTAGCCAGAGAGCGGCAATCCACCGGGGAAATTTACGCGGCAAAACTTTCAAGTGCATCATTTGGTTGTAACAGGCGTTCAATGCTGGCCCTGATGTACTTCTCAATGTGGCATTTCGTTCAAATTATTGAGTTGCTGAGAAACATGCTCAATGGAAATTTTTGGGAAGAATTCTCGCTGGCATCAAAGTTTCAAACAATTATTTTTCCGCCTTTACTTCTGTGAGAAATTTTGCAATGCAACCCATAAGCTTGCATCCCAATAAGTTATTTCAAATAACCAATCAAATTGAAGCATTCAAAAACGACTAGCGAACTGTTCAAAAAAAGAAGCATTAAAAATAAGAGAAAAAAATTCAATAGGATTTGCTCTGAATGTTTTTAGACATTAACCTTTTGAAAACATGACACCTAACTATTGATTTAGGATTAACTTTTTTTAAACACGATCTAATTTTTGCGCTCGAGCACACGGCCTCCCGTATCTGTCAATGTCCGTACGTTTTATGTCATAGTAAAATGAATGCAGTCGCGAATTTTTCACGGTCGCTCCAATCAGAAGAGAAACAAAACACGACGAAGCGTTTGAATGCCAAGAAGGGAGTATTTTTGATGAATATTCATCGAAAGTGGGAGTTGTTCTCCATAGGTGTTATTGTCATTCATATCTTGAACGCATCGTTATATTTTTTGCTCAGCATTTGTACGAACCTGTTTCAGATTTCACGTGCGGCAGAAACTTTTGTGTCTGGCCATAATCAAAGCTTTAAAGACTTGAAACATTTCTTTGCAAATCAGATCGCAAGATTTCTATAGAAAGCACTTCGCTGTCAGCTCACGTGGTGTAGAAAGACGGCCCACAGCTCCATTCTTCAGCGCATCTCAATGAGAAGGAAGTCCCTATAGGCATCCAGGGATTGTGTTGCCGCTGCATTTTCTATTCTACGTGGAACTTCACGTAGCGCAGTGCGGCTGCTGGATGCCATTGTTCACGTCTGCCCTGTTGAATTAGAGCCTTTGTTTTCTGAAGGTACAACTGCGTAGAAACAACGAGAGAACTTGGGTTTCAAGCTTGGGGGCTAGGGAATTCCTTTTCAGAACTTACAGCGGACCACAATTAGCTCCAAAGTTTGTTTTATTTCACTTTTCTTCCATTATGTATTAAAGAGGTAAGCGATTTTACATGTTTGAGCAGGTTCTATTGCACAAAGACTCCCAGATTACAAATTGTGCTCTCATGTTCGTTTATTCTTGAAACTAATTTCATCTCGAACAATTGGAATGAATCAATTTTGTGAGTTAACAGCGAAAACCTGTGAAATACTTCTCTAACTATCATTCGTTAACTTCTCAAACCACGTCCCTCTAAAATTATTTTCGTTCATAAATAAAGGTATCGCCGCAGAAAGTCTCACGACTTTTGCGAAACTTTTTTTAAGGGAAGAAAGTCGTTCACGAACACTCTTTGAGTTGAAAAATACAAAAAAATCATTGCTAACGTATCCTTGCCTCTTCGCGAAAAAAATTTTCAGTGAAATTACCCATTCTTTGTTACCGTCATACAAAACAAGTTAACACACTCATTTTACGAAAAAGGTTTAGGAGCAAACTCAACGCTTGTATCCTCCTCCAAAAACAGCTCGATAAGAAATAGAGGAGTAATCTAAGCCGACACAACCTACTCCAATGATAACCTGTAGATGAGAGTGTCGTCTAGTATAGGTTCTACTCACGCAAAACGAGTTTATGAACTGGTGTTTTATTTCAGTGACCAAGAATAAGGTGTCTGGAGAAAAACGTTCGAATACCCGCTAATACACAAAAGACTTGTAACACTTACTGTATGATCTCTTTTTATAAATCACTTCGAGTAAATCGATCCGTGTTTGTTTACAAAATTAATATACGATAATTTTAAACTGTACAGAGCTATTAAATTCAGGAATGTAAATACTGGAGTATTCGCTATATTACTAGTGACACACTATATTTACAGGGTGGCGCATAAGTGACGCACCCTTATTTATTACCGCAATTTACACTGGGTATCTGTAGACAGGATACGATATGTAAATAAACTTTAAGAGTTCCTCTATTGTTTGCAATTAACCTTATCGTTATACCTCTCATAGTTTATTTATTATTAATTTTTTAAAAGGGTGCGCTGGTTATGCGCCACCCTGTATATTAATTCATAATCGGTGAAATACTTCAACTGCACGGAAGTGATTAGTCAATGTGAAGTTAATTTTTATTATTTTGTCGGAAAAGTTTTGACGTCACACATGAACTTCATTCTAGTTCTGCATTCTTATCTTAAGTGAACTGTAATAATTATTGTATTTCGTGTTTGAATGGTTGGCATTTCTAATATTGCTTAAACCTGTTTTTTCAGCAAAAACTTAGAAATGTAATGATCCCTTTCACCAAATAAGAACTGTGAAAAAACTTTTGGGTAGAACAAAGTTTAATTGAAATCAATCCTCTATTTATAGAGACGAAAAAGTTTCATGAGTGGAGTTCCTCTCTTCACCATTCGACTTTCTCTGTAGCATGATTTGATGCCAATTTTTGTGTGTCAGCGTTTATCTTTTTGCAACAAACCTCTTGGCAGCCCAGGAGGAATTTTTCCTTCATCTAACAAGGATCTCCAATTTCGCATCGGAAGATTATGAACGAAAGACGAATGAAAGTTAGCAGAAGCTTCTTTCCACCACGCTCAAGGGGAGCAATCGCAATCAGTTTCTTAGTCTTTCAGTTTGATTTAGAACGTTCTGTGAGCTCATAGAGCAAGAAGCAGCTGTACTATCCTGTACAACTACTGCCGTTCGTTTTCCTTTGTACATTGTGATAGCGATATTTTCGGCATCAGTTGTCATCTTTTTATAAGGTTCAAGGCCTACACTAACGTTGTTTGAAATGATGTAAAAAAATATCTTGCTTCGAATGAAGCGTTTACCATGCTTTTCTCATTGAATAATCGGATTCCTGCGACTCGCAGGTTTAATCATTCTCACGTTATCTACGGTCATATTATCATGCGGGAACTTGTTTTACGAATACAAATTTTTAGTTGACCTCACTTTTCTTGTTACTAAAGGTATTATACTATTTTTGTCATTTTTATTAAAAACTTTTCTCTAATACTTTAAAATGCATTGAAAACTACGCAGCCGAAGGTAATTTCAAGTCAGCTCCCCTTCGACTTCGCCTGATTGTCAGTCAAATGCAATCCTGGTAATCAGAAGTTTATAAAATAGCTAGGATGAGAGATAACCAATTAAACTTTGTTTCACGGGCAGATTTTCGCAGCACTGCGAATACAACAACGAATAATCTCTGCGCCCGGTGCTCTGGAGTGTGCATAGACTTCCAGTGCAAGTCCGCTGCTCAACCTGCTGTTAATTCGCATGTGCTGCGTACGTTTGAGCTCGTTTGAATACGAAATTAGGAAGCTTGTGATCAGACTACATAGTAGCGATTAGGTTCATTAAAATGAATTTGCTTTCAAACAATCTCTCTTTGTTTTCTGGTTCTTTGAGAAAGAAACTGTACAATCCAGCCAACCAAGGTTGGTAGCCTGATTGCCTCAATTTCTCATTGTTTCCCCCTCATATACAGCGTGAATGCGAAAAACTCAAATGTATGGTTATATTTATCGAAAGCCTTATTTCGTATAGCGACTACGTTATCTAAAGTAAAACGCCTCTAATATCATGTTGGTGCTATTTAAAGTCATTGTTTTATCCCACCGAAGAGCTGCTAATTCTAATGTGCTGTGTGTGGATGTTTCTTTTCCACCTCTTCAGTACCAATTGCCATGCGTCGTTCCCGGTTGTTGATTTTCCAACATGTTTTTATCTTCGTCATCGTGAATTTTTCTTGTGAGTCCAATATTTAATTCATCACTTACAAGATCGATAAGTCCTCAGCAGTTTGTCAAATGTATCCTATGATTTATACGTTCAAGACTTTAATGGCATTAGGTAGCGCGATCATTATAATAAAGTAGCCATCCTTAGGGGTCGAAACGTTCGTTTTTAACAAAAATGTCTTTTAAATCGATAGTCTTTGCTATTACTTTCATTTTAAATAAAGTAGCCTCTGTATCATCATCAACTTTAATAACGTCAGCGACAACTGACGGCTGCATAATTAACAGGAAAGTATGGAAAGAAGATTTATTACCTAAATGGATAAAATTCCGGAATTATCTAGCGCATCAAAGATATGCCGACTACGTCAAAGATAAACTTGCTACAACAAAGATAATCTTACGCGAAAAATATTCCTACGCGTGCATCAGATGACATCAACAGATGGCATCATGTAAACACAGGTGAATTACACTTAGCTTTGCTCGTTGGTTCCTAGTTGACGATTGGAATGGTAACTTTCAATTCGTTGCACGTCTCTTGGATTTTCTTTAATGATATCATGGGGACTTTATCATGAAAGTTCCACGCCATGCCCAAAGTGCAGGCGGGACTGAACAACGACCTTCTCCAATCACGGTGCTATCTCGAGTGCCCAGTCCATGCTTCCCAGAAGGGGGTCGCGCCTTTAAGTATCGGGACCGTATCAAGCAATTATGGTAATTATATATAGAAGGCCAATTTTCAATAGGAACATTGATTTAATCGACAATTGTGTTGATAGTGACATCTTTCATAGTTTTCCTACGAAGTCGAATCAAATAATGAAATCAGGAGCTTACTACAGAAAGAACCTCTCATAGCGTCGACATCTGGCATCTTCGATGACGTGTGGTTCTTCATTTCGAAGTCTTTTGCGTAGCTTTAAGTTTGGTGTCATGAAACCCGAGAATAATGTTCGGTTTGGGTCAGTTAGAGCGTCCCCTACGGCTTCATTCGAACATGATGGCTTCTATTTTTTATACTTAGAGCGTTATGAGATGACTCATAACAGACATAATATTTCGCACCTTCACCATATTTCCCTAACGTGGAGCAGCTGACAACTAAGTGCAAAACTCCAAAATTGAACTTGACGTTTGAAAAGATTTTGGGGCCAGGAGGCTGTTTTATGTCTGAGGGGAAGACTGTTTACCTGTATATAACCGTGATCACTTACATAAAATGTTTTTACTCCAAGCATAAATCGTCAAATAACATGGTTGAATTTTTCAATAAATTTTCACAAAAGCACTGTGTGAACTGTAGCACAGTTTCATCTCAGTGAATAACTTTAAGCGTCACGCGTAGCAGAATTTTGAGTCATTTTGTTTTAAAACGAATGCTTCATGGTCATCCACGCTATCTGAGGGATAAAAATCTAAAATTAGAAAGTTGAATTCAAATACATTGTGCTGTTTTATAGAGAACACTAAAAAACTAATTCGAGGTCCAAATTTAAAACTCAACAACGCCAAAGAATTTTCAATATCCCAAGCTTTCAACCCATAATTTTGTGGGCTATCATCAAGGCGAATAACGCAAAACTTGAGGATATAAAGTGAACTCCAATGTATAAAGTGATATTTAATTTAAGCTATAAAGTAATATTTTGTGGGCCTACACCAGTAGCTGTAAAACTATGAAGCCTCTGCATGAACGACTTCATCCTGCTGAGATACTTGTATGAACTTTTTCCTTAGGCAAAGAGTGTAGCTTAATAAAATTACATCACCTATTATGTTCACCTCGTCACCGTCATCAATGATTAGAGTCACAGTTTCCACGTGTACACGTACTAGGTGCTGGAATGAAATTTCTTCTTGCATTCTTGCAGTTATCTAAGGATCGTCCCACGGGAAATTTCCATCACATGATCTTAAAATCATGTCATCTTTCCCTGCACGACTAGACTACTTGTACGACAGAATGAATTTACCATTATAGAAAAGACTATATCAGTTTTAGCAATGAAGTTAAAATTTCTTTGAATAGCGTGATTTTTAACGAAACAGACTTCTAAGTTCGTTCCAATAAGTTGGCGAGTTGATTGGCCTACTTTTAATCAGTATCGGTGGTAATACTCTTCAGTGACGATTCCTATAAGACTGACTCTTTCTCTTACAAGAATCGACGAGACGAGAGCGCTGTTCTCTTGTTGAATATATGTTTTGGTTAAAAAAAACAGACCAGCGACGCTCAAATGGTGACTCCAGAGCAACTCTGCCTACCATTATCGAGTCCCATGCGGAGATTTCTAAGAAAAACAGTAGCATATGGTCAGTTTCTCTCCCGTATGCACGGCTTAAAAGAATTTACACTGTCGACGTATTGATAAAAATTGCCAAATCCTTTGCATTCAATAGTCGAATAAAATAGTGTAGAAATATGACTTGTACTTGAAATATTGGAAAAACTTGCTGTGTGCCCAAAAAGAGCGAGTGGTTTTGTCACAAATTCATGTATCATTGCACGTCGATATAAACGACCCACAGTATACAGAAGATACGTGGGTGTAAAATATGACATGTGTTAAAAATCTGTTGGTACGAAATCGTTCAGCGAAAATCATACGTAAATTCACAGCGTCTATTTCGAAAACTGACAGTGTGTTGAAGAACAGCACGAGACAATGCATGTTGAGAATCACGACACGTTCTGCCCATTGAGGAAGTGACACTAGCTTCTTGGCAACATTTCAGCTTCGTGCGCTCGGACTGGCAGAGAAGTAACCAAAATTATCTTCCCTAGAAAACGTCGAGCAGAGCAGCGTGCACGAGCGGAGGCACTCGCGAAGGGCGCCGCTTCAGAGCGCAACCGCGTGGCAAGTTTAGTCACTTCAGAGAGTTCAGTATGGGTTTAGCTGTCAAAGTGGTTGGTGCGTCGGCCAAAGCCATGCGTATTCTTCAGTGGTTCCCGACTAGTGTCCCTTTAGGTGCTTTATAACCTGGTGAAATACTATGTTCTTCCATAGACTGGGATATATATGACGCTACAATACTGTTTTCGGTGTAGTGAAAAAAAACCTAAATTAATGTGAATGATAACTGAAAGTTATCGGTGATTACGGTCATTTAAAACATATAAATCATATAGTAAAGTTGGCTATTGTATAACCGTTTGCGGTATCTCGACTAATTTCTTAATAATATTCATTTAAAATGTTCCTATTCAAGTTTAAGATAGAAAAATTGTAAATGGTTATTTCTCTATTTAAACTGAGCTACATCCACAGGTTAGGAATGTTCTGCGTAATCTTAACTGTTAATATTGTTCATAATTTTATTTTCTGTAGCGACAGTGAGCTTTAGCAGATGTTCATTTCTAATTAGCACATCAAGTGAAGTATCAATCGGCTATAAAAATTTCCTCAACATACTATAGGACATCGATGTCCAATGATAATCTAAAACGATCGTAAAAGTTATAATATTTTCTATGAGACAAACATAAATAATAGGGCTACGTCGATGAAATCGTCATTCAAGTGTTGGAATACCTAATGTACGTCTTCGTTTTTGAAACGTGTGTGGAAAATGAACATGGAATGATAGTTACACCCCCGATTTCTAGAATGATTTACATTACAAAGCTTCGAGTCTTACTAGGTTTTGAACATGTCTTTTTTTAATTTATTGAACAAAATCTGACGTAGTTATATTTTCAAGGATTATTTTATGAATCTTCAGTGTACCTGGCTAAAATGTCTCTGAGTATGACAGACTGTGTGAAGAACAACATAATGTGGCATGTTTTGCAGGTAGTACACTGTAGAAATTACCATGCGCTAGGGAATACTAATAACACTGTCTGATATTTCTATTTTTCTTGTGTTTTTCCATTGTTGGATTGCAATAGTGTGCTGATTTTATCATACTGAATTTGGACACATTCGCGGTTAAGTGCCAACGAAATTTATTATAAATTTATTGCTTATCAGCGCGTACTTTAGGAAAAAATGTTGACGAGTGATAAAAATTATTTCCGAAAGTCCTTTCAATTTCGATGCGGCATAAAAACAAATCGGGTGTTACCACTTATAGTGTTTGAATTGACGATGATTTTGTTTTAGAAAAGAAAAGTTGTGTAATTCGACGATATCCTTAAAGATGTGCGAATGTAGTTTCTGTATACATGATGCATGTCTTTCTAATTTGGTATACTGCTGTGTTTTCAGTCATACATTCGGTGCAATGTACGAGTGTCTAACTTCTCAGTTCAGTCTTCGGATTAATGTAATAGATGAACAACTCCGGTTATAAACAAACGAATCTAAAAATGTATGATATTCCACAAGACCAACAACGGGTGGCTCTACTTTGTAGATGCAAATCACCTGAATGGTTAGGTTGACGCGTTACAAACTGCTGGGAGAGTAGGTCCGATTTACTTGCATCGTGCGTTTACGAGACAACTTTCTATGGTCTGCTATCACCAAATGTGCTCATTCCCGTTGACGCGAGTACCCGAGTTCGATGCGTTCCCACTCATACGTGCCGCTGTTCTCTTGGACGCGATAACCTCGGCCACGGAGGTGGCGCCTTGACGCTCAGCACAGTGCCCTTTGCTGTGACTTGAACATGACACATGGCTTCCTTCGACATCTTATCAAGCCTGCACGCTCCACCACTGCAGGGGGTACAAATGTTGAATGCGTGCGTGTATGAGAAGTGCCTTGCGCTCAAGTCTGAAAGAAAAAGTTATTTTTTGCATGTGTCAGCGTCGCAAGCTTTGTTGTTGAACTCCTGTTACCGTGCGTCCCGTCCAGTTGAGGTACACGGCTTTGCGTGGCAACTTGCTCGCCGAAAATGTCATAAATTAATTGTCTACGACTGAAGTTGTTCCTCATCATTAAATCGTGAAACATTATTGAATTTAGCAACTCATAGACCAATTTTATCGCTTAACAATTAATTTCCAATTTTTTGGTTTATGCACACCTATGATGTATTTTGACTTCAAGCATTCAAAGGCCTGTATTTAGAGGAAAATCTCTACATTCTAAGAAACAGTTCTCTGACAAACGCTTGTTGATATCAGTTGCTAATATGCATTTAATTTGATTTTAATTCCAGTAAATAGAACTCGTCGGTTTAAATTTTATGTAAATAACTATATTCATTGAGTTCAGTGATGGAAATTTAGGTAATTTTTTTCCAGTTCAGACAGTGGAAGCGTTGTGAACATTGAAGGTTGACACTTTTAGTTCCTGTGACATGTTGTGATTAAGTGTGCGTAGTTCTTCGCAAGCGTTGAACTTTTTCATACTAGGCCGTTGTATTCAAATCCTCTCTCTTCACTACCTTAGCGGTCGTAGTGAATGAAAGAAGAGGAAACAATCATTTTCCACTAGATTTGTTTTTGTTCTTTTCTCCTTTCTTTTTGAAAGGAGTAGTAACATTACAACGAACGTGTAACAACTGGGCAGAAAATTAAGCTCCTGTAAGACGTGTGTCAAGAACGACTTCATTTTCTCAGCTCCATACTTGAGATTTACTCGAGAAAGAGGTTTCGGTGCGAGATTTATTACAAGAATAATGTTAGAGTGTTATGCCCCGTGAAGTATACGACCTTTCTCATTGTGCATCTGTCGTCGCGCACCTGAATACAAGACCCGTGCAGCTGCGATGCATGCATGAAAGATACACGACTCGTGTTTGTCCAACCTTCAGCACAGGAAAGGCTGTACGCAAACAAACTAAGGACGCTTAAGACTGATAATGGAAGGCTCCAATAGATGACCATCGCCTGCAACTATGCCCACCACTCTCGTCGTCTTTGACTGATTTTCGATCTTTTATCTGGCGAGGTTAGCCAGATGTCTAATTGATCAGACGAGGCAATGTGCAATCCAGCGTGTTCCCGATTTACAATGATTACCATTAAGCTTTTACCCAAGAACTACTATGAAACGATTTCAAAAGTAAAAAAGGCATAGAGCTGAGCTCTGAGTCTCAAAGGTTTTTCCCGTGTGGGAGGCACCGAAATTGCATTCGTTGAGCAACGGCTCTGAACCTCTTGAACAATTTGTCAGCCTATAGGCTACCGTCATGGCTTGCATCCGCTCTATCACTTCGGAAGGCTCCTGTGAAGACCTCCATAAGCTTCAACAAAATAAGAAAACACAGCAGAAATCCATAACTCAGGTAAGGTCATTCATTTGTGCTATTGTTTTTTGATTCATTAAACATGCGTAGTAATTTAATCAGAAGGTATTCGAGTATTAGCCTCAAAATATTAGTTTAGTGTCATGGAAAACTCTCAGCTGATTTATTTGTTTGTATGAATCGAAATGGTGACATCTTCATTGTGATATCTTAATTGAAACCTGCATTTTTAATTCTAATTGGACAATTTTTTACTTCCAGTATGTTTCGTTTAAAATACAGTGTTTTGCCGAAAGACCTTACATGAGACAGCTGAAAATAAATGATACACTGCATTTTTACTGAGCAAAGCTTACACTTCGTGCTCATCTTTATAGCCATTAATGCATGTTTTCTTACGCACCCTTAATTTGCATTCGCCATTCAAGAGTCCTGAATGCGGCGGCTGCCTAGTGGGAGTCAGTGTAGGAAATGACTCAACCGCACTTGGATGCACTCGCGGTAGTTGGAACAACGATGCTGCTTCTCGGCGACGACCACATCAGTCACACGGCGTCATTTCAAGTGTTCTCTGAAATGTCATTGTGTGAATCACTCTCCTTTGAAGAGTCCTTTTTTAGAGCTAAGGAAATAGCCAGTGATGCAAGATCGGAAAGCGGAGGTGTGCACGGGATTTAATGCGCTAAAATGAATTCGTTGCTCTCAGATCATTGACTTGTTTACATCTTTCTGAACGAAAGGTAACTAGAAGGGCCAACTTCGAGTAACACATATTTATAATAGCAATAAATCTCTTACACCGGCAATCTCAGATTCAGCCGGTTTTTAAATAAGCATATGTGAAATACTTCATTGATAAGTCGAAATTCACGCACATTTTGTCCATATGTCGCTTTGGACCCATGCATTCATGTAATATCGCTGTTATTGCTTTTGAGGAATTAGTGAAACAATTATTGTACGTGCGTGCGATCGTAGCTAGTTTGTTATGGTAGCTAGTTTGTTATGAATTCACTGCGTATAGTAGAGCAGCAGTTGCACCTACATCATCACAGCCCGCAACGAAGCCCTGCCAACCTGAGCCACCGTGGCGGCTACCGCCTACCGAGAAGTGGCGACCTTGGTGACGTCAGCCTTGTGATCACGGTCGGAGTGCGCTGGTTTTGGTTCAGCGCGCGCTTCACGTTCACGAACCTCCAATACACGTAGACACTAAGTGACCACTTTCACAATAATCCCGCACTTGTCAACATGCAGTTGTTTAAGTGGTTTTGAATTTTCTGTCTGTGTACACAGATATAACTCTTACAGTGGTGAAGCGCCTGATGAGCTCTTTATGGAGACCAAAACAAAGAAAACAAAAGGGCGCGCGTGCATTGTGCCCCTAATCTCTATGGGGGAATTTCATCAGATATATTTCCGTTTTCACCAAACTAGTAATGTGTCGAAAGTGCTTGTAATTCCTTAAACACGTATGAATTTCTAACACTTTCGACTCATCACTAGCTTAGTGAGACGAGTATGTACCTGATGAAGTTCACCCCGTGAAGGTGAAGGGCGCAAAAGAAGCACTCGCGCTTTTTATTTATTTTTTCTCTTAGACTAAACCAAATAACCCTGAATTCTAGTCTTCAGCCATTGAGCTCATATTATGCAGTGCAATAGTTAGGCACTGTTTTAGAGTTTTCTAAAGCCGTAGCAATTACCTAATCAATATTTACTGTTTACAGCTTACGAAGCCTGATCTATTGGCGTTACATCGTAGCAATAAACTATATGATGTATGAGAAAAGCAATTAATAAAAATTTCTGTACTACTAGGAAGTGCGCACAGAAAAATTTCGTCAGAAAAAATCAGAAGCGCAGTATCTGCGATTTTATACTCAAAACAATGAAAACAGTAATGACCACAGATAATCACGCATTATTCGTGAAGACACAAGAACAAGAGTTACCTTATACAGTAAAGAAATTAAGTGAATTTATCGCGTTAAAATAGATAAAATTTTAACGATGATAACCAATGCAAAAAAACATTGAACTATTGTTTCACGAGTAAAGCTCAGACGATACTCTAAATTACTAGAGTCTTGAAAACAGAAGAAGATTCTAAAGTTCTAAGATAAGAAGGATATTAGGTTTTATGTGATTCTTTGAACTTAATAATGATTACAGAAATTTTACACTTACTTTGGCGACTCTGGAACCTTAAGAACTGGACGTCGTTCCATGGCACTCTGAAAACGTATACATTAATTTTATGCTACAGGAAATTCTTAGCCCGCTTTAAGCAATCAAACTATCGTTTTTTTTTTGTATTTGTTGATAAGTAACGTAGTGTATTTTAGTGGGCTTCTTTTTTTTCTGGGTACTGTTTGTCGATCGTAAACGGTTGAAGTATTCCTTTTTTATGATGAGTTTTGTCCTTTTGTAAAATCGAAAGACGAGAAAATCGTTAAAACGTTTCTTTCAACTAGCGGTTACTCCCTCATTTTGAAACACTCACATTTCTGTTAACATCTTGCGCGAGTTTTTCTCCTTTTGTAGAAAACTACGTAATGTTTCTACTTCTTGGGGGGTAAAGAATGAAACAGTAGTTTTTCTTGAAGAAGCATCTCTTCATGGAAATTTCTCTTGAAAGCGTCTCTGATAAGGAAGCAGTGAGACTCCCATCAAGCTTACCCGGGTTGTGAGACCTAACTGAATCGCCCTGTGTCGTGCCGTTGAAGTATATTATCCTTATATATGAAGACATTGTTCTTCTTCAACATCCCATAGACGTAGGGAGGCTTTTATCCTACGCTTGATCGTACTCGTGGTGCCTCCCTTACCTTATTTGCTCGCAGCACTCACAACATCGCTCACAAACGCTTCGACGCCTCCCTGCACTGCTGTGTGTCTTGCGATCTTATCCGATAATAGCGGTGCCTCCAACTAGCTCTGTCCTTCCTTCGTAAGTAATTAGGGCGAAGCTGGAAGCCTAACTAACGACAGCACTTCCTGGCTTCATATCTGTAAAACTTACTTGCGTGAAATTTTCAAGATTTTGAACAATTATTGCTCACTAATTCTTTTTGTTAGGGGAATATGTTAGAGTTCAAACAGGGCATCATGATATTTGCCTTCGCCTGTTGTCAGTTAATCACATGATACCGGAGCTTCGACAGGTGTTCTCCAGTTTTGAAGCCCGTACTTGGCAAAAATGAAAGATATTACGCACGCCAAAACGTTTGCAGGTTTTTTTCTTGATGTGAACTTGCTAACTTTATAGAATGTTTATTCAAATAAATTTATTTTATAAAATATTAAAAGTAATTATTTCATATGCTTGTTCTTTAAGTGGAAACTTGAGCGTTAATATTGTTCTAAGTACGTGAGCCATGTTCTCCACGGGATTAAACTTCGTTAAATATATTCACGCGTGAGAAAGTGGTTGTAATAAATAACAGGTTACTAAAAATGCAATCGGAGCGTGACGAGCATTTGAATACATAAACTTCCTCAGCTGCAAACTGGAAGTTTAATGTGTTTCACTTATTGTTTTGAGCTCTTATAAAATATAATTCTACAAGAATGGAAAGTAGTATCGTTTTTATCGTAATTTAAAAAAGAACTTGGTGTTTTATTCATAACACATCGTTTGAGATATCATGTAAAGTTTTATTTCTAAACTAGGGTATTTTTCAATCTCACGTATGATTCTCTACGGCTGAGTTTCAAGTTTGTTTAAAAATAAGAGAAAACACAGAAATGTTTTACGTGGAAGATTTTTTCTGTTTTTCCTTGAAGATGATACGCATTATCCTTGGCTGCGGTGTTTATTTCCAGATTTATGGCCTTTACTTTTAGGCCTGGGGTCGCATGCAGTGTAGTGCTCGCTGGTCAGCGGTCACGAGACGCCTGTTTATCAGCATATTTATTCCCTGGTCTTCATGCTGTTCTTATCGTGTCGTATAAATTTTCAAGCTTAGAACCAATCGTCCTGTCACGGAGCATTAACATATGTAGTCACTGACGTTTCACTCATGTGTTTTCATTATTTTCAACGTGAAAAACAACTAATTTTTTCTCATTATTTGCGAGAGAATATTATTGGAAATAAATACGTACGTGATAAATTTATTAGAATCTGTCTAACCATAAGAACACCTTCAGATGAACCTGCGCGATGCTCTCACGTACAAAAATACTGCATTCGCCTTTTAGCTTCAAGTCGATTGCCTGATTGAACACTTCAAGTGGTTAAAAGATTTTACCCTTATTTCCTTCCAACAGCGCACCTCAAACGAGCGCAGTTAACGCATAATTGGGCTCCTCTGTCCCGAGATATGCGTGCATTGTCGACTTGGTCTGCTTTAACCATCGGCCACTTGCATGAGTTTGCCTGTGGTTAACCGATCTCCACTGAACTGCTCACCACATCCCGGTACAACGCTTGCATGCGTAGTGGCAGGATCCAGTCTTTCTTTTCACTACCGGTAAAATGTATGAGCCTCTATATTTTCTCAGTTTGACAATTTTCTCATATTCATTCTTCCTGAATATAACGCGGCATCATTTTGTTGCACGTATATGCCGTGCATATTTCGGCAATTATTCGTTGAATTTCATGAGAAAACGAAGAAAAATAGTACACTGCCCATGTTTTAGGGTGTGCTCTATTTTTTCCTCCAACAGTGCTTTTGTGAAAAGATTATAACAATCTACATTGCAATTTGTAATAAGATTGATGGTGGAATTGTTTCTGAATCAATTTTTTTCATTGTGATGTTATTACGTAGAGTTGGTAACTTGCTCAATTCTCAACGGGAGATTTTCATGGTGTTTTGCAAATGCGTAGCTATTAAATTTGTGTCAATGCACTCTGAGTTTCACCACTGAAACGCGTTACGTCACAGAACTGCGTTCGGGGAAACCAATCCCGCGATGTTAGATTGCATTCGCTGCATTCAGACGTGGCCGGATGTATTGAGTCTCTAATTTACTCTACCGCCGACTGCCTCGAGTGACAACTTTATGTGCTGTAATTGTGTAACCTAACTCGTTAATTAACCATTAAGTGATAGAGCAGTCAACGAAGGCAGTAGCATCGAGTTCTCGTGAATGAGCACGTTTGACGCCTCTTCCTAACACAACGTGCACTGTCAGCCTATTGTGGGCGGCGGTCCGTTACGCTCACGCTGCTCTTCGTTCCCTTCACGTCTAGAATTCATTTCCTCGTCTCGAATATTATCTTGAGAAATTTTATACTTCATCATAATTTTAGAATGCCTTTTTGTCATCATGGTGGGCAATTTCATTACTTGTGCTATATCAAAGTATGTGTGTTCAATTCCTAATTTGAAAATAACTACAATTCGCCAAGCGACGCTGGAACAGGTTACAGTATTTCATTTTTAAAGCTTTAGAAGAATTCGTGATTTTATACTTCCAATAGGACGATTCCAAGAGAATCGAATTTGTATGAAAGGAAGTAATCTTAATTTCGTTGTTATGGAGTCTATCATTTGTTAAATATAAAATGCATTAGTAAATCATAAAAGTCTAATACCAATACGTCAATTCAAATATACTACAGGGTGTTCTATGTACTCATCTGCAGACAAACGACTACCTACGTATTTTTGTCTCAGGTGTAAGATTTTTTATGACATACCATTTTCTTAAAAATAATGTTTTCTATTCTATTTGACTCATTAAACTTGTATCTATGTTGAATAACACCTACATCAAAACAAAATACGTGAGTATCGAGCACTCAAAGAGTGAGGGCGTTTTTTGGCACACTCTGTGCGGAGAAATTAGCCATCGCCATAATAAACCGTGCTTAAGCGAAATAAAATCCTTGAAATTCTAGTTTCTTACTTTGTTGTGTGTATGTTCGCCTTTAGTTTCCCTCGAGTCTTTTGCGCTCTGAAAATTTTCTAGTTATTTTATTTCATTTGTTTTTTGGCTCAACCTGACAACTTAATTCCTTCATGCAGCTCCACATCGTAACGAACTGTCGCCGCAGTCTTGTCATCTTTTTGCGGATACTATCAACATATTGAGATCTAAATAACATGGTGGCCTTAAGATTTTTGTTGCTAAAATTAATATTTTCTTCTTCACTTAATGACATTCTTCGCCATTTGATGTTCCAAGTCTTGGACAATCTCCCATTCCTGAGCGCCATACATTCTCTCTGTTCAGGAAACAATCTTACTCTCCCTTAAATGCTAATGCGCGTGCTGACAATGACGCAAAATTTTCAGCTCTAAAGAAAATTATAGGCCGCGCGAAATAAAAGTTACTTGTGACTTAGCTCCGATAGTCCTACCCCTACAATGACCATTACACGGCTCCAATGCGTATTCCGGAAAGTTTACCGATACAGGCCAGCACAAATTTTTACATGGTGTAAGATATTTTGACTGAATTATGTTAAAAACATTTTAATACATTTAAAATAACATTATGCTGTTATTTAATTTTATTGTAAATACCGTAGTAGCGTAGTAACTTCCTTGCATACGTTTGTAATTTCTTGAAAAAACGCCTTCTTAAATGGCCTTAAACAGATTTTGCACACCAACTTTCAGAACCATCCTAAAACTGTTCGGAGTTAAGACCTTTAACCAACTGAAAATTTTCTCGCCACCTTTTGTAACTTTTTGGTTCCTCGGACTTCCAACTTGTTTAAACATTTTTATCGACAGCCTCTTGCTTGAATCTTCAAATAACAAAAATTTTCTTCACTCCCTGCAAACGTTTTGATTTAAATATATAATTTATGCCGCAATCGCTTGGTCACAAGCTTTAGAAGCTAGCGCACCTTGCATAGGTTGTCCTTAACAGCGTGGTATCATTCAATGAAATTGAAAATAATCTATGCCGTCAATTCAACGAACATGATAAGTTGACATGTCTCTGTAAATTAATTTGTTACTACTTTAGCCTACGATCTATCTGTCACTAAACTATCATACATCGATATGCGCTCTATACTCTTTATTACGATGTCATAAATCGTTTTTGAATATTTTCAGAGATATTTTTGTACATTTAAGTTTTATGTCTCAAGCAAATATACGCGTGTGCACAGTGTAGCAGTCAAGTCATATTAAACTTAACATGCGTAAAATGTTACTTATACAGATCGTGTTAGCTATGTGTAGTAGAGAACCTGCCAAAATATGAAGCACTGGTAATTCAATGTATTATTGTAATTGAATAATATTTTGGTACATTTTGAAACGGTTCTTGATTTTTTGTGATCTAATCAATGAAGTTACATGAATGTAATTACCTTTTGTGACGTTTTACACATTATTTCGGTTGATATTTTTTCGAGGCTGAAAGATTTTTTTGCCATACAACCTAGGTCATGTTCTAATTAGTGATCTGTTTCGCCATCATTCACTAATTTCTTTGAAATAATTTCTCAAAGAGACAGCTTTTCTCGAAAATTAACGAAGTGAAGTAATTCCACGAGCGTTGTTTTATTGTCTCCCGTTTCAAATACAATGCTTTGTGTCCACAGTACGCCACAGGCAAAGGGACTCTCGCAGGTATAGGTAATGCTAAGAGATGTATATATATATTTGCAAATCTAATCCGCGTGTTTTTCACGCTTCATGCCTTCTGTCGTAGCTTCTGTAAACTTTCAAGCTCCATTAAATACTATTGAAATGAAATACAGTTATACACAGGTAATGCTATGCGACGGCAACATCACACATGTCAGTTGATGACATTGGTGCTCCCCGGAACAACCTTGATACTCAGAAGTCTCCAAAGCGGTTGCATGCCCGCTGCTGCGCTGACATCGAGTGCTCCAAATTATGGAGCGGTGTGGGCACGGCCGCATCTCAATGTTGCGTGCGGTCTTGACTTGTTTTGTCACATTGCTCCCGCAGTTTCTGACGCTGTTGACGCAAATCGAGCACCTCGTCGCAAAAATGATATCTAGCTCAACGGTAATTGTTGTAACTTTTGTTATTTATATTTAAAAATATTTCAAATTGGAGTCTTTGCTTTTGTAACATTTTTAACTTATTCTATCAGGAATTCAACGAGATTTTGCAAGCTGGGTGTTTTTTTTTGTCATTTTAATTTTAATTTTCCATGAATGAAAACTTAACAGACAGTTTATTTATCCAGGAAAATTCCAAATTATTTCAACTCAAGCAAACTGGAGTTCGTACATCGAGTGGAGGTGGAAGTAGCGATAACGCCTGTTCAAATGAAAGAATGTTTTTTTAAATTTTGGATTCATTTATTATTCATTTATCATTTATTTATTATAACATTTCTTTGAAATAACGCTGAAACGTAAAACAAATGTTATTATGTATGAGGATAAATAATTTAGTTATGACGAATTCAGAGGTTAATAAAATACATAATGAATGTTCATGTCACCGCTTGAATTTTTTCTTTCCCGCCTTGCCTTGAAAAGTGAATGGGAAATACAAATTTTTTCAAATAACAGCTTCGTCAATAATTAAAATTTTCATCGATTAAAAGTTAGTGTCAGAATAAACCCTTTCTTAAACTTTCGTGAAATGCAGCCTGGTGCTGTTGTGTCGCTGGACTGCAGCCGCGGGGGTCCGTCGCAGAATTACTTCAAGTGTTCAACTTCTGGATTATCAGTCTCATCAATATCGCTGCCCACGTATGCATTTGTTTAAATGTCTTGATATTCAACAATTAATAATGGAAGTGCGCTCATGAAAATGGTTTTGAAGTAAATATTTTCTATCTTAATGTCTTAGAGCAAAATTCTACTTAGAGACTCGTAATTTAGATCAGAAAGCACTGCTAAAATATTTCAACAATATTATTTTAGTCGTGCCTTGTTTCTGCTTAATTGTCTTCAGTTTTTAGCTTGAGATGTTTCTAGACGTGCATTGTGTAAATGAGTTTTGCTGGACTGAACTATTTTTATGTGGCTTAATCGGAGTACGACCTTTTCAAAGTTGTCTCAGCACTGCTATCGCTGCATTTATACCGTAGAGAGAAAATTCGTTAGAATCAGTGAATGTCGAGATAGGTAATGTGTTGTGTTTCGCTACTGCAGTAGAAAATTGACTGTGATTCATGAACTTTTGGCTTTTAAATATTCTCTGCCTCAGTTTCGTAGCGCCAGAAATTGTGGTGTTGTGATCCAGTGGTTGAATTAAAAAAGGCTGTTGGGAGTAGCCTGATTGGAGTCACTCTCGATGTAATAAAGCTGAGGTTATTTTAGTAGGAAAATTTTTTACTTGCACTAAGTACTTATAACTCTATTATAGCGTGGGTAGCAATGGAAGCGCGCAAAATTCTGTATTTGATTTTGAATTTGTACCTTTGTGTGTTGATGTGCAGCAAAGGCTCTAAAAATATGGTATGCATCGTGCAATAAATATTTGAAACTAGTTGAAAACGATGTATTGGACTTTCAACCGCTCGATTTTCTCCGAAGAAGTTGTATAAGCTGCTGGTTTCGTTTCATAAGTTAACAGTTCGGGCAAATATTTGTGACGCAGAGGAAATTATGACTGCAGCACCTCACAACCATTACTCTAGCTTCGGTTCTCTAGTCCCTTGCTGTAGTCTCGTTGACTCGTTGTGAAATTTAGTCGTTTGATACACTTAGCACATCATTCAGATGTGGGAAACCTTGTGAGCTCGTGTATCTTGTGTTTAAACATAAAAAACACACATACAAAGCTACAGGGTTGAATTTTAATGTAGAACTACACGACAAAATGAAAGGCAAAAGAATGGTAAAATTATCTCATAGCAAAATAATTTAAAAAGGCCATAGTGTACAGAATTATTTCGTACATTTGCTAACGAAATGTGCTACTCTGAAAGGTCTTCATCAGGGTCTCTTGGGAGTAAAGAATTATGACTTAACCGCATGTTTCTTTCGTCGAAGTTCGCGCAACGGCACACGAAAATTTGTGGAAGTTTACGACAGTTTCCCCTGAATTCTATTGACGTGACAACCGGCGGTGCCAACACTAAGTTTTCTGTTCCGCCATGAGGCAAAATTGTTCACTTGAGCAACAAGTTTTATCTGTGAGTAAATTACTTTCTTGAATCCAAAATCTGTTTGTGGCGATTATACAATAGTAGGGAATATTTGATTTAAATTTCTTGTGCATTGCTTGTACAAGAGTGGGATCTTTCCGTTCAGTTAAGCTCATATGATTTTTATGTGACTCCATCATATCTGTCTCGTCATTAGCACATCAATATTTATTCAGCGTCACTGAAATGTTATTCAGTCGTGTCTACATCACCAGCACTCTGTGCAAGCATAATTTAGGCCCGTACAACTCACGCCGAGGAGGCCTATTTTTTTTTGCAAGACATTCTAAGTTTGGTTAAATTTCAGTTCGAATGGAGTCAACGTAAAGAATTTTTCTTAACCTGGCTAACAAATTTTTGACAGAATTTTGAGAGTCATGCAAGCAATGGAATCAGTTTGAATTCTTCGTTACAACTCTATTTATTAATGCAAATAAATATTTACCTAGTAAGCCAAATTAGTCAGATTAATACCGAAGCATATTTCGATCGTACATTCCTATTATATTATCTTGGGTCGAACTGTATCCGGCGTTTTTTATTATTCGAAGATACGATATTTAATTTTTCGGTTCAAATTTAATTTATTTCTATTTGAAATTAAATCAACATAATATGTAGTTCACGGCTGTTTTGTAATGCATCCATTCTTTTGGTACCAAAAAGCATGTTCTAACTCCGTTCTAACTGCTTTGTTTATTTCATAAAATCATGTTTACTTTCCTCAACCGGAGTGATTTAGGTGCTCATTTTATTTTTAGTCCATTTTTTACGCTATACAAACGCATAGATTACGATTCTAACGAATTTTACTTCTAGAGAGTCATATTTTTTACTAGTTTCTTATCGTTCATCGTACAGCGAAACTTACTATGGTAAATGGATTAACTGCACCTCAAGTCCCTTCCCTTCGCCGTACTAAAATCGGTCTTTAGCCGTACCTCTGGCGTGTGCGATGCTTTCCCTTCTGACACTTTACGACTAAGCTTCGCTAATTTTACACCTTCATGAATTAAAATTTCTAAGATGAGTTTTGCTCAGACCCTTCTCTGTCGTAACTTTCGGCTGCAATCCATTCGTAGCCAAGAAGGTTATTTTGATCCGCTGATTGTCACTTCAAACGCACCGTACTTTAAATATTGCTATTCCTGGAAGGCAACTTGAGAAGTTTTACAGCACTTTGACCTGGTCCTCTACTGCCCCTCTGCTGGGGTCGCCAAACTCTGTGTTGCTACCCAAGTTGAGAACTATTTTAGACATGCGTACAATTGATTTTTCAAATAAAAAGACATCTAGAGAATATGTCCAAAACTGTTCGCTTTGATTGTGCAAGGGACAAGGTGTCTCCCATTATTGTCTTTTGATTTCGATCTTTTCCTCACAACTGCCCTAAATTAAGCACAAAACTGACTTTGGCATGGAACACAATTTGGTACCCCCATCGCATCCCCAATCAGTAGCCATTGTTGGTTCCACAACCGCTTTCCTCAGCTGTCTAATTTGTCATGACCATCTACACTTTTACTTTCCGGTCGTTCTTCGTGGCACACTTCCAAGCTAAACGCAAAGCATTCTTTCTCGCGTTACCTTAAGTTTCTGGCAACCGTTTTGTTACGCATTGATGACTTCGTTTTTATTTTTTCCTCACCCCCACTGCATGTCATCGGTGCAAGGTAGGCGGTTTGAGCAACGATATTCATAGGGTTAAGGTATAAAAACATTGTTTACCTATTTTTTTAGGCATTGGTGTTTATTAACATTGTTGGTTCTAGGTATTGCTTTGTGTGAGTCGTTTTAATTGTCCTTTTTGACTTGTATCGAAGTATTAATGTGTTACTCCAGACGGTTATGGTGTTCTTTATTATTCAACTCAGAAGGTTACTTGAGACCAAATCCTTTCTCGAGTGATCTACACTATTTTCTCCAGATTTTACAACGTGTCCATGCGAAGCTTTACCTTTATTTTATCTGATCACACAATTCATGCACACTCAAAAGACTTTCACACCGTTGAATGATAAATTCATTCATGCTCTCGGTGTCGTTCTGTCAGTGTTTGAAAGGTTCAAGTCTAAAAATAATTGTGCATTTGTTTGTGTACTTTAGGTTCGTCGTTCTGTTGATGCGTTTAATCGAGCACGTATGGTCGCCGCTTGTAGCATTTTATGAAGGAAGAGAGATATCACCTTTAAAAAATTTGTCTACGCTATGTTGTACACATGCAAGTATATTAGTTGTATTTTTGCTGCCATGTATCACGTAAGAGATCGACCTCAGGCATTTAAATAAATAAATACCATTTTGCACATGTTCTCTTTTTCTTAGTGTTTAGGTATCAGTTTAAAAGCCCGGGAAGATATGCATTCTAGTTTTGTGAATGTCTGCATAAACATTAGCGCATAATATATCTGATCGCAGTGTGTCTACGAAGAAATGCTAAGCGAATGTTCAGCAAATCCTTGCGCCGTGGAGTTAATGCTGGTGCGATGCTGTCTGACCGCTACATGGTCGCTTATCTCCACTCTTCTGCGCGTTGTTATCGACGTATGCTGTTTAACAGACGCTTGCGACTCCCGTTATTGAGGTGAGGCAAAAAGTATTTGTTTATCCACGCTTGATGACAGAAATGAATTTTCTAACTTATTTATTCTGCCGCGCTCTTTGCTTCTGGCTAGTGTTGAGTTTTACGTTTAATGACTTAATTTTTACGGCATTGTATCCAAAAATGATGCAGCATTTAATTTAACTCTTAAATTTTCATGACCACATAGTTCTCTACTCGATAGTTCCACAAAACAATTGTCCCCACAAGAATCAGGACTCCACCTCGTATTGCACACGTGCTCTCCACACATGACCCACAGAGCAGGTGTTGGCTTCTTCTGGTGTCGAAAAACTCATTTGCTCTCGTGATTTTATTTGCATCTGTTTTTATCGTATTCGTAATTGGAGTTGAATTTTCATAATGTTTTTTTTTAAAGGAATTTTAATGGTCATGGTTTTTAGCAGTTAGAGTATGAATTAAGTAGAGGTGTGTCTTTTTTCGTGGGAATAAGAGCACTCTCATCTTGAGAATTCCACTTTTGGCGGAGAAGCTACTGCGGCAATTTTTATCTCTTGTATAAATTGCGCTAATGGCTTGCCTGAGTACAGGAAAAGCTTTTCCACCTCCTTAGTTCTAATGCTCACTAATGCTCAGTAGATTATGTCGCTCTCCTATCTCTTCAAATTATGAACTGCTGAAATGCGTACCTCTACACCTGCTAATGATCTCGTTTCTCGCACTGCTGCAAGACACCGAGTCACAAATCTTGAAGGTTGTTCATACTTCTAACGCTTGAACTTGAAAGATTTTTTAATTGATTATCTTCTACGTTGAATGTGACAACGAATTAAATTCTCCGAATGTTTAGGTGACACTGTTTTACCGCCTATTTTGTATTTTTGTAGCTTCATGGATGTACATCCAGGATTCTCTTTACGTGGAAGTGTTTCTAATCATTATTCGGAAAAAAGTAAAGACTGTTCCGTTAGGCGCTGGGTAACGTCCTCCGAAAGAACGTGAGCTTAGGTCATTTTTATTTGTTTGGACACCCTCGAAAATATGTTTTTCTTTATTTTAACCTAAAATACTATAGTTTTATAATTAAATTCTCTGATTTATTTTACCTTTCATTTACATTATCCCTAAAACAAATGGTGGAATATTTTTCATTTCGGTGCAGCCGCGGTGAAGGCGAGACAGTAGCAGTTAAACTCATAGTGAAGCATCAGACCTATGCAACTTTAATGCTACAAAAACTACTACCATATTTTTTATGTGCATGTACAATTCTATTGCAGGTACTGTACGTTGCTAAAAACTTTTCTATTTACGAGTGCCTAGTTTTTGAAGCTGCATTATCTCGAATAAATTATTTTTGTGTTCATTCCTTGCGCAGCGATGTGCCACCAGATACTAAAAACAATTTACTCTATTTCCAGACGGTATTGTTAGCTGTGACTTTGAGTATATTCTAGTTTTACGTTGAATAATGTGTGAACAATTCAAGTATGAAACAGTTTTTATACTTTTTTGGAAGAACACTAGGAAACACCAAATTTACTGTAATGTAATGTGACAGGTCGTTCAATATTTACTACTAGACCCTAGCAAATGACGACATATATGACGACAAATTTTCATAACTCAAACAAACGAGGTACGTTTTTCATACAATGATGAAGATTCACTAGCGTATTTATCATCACTTGTCATTGTACGACAAACTTCTCAATTACTAAAGTGCATAAAACGCGCATGAAACGCTCGGTTTAGTCTGCCATGCGCATCTAAACTTAGATATTATACAGAGCAGCTCGCCTCAACAATGCAAGAGCAAAACTCGTCTGGCCCTCTTCTGGCTGCTACTTCTTCTGCCAAAAAAGCAACTCTTACCGTTTATTTTCACTGGCATTTCCGGCTCTGTGTTTGGTTTCTTGAGCTTACTTCAAGCTCGCTTCCCGATTTTCGTAATTGCTTCTAGGACGCCTGAAATAATGAAATGAACTTACCATGCTGAAACAGTTTTAAAAAGATCTTTTCTTTTCACGTAAGAGATTTAAAATGAAAGCTTTTTCAGAGTATGAGAATTGTCCGACTAATATTTGATTTTCATGCTTGAAACCACGTTTAACAGAACTATTGAAAATTTTATGTATTCACTCAAGACACTATGTGACCTAAATCATAAAAAGTTTGGAATTTATTTCGTAAGTGTTTTTCATTGCTTTGCATTATTTCCGCAGTGCTTCGAACAATCTGTTCCTATTCGAAATATCCTAGCGCATTGGAGAAAGAAAATCATTTGATTGCATCAAAAATTAGTAGCTCATTTTAATGCATGCAGCTTTTGCTGGCGGTTTAATAATTCCTGTGTACCTGCACCATTGACTTGGTATATTGTCGTGGGTGAGTTTCATTTTTCTTCAGGCCTTACTGAAAGCAGACCTTCTTTCTTTCACTGTACTTCGGACAGCAAAACGGAACACATCTCAATAATTCGAATTTTGTGAATAAATTCAGCTCATGTAAAGCAAAATCATTTACTTTCTTGATTTTCTAATATCAAGGGTGCAATATGCAAAATGCTTATAGTTCCCATAGAAATTTGTGAGCGCTGTTAGGAATTTGAACAGGAATTATTGAATCGTTGATGCCCATGTAGTGACAGCTGGTGCGTCTTCGTGATCTATTTCCAGAGCGTTAAAATGATGAAGAAATTTTCAATTACTTTTTCAATTTTTTACTTTAACGATATAATTTTTTATATTTATTTGACCTGCTGTGGTTGACCTGAATTTATTTTTATGCGGGGTAAAGATACCTCGACACTGCATAACTGTAACTATTTAGGAAACGGTAATTTCTTTCTTTCAAAATAATTGTTTTGAATTGAAACTGTTCGAAACTAACCTGCTCATTTACGTAAAGTTATGGAATATTTTGCACTTGAGAAAACGTACGAACTCCCGTACAAGCGTAGCCTGGATTTACCAACTGTCTCTCGCTTCCATTGTCGAAAGTATTTTTTTGTCAATGATTGGTTTTCATTCTGCGAAAACCACACATGATTTTTTCTTTAAGGCTTCAACATTTTCAGTCAGAATGACGCGGAATTGTGTCGTTAAAGCATAGTTTTGTAAACATAAAATTTTGTTTTCATTCCATTACTTGAGTATTTTAAAGAACCATGCATTTCAGCACCATTAGAGTAACTTATCGTCAGCTCACAATTTTTAATAGAACCAGCGACTCAGCATGTGTATATGTGTTCCTGCGTTATTATGCTGTCTTCTTTTCATTATGACCTCAATTTCTATACCGTATTTACGGTGTTTCTTCTTGAAAGCATTCTGTTAAAGCTCTTATCAGTCAAGTTCAATCCTGTGTAAGGAATGCGTCTTTATGATGATTTGTACTCTCACTCAGATGGTAGAGTAGACTGTTACCTTCGAGTGCCACTTGAGGTGAGGAGTTCCGACCTCGTGATGTTTTGAGTTGGTCACCTGATTGCAGTCAACTCTTGATTGCTTATGAACAATAGCTTGTAAAACTGAAGATTTATTTATTCTTATTCTGCTTTACTGATTCGCATGTCATTGACCAGATATCGCCTTTTTTATTTGTTCGAGTGGGGGTGTAGAAAGTTCTCCAGAAACTCTAACTTTCTTCCCAGCAGCGCTCACTAACTGTACGACTAACTGTGCAGTTGAAACATTACTTCGTTCAGGATTTTAATTTTGAACATTTCATATGCATGTATTTTATTTCATTTTAACATCTTTATTCACCCTTAATAAAGACTCTCACTTGGTTTTCCTCAAATATGTAACACAAGTATTTTCTGACTAACAGAGAAACGTCGCTACCGGTGATATAAACTCAGAGAAACTAGTAGGATTACTTTTAAAACTGTGGTGCTTTTTGTAGGAGCGAACCGAAGCATTCAAGAAGATGGAGATTCGCCAAGAACGATTGTATGTCTGCTCAGCCCCTCTCTTTGTACGCACCTCATGACCTATCCTAATGTTGTAACCTCTAGTAATTGAGGATTATTTACTTTTATGACCCCGTAGATCACTCTGAATGTCGTCGATAAAGTGCGATCACTTCGCTGGTTTCCGACGGCCTGAAGTGGTGCCACAAGAGAGGCCCGAGCTCTCGTTGTCGCTGCTACGAGTGACGGATGACAGACCGGAGGACGGCTCTGCCACTATCGAGCCCTTCTATTGATGACGGCAATGCCCTATGCTTTTGAAAACTGCGTCAGCAGCTTTTTGTTCATGGAGGGAGGCAGGCAGTGCTCTTTTCTTTGAAGAAACACAGAACACGCCTAACGATTGGCATATCCAAGCAAAGTGGAAGTGCTATAACTCTCTAAAGCTTAGTGATATTTGTGACAAGAAACAAATTCGGAACAAGTCGAGGAGAATGAGTGATGTTGAGGATGTTTTATGCTCTTTCATGTAAACAAATTCCTGAGTGATGTCGAGGTTTTTAATGTAATTTAGTAAGCTGGATCAATCTGTAATGAATGGTGATAACACACATTACCTTGCACTTTCGAAAACACACTATGACGATTTGAAGCCTTGTAGATTTTTTTGTTTTTTAACCAATGCTCTCTTGCATGGTTCAGCAAGGAGAAAAGAAGTTGGTGCTTTAAAGAACTAACAGATACTTTGTATACAATTGGAACTACATATATGAAGTTTCTCAGTGTTTCTGAAAAGGGAAATGCGGATAAAGGATGCAGCAACCCACTCAGTCGAAGATTGTGTTGTAATCTGAGAAATGGAATGCACGAGTTTTAATTGTGTCATTGAGGAATAATTGTGTCACAGAAAACGAAAAGTTTTCTTTTACTCTGAGTTTATGACGTTTTGAATATTCTTGGATATTTTTAACATTCTGAAAAAATAATGTGACAGTCAAGAATGACCGCTTAATCATTTTTCATTACTTTTCAGGTAATAACGAAATCGCTCTTTAAATCAGAAAGACCAGCTTCCATTTTATTTAGCATCGTCTAAATTAGAACGTGCGGGACGGGATGAGGGAAATGTTGGTGTAATCTTCACAAATCCACGATAACTACGCAGATAGGCTGAGAACGGCACCGCTTTGGCATGCTTTGGCTCGACATTTCTTCTGCCGGCACTTGAGATCCTCGGCAGCGATAGCTCTGCTAGCGGACTTCTCTGGGCATAAACTCTCGTGTTATGGTGTGAAACTTTTCGACTGTATGGCCCTATTTTTGGATTTGAGATACGCTTTCTATTTGCGTCGAGGGTTTTACTGCTGAATCCTGGCCGCTATTACTTGTGCACTTCATTGCTTATCAACATTCCAAGGAGAAAGTTCCTTTTTTGGATGATATTTTAGGTAAATATTATTTCGACCCTTTGTTTTCAAGTCGTTTACTGATTCAAACGCAAAAAATCTCGTCCTGTTTCGTAGGTGTGCTTGAAAAGTTTACTCAGTAGTACGAGTGCTGCGGCGTAAGAGAACCGTAAACAAAACCGGAGCCCTCGAGGGACTTAAGTTTCGACGAGATGATGGATATCCTCGGTGACGGCACGGCGCTTACGGCTTTATGGATATTGTTTGTTACTCCTGAGTACACAGCAATTTTTCCGTCGTTCATTGAGACTCGAAAGGACGGTTCTGTCCTGCGGTGGTCTATTTCTGGAATGATTTTCATTACGCTTCATTTTTGGGCTCTATCCAAGTGGTTACTTAAGATAAGATGGCTTAGTACTCATCTTTGTGTCCTTTTTGTTCTATCCGCAGGATAAAGAATCCTCCCGGATTTCATTAGATAACGATTCAAGAAATGACGTACTACAACGGTTTGTTTCATGTCACTGTTATGAAAGCGGCAGAGTTTTTGTTCCTGTATAATTCCTTAAAGATTCATTAGTTTATTAAGCACTTCCACTTCATCATAAAAATAAGATTTAGCAAATAATTTAACTCCAGTGAGTTTGAATTATTTTCGTTTTGAATATTTTTGGGTAGCTAATTGTATCTTCAGAAAACATGATATACGTTCGTTCCGAAAATGGTTGAGTTTCTACATTTCACTGTAAGACGAAGTGCTCGAAGCGCAGCAAGTGGGAGTAGCACCCCAGTCTAACTTTTTCGCCGCCTGCATTCATGTTTTTCGCCCCCCCAGTAATTAAATCGCTTAGGCAGCGAAAAACATGAATGCTTCAGCGAAAAAGTTAGACTGGGACGTTAACGTGGAACATTCATAATTTACCATGAAATCAAGATCAAAAAGCCTAGTTCACTTCCGTGTCGTGACTGTACATGTTCTCACCGAGACACTAGACCGTTTCCGAGTGAGGGGAAGCGCTGGAGAGAGGGGAGCGTGTCATTATAGTCGCTTCCCTCGCGCGTCCCCACACCTTCTATGCCCTCTACCTGTCCATAAATCTCCTTACCGCCGCCTGCCTGTCTGTCTTTGCCTCTCTGTCTGCGCTGGCTATCGCGTGTCTCGTCTTTGTCTCCTCATTCGCACGTGAAGTTACAGACTTCGTCAATGTCCGTTCGCCTTTGAAGCGCTCCTTTGCTTCTCGCAGTCTGTACTCTGAAGGTCGCTACGTGTTAAATACTTCTCTGTTGGAACCTTAGCTTGCTCTTTTAGTCTTTGTTTCTCAATTCAAGCTTTTGAACGTTTGCTTCGGTTTGCCTCTGTTCTAGACTGTAGATCGTTTGTCTAGCCCTTGCTTATTTGACTGCTTTGAAAGATCGTCTTTCTTGTCCGCAAGAAGATGCCTGCACGTTAAGGTGTTGCTGTGTGTGTGTATAGAATTGCGTAGAATAGAATATTGCTGTGGCCCATTCTTGAGGTTGTACCCAAAAGTGTGCCGTCATGTATCAATCACGTAAGAGTGCGAAGTTGGAGTACAGTGTTGGAGAAAGGTGGAAGATGTATGAGGGTCGTAGAGCTGCAGATATTATTACTCTCAGTGTTCATAGCGAATTAGCCCTGTAACTTCCACCCTCTTCATCTCTACAAGATATAAGGTAAAGAAGGAGTATTTACATTCACTCTGGCAAAAATTTGTACCCGAGCTACTCAGACATTTGTGAGATACTTTCCGGAAAAAACTGCATCCACTATTGCCATGAGTTTTGACGGTTTTGATTTATAGACTTAAACATTCCACTTAACCGAAAATTTGCGCCTTAATATTTGCGAACTTTTTCTTCTGCCGTGCAAATTCTGTTCGTAAGTTGGAGCATTAACAAAGCTTGTGCTTTTACAATTTTTCTTATTGTCTTACCTGATCTGAAAATGAGCCTAGCTCACAAAAAAATGTTCTCTTACTAAACTTGGAATTTGATGGGAGCTTGAGCTAACATCACTGTGATAATAACGAAAGTGTATAGTAGTGTGCTACTATTTTGGAATCTTTATTATTGTTGGTAATTGCGTTTGATATGCTCTGGAA
>JACJUY010000616.1:10407-46192 GCA_014220935.1 Platorchestia sp. MABIK | reverse complement strand
AGATAGGTTGATGGATTAAGACGGACCCTGGAGAGCATTGAAAATGCGGTAGCAGCGTTACGACCCGTGCTTTACGTTGGTTAGGCTGGTGGAAGTGGTAGTCGCGCAGCCCAGGTTAATAGAAAATTCCGCGACCCCGACTAGTCAGGACTACCACAAGTGTAGTGTGAAATTTTCTCAGATGATGTGAAAAAGTAGCCAAGTGTTGGGTAATGTGTTGATCAATTTCCTAAATTCCTACTACCACGACTGAGCACCAAGCAACGTGTGTCCACTTTTGATGCAGCATTACATTAAGCTCATCAAATTTATGGGAATACAACAATGCTGTGCATGAGCGAGGTAATATCGCTGCTGTATAAACTCAACTTGTAATATGCTGAAGTATATGTTATACGGTTCCGCGAATTCTTCACCATCTCCTTTGATTTGATAGTTTCATTTCACTGGTAACACTTAACGTTAGTCATGTTATACTAATGTCATGATACAGATTCAACAGTTTTTTTTGTTAATTACTTGTGATGCCGAATTTCACAGAAAGTTATCGAAATTGGCCAAAAAACAAATGAAAATTTTTATCCTCGTCAAATTTGCTATATTATACGAACCTATTGTTACTTATCTGCGTTGTGTATTTAAAGATAGTTTAAAACTGTGAAAAAAGTGCTGCAGGCTGAAGATGTCGATAACAATGTGTCAAATGTGTTCACTAAATTAATCTTTTTCGAATGGAACTTTATGATGCCGTTGACACTTGATTCGAAGTGAGATGACTTCACGTTTTTCAATACACGGAGCTATACTATGAAATGCAATCATTTTATATTAACTGAGAGTTAGTGCCGTCGTTTCCTCATGTATACTTAATGCATTGCGTACTTTTCAGAGATATTTTGAATTTCTGCGCCAATCTCAAGGGGATGAAGTAGTAATGCATGTCACTGTCAACCTCAGAAAAATTACCGCTTCTCATAACTATAAAATCTAAAAATTTTACTTGCATGAGTTGGATGTCAGCGTGCCGTATTTAAAGGGTGTTTTTTATTTTTTGTTGTATATTTTTTATTCCCATTTCACTTCATCGTTTTACTGAAACGTTTTCGCCTGCTTTCGAGGATTTTTAGGGCTGTACTAAACAAGGCACTGGAATTTTGCCACGAGGTGCCATTAAAATACAAGCACTTCTTAGAGTTTCTTTGCGATAAATGCTTTTACTGAGCGGTAAAGTGGTTAAGTCTTGAATAAACAGTCGGAAATGATATTCATAGTCGCGTTATTGAACGTTAATTTCATTTATACTGCTATAAATTGATATTTTCCTACATTTCTTTGCTCATTGCGAAGCACATTTAGGTGAAATTTAGCTGATGTATGTTTTATGACAGTTTTAAGTTTGATCAGGAGGTTTTAACGTGCTATAGTGCTTTTTCTGGGACAAGTTGAACAGCGGAGAGAACGAATGAGTGCTATTTTCGATGCCCAATTAAATAGCGTATGGATATGAAAAATTATGGAGGTGATCACTCCTACTGGCTAGCAGCAGATTACTCCATTACAGTCCGTTTACATAGACGATCAGTGAAGTATGTACATGGTTAGAGCGAAGCGAACTTCTGCTTCCTTTGGTGGCTCATTCGTATCTCTGTACTTGCTTTTGTTGTCAATGTAGGGGCTACATTTCTTATCACTACTGACTCTTGGTCGTAACCGTTTGATTTTGAGACGGCACGAGAGCTGAAAAGTTTCCTTCTCCGCTCGACATATCACAATCAGTGGAGTTACTCGCATGAGTATTCAAGGTTGTCGTTTCCAAACGCTTCTATGAATTCAGATGATGTGTGGCATGGATTATCTTCCACCAGCGTTGGGTGTTGCTTGTCACTGAAGTTAGATATATGTACATCCGAGGTGAGAACGGCCTTCATGACAGTAATCCCGAAATGAAAGCGTGCGAACCTGTTCCTCACTCAGCGTTCCGACACTCTCTGTGGCCTGAATGCGTCATTTGCATCACAACTTAATGCCGCTTCTTTACAATTATTTTTTGCTGATAAACCGAACAGGAAAGAACTAACGATTTGTGCAATGCGTAGGAGTATGTCCACCGTCTTTTCGTTTGACAGTTCAAGGAAAAACGAGCAAACATTTGTACACACGCCCACCTGCATGCTCGGCTTGTAACATACATGTGTTAGCACACGTTCAAAATCTCAACAAATAAAACTACTGAAGTTCTGTATCGCAAAACTTTTACACATTTACTTCCTACTAAATTTCTGTTTTTTTGGTTGAATTTAAATGTTCATAGAGCAAACGAAGTTCATGCATTTACAATACTTACGTGCAAGTATAGTAAGGTATAAATTATGAAAGTTGACTGCTAGTAATACAAGAGGCCCTAAGTTACGCGTATGAGCCCCCTCCAAATAAGTGAGCAGGTGTCTATTTTCAAATAATCTTATTCTTTTGAAGAGCACAACACGACTGTGAGCGCCAGTCTCTATAAGCTCTGCAGTAATTGACAGAACATTCTTAGGGGCTCATCTCGAATGCAAATTCCTTATCAGAACGAAGATTGCAGAATCCATTAAGTGTTACACCTTGCTCTGGAAACTGCTTCTTGTGGTGAAAGTAGCGCTTCTGCTGCCACTTTGAATTAACTGCTTGCTTTGCTGTCAATGTCAATATTTTATCACTGGGTATTTAATCAAGCTCTTGTACGGAATGTTCTGGTGGCTCACTCTTTACAGGTCACTTTTCGTTTATAGGGAGCTCGTCAAAATCAACTATAGCATTTAAATCAACTATAGTATAGCATTTAAAGTGTGCATAGTTAGGAGTATAGTCAGACTTTTTTTAATTACTGGCTTTGGATATGATTCCTCAGTGTGATCTCGTCATCCACGTACTACAACACTATGAACAAAGTTCAGAGCGGAATTGACGAATTTTCCCCGTGAGGTTCTCGGAGGTACAGAGCATTGACATTAGCACTTGCCCGACTCTTTTTTGATGTAATTCGAAAAATTTCGAGCTCTCTAAGGCTTAGAGTCAAGAGCACAGCAAGTTCAGAAAACATATATCCGCCATAATTCCCAAGCAGAAAAGAACAAAATAAAATGATGACCAGAAAAGACAAAACGAAAAAAGTATGGACAAAAGTATTCGGCTGAAATTGATATTATGTTTGACAGTTGTAATTTTATTGCACAATTTGATTACCTTAGTTGAAATTTTTTTTATTTAGCTTCCAAAAGCTTCCAGAACCACAAGTAATGTGAACAATCTTCGATAGGCATTACCTCTCCACATTTGGTTGAAGATAGATGCTCAGTGAATACAATCATCACCTCTCCAAATTTGGTTGAAGATGGATGCTCATTGAAAACTATCATTGCTGCTCCAGATTTGGTTGAAGATGGATACTCAGTGAATACAACGCCGAAAGTCAAAGAAATACCTAAACCCATTCCGGAGGAAATGGTTGGACTTCGTTATGAAGTCCATGAACTTACAGGCAAGATGCTGAACTTGTTAAGGTTCCACACTCAATTGTTGGTACAATAGTTCGTAACCAACGAGAGACAGGGACAATCTCCAACCTGCCACATTTCTGTTTTTCTTATTGTTGATCATTTTAATTTTCTTATGTTTCAAACATTTTTGTGAATACATGTTTTCTGAACTACCTGTTCTGTTTACCCCAAACTAGAGCTCGAAATGTTTAAATAACGTCCAAAGTTGAGTGGTAGAAATACCATGTGCAGGCCCTGTAGCTAGTGGCTCCGTAACCCCAATTGACCAGACAGGGACGATATCTATGTGATAGCTCAACTGTCCGCATTTCAACTGTGATCCGTGCTCGGAAATAAAGATCTATGGAATACTGTGAGGCTGCATCCATGTAGTCTCAAGAATATTTTCAGCTTGATTCTCAATGTGGATTACGTGAGCTATTGTTCTCTTTTCGCACACTCAGGAACAGCTTAAGTAGCGCCCAAAGTGCACGTTTTTCAATTGCTGGAGGTTTATAAACATTTTCTTCTTTCTGATGGTCCTGGTACCCATAAGCTTATACTTGAGAACTTGTGCTCTTTCTGATACTTATTTTTACTTTTTAAACAAAATCACAGCTTTACTTTACCAGGCTGTGCAAAGTTCATACTGGTAACGTTCAATTATCGAGTAAAAATATTTGGTTAATACATTTTCGTCTTCTACTATTGATAGTCAACCTCAAACCACAACACAAATGACTGTCTCAATGTCGAATTATCTTCATATAACTCATTGCTCACTATTTTTGGATTTTAAATTCTGGTGTGTTAATTATTCCAATTTTTCTAATTCAATAGAGTTTGGTAATACTCTCTACAGATATTTTAAAATGAAACACTTTATCATAGATTTTAATTTTATTATGCATGTTAATTTTCAAATGTAAGTCACTTCGTTTAAGTCTGGAATTTGATTCACTAAACGTGTTAAATATTGTACTTGATATGCTAACGTGCGGTTTGATGTGATCTGTTTCTTATCTTACAAATAAAACAAGTGACTGTGAAAACTTCGTCGTCTCCCGTCATGGTTGTTTGATATCAGGCCTCATATGAATGTAGCGGGATAATCGTCTATAAATTGGAATATAACTGGACGCTTAATGTCATTATTTGTGCTTATGAACATCGCTTGCTGAATATTAAGCGGACTCCAGTCCCTACTCTGCGCCGAACAGCGCCCCGGTGTGGGGAGATTTATGCTCCAAACCCGACTCTTGAGTGAGCTTGGCTCGCTGCATCGTCTGATAGGACATGTCCGCAACACTGCTTCGACATTTTAGGTATACGCGTATTCTCAAAGTTAAAATACTGTTTCTGCAATGAATTTAAATGGATTCGTTTCTCCATTTCCATCAAATTCCATTGCTCTGCGTTGTTTCTTCAGTAATGCACAAAATATGATTTGTTCGATGTTTTTTTATCTATACAAACTTCAACTAAGTTTATGTATATGACCTTGAGGCATATAAAATATTTCTCAAGCTTATACTTGAGACATATTTTTTATGTTCAATGTTTTCCTTAGGTTTGATTCAAATTCTATTTATTTCTCCCTGGTGCTCTAGTGTAAATAAATATTCACTAGCACCTTGAACTTCAGATGCTTCTTTTCTCGTACAACGCACCCGTGTACAATGTCGCCTTGTCTCAACAGAGCTCGCTACGAGAGGTTACCGAGTTCGGCCGTGTTGTGTATTTCATCACCGTGGCGCACGTCGGCGCTCGGGTTCAATCGAGAGCTTGCGTTTCACCGATAAGAATAATTGGTACGGTGCTCGCCAGTCATACAGAGTGAGCGCTTCAGCTCGGATTATGCTATCAAACCAGAGTTGCCAGATTGGCTTTATTCCAGGCCTATATCCTCATATTTAAGCAATTTCATCATCAAGACCACTCAGCGTTAGGATTGTCAAATGTTAGTGGACTTTTTGAGGACGTTTTAATTTTAAAAAGGCTAAATTTGGAGGCATTGGCTACATAAAAGGCCAATTTGGCTTCGCTGCATGAATAGAGCGTCAATAGGCCAAGGCTCTGAACTTCGGAAATTCGAGGCAGGTTACCTCGCTTTGTTCTCAGCCTGCGCCACATTGTGTGGTGAGGAGCTGCTGCAGTATTGGATGCGGTCGACGTCGCCTTCCAGTATCACAATTATACCGGCACTTGCATGTGATCACTTATAAATGCCGATATTTTAAGCTTCACGTAGTTATTTCACTCTCAGCTGAGGACGTCAACAATGCTTATGGCAGATGTTGGCTACATATACTCATTTTTTCATTCAGTGTTTCTATATGTTCGCGATTTATTGTATTTATGACAATGACTTTTTGTCAGAAGGGTAAATTAATGGGACACTTTCTTCTATAATTTCAAGCCTTCCTGAAAATATGATGTTCAAATGACCAACATTGGGAATGCCCCATGAGAATTCAGAAACACACATAGTTTCAGTAAAGTTTTTTACCGGATTTATCCTTTATCATGAGAAAATATTTCGTGCGTAAATCTCTTTTATATATATATATATTATCAATCCCTTTAACATTTGACCAGTTTCTTTAAAGTTAAAGGTTTCGTTTCGGTTGCGATTTTAAGTGTTAAAAATTTTCACGTTACATTTACAGATCATTTTCTCCGTTCTGCAGCAAAAGTCTTTTTATTTCCTTAAATGTTTTTATGTTCATGATTAGTCAATGCTGTTCTGTTTAAACCAGGTTAACAACATTTCTTTCTTTCACATGGTTACATTTTGGGGCGCCGGATCTTTGTCATTGGGTTTTATAGTTCTAACAATCGTTCGGAGCACTCGGTATAAAAAATTTTATTTCAATGGCAAAGTCAGGGTACAAAATTAATACTTTTGCTTCAGACTGCTTCTTATCTCGCTAAACACTTGCAGTTCCGTGATATATTCACAATACCTTCAATTTGTTGTAACACAACTATTTTCAATTAATTAACTAGAATACAGCATCATAAATTACGTAAATTCATCAAACCATTTTAATAGTTTCAAACGAAGTGATTTTAATCCGTTAAAAGTATTTATTTTAATTCAAGCCCTAAAATTCTTAAATGCACCACATCGAAATTTTCAGGTGTTTTGATTTCAGCACTCGCTGCGTGCATGGTGTAGGCCACCCCATGACGTTTGTCGGTTTTATTTGGTGTTGTTGTTTCAAAATATGAACATAAACTCAGGTAAATTCTCTCGTCGCGTAGTCAGTTTTTGCGCTAAATTTCGTGTTGTTTTGACTTATAGAATAGAAACAGTAGCTGAGCGAGAACATCTGTGAACTTTACATGATCTTACATCTTGCATGTCATTGCTGTGAAATTTAAGAATAGATGGTAATCCATGAACGCGAACATCCACAAATAGTAAACGGTAAGCAACAAGTAAGATGAACATTGAGCAAGAAGTGATGAAAAATGTAATATTGTCAAATCGATATGAAACTTTCGTCAGCTCAAGAACGAAACATGATTGTTGTGTAGCACCCGTGTTTCTCTTTAGAATGCTAAGAATTTAAATTTTAAGGGCCAGGGTCAGTAATTCTATCTGTACCGAGCTGTGCCGTGCACATGTGATGGTAACCATCGATATACCTCGGGAACGTGCATTTCATCCTGATGACGGATGGTCTTTAAGTTACGGTTTACTTTCAGAATATCGCTATCATTTTCTTTATACAATTGTGTTAACTTTGGAACGATGTCCCAGAATAATTGTCACCTCTTTATATTCTGTTGTTGCCTTGAAAAATCAAGGTAACGTAAACTTGACTCGGGAAATAAAAATGTCTTTGATATTCACTATGGACTTGGGAGCACCTTGTCATAATTTACCCTTTATTTGGGGACAAATTTACGCTTGTATCATTGATAAATATAATTTATAGTTTTCTTTCAATTTAAATCAGACACTTCATCGCGCTAGTCTTGTATTACATTATTTGATCTTACATATGTGCTCGTCACAATTCAAGTTTTAGAATTTCGAATATTCAACGAAAAAAACTTTTTTCATGTAAATTTATAAACACTCGATACCCTTCCGTGAATCTCATATTTTAGTTCTTTCTGGATATTTTTGTAGCCAATTTTGGCGCTAGCAAGAACCATTATGATTTGTAGTAATAAACAGCTGTATATTAGTTTTCTCATTTCGTATGAGTGTCATGTGCATTATTTTAAAGAAATAAACACCTTCCGGTAATCTTTTTCTAAGTGTAAATAATACTGAAGTTTCAGAGAAGCGAATGCTACACTTTACGACTCGGCTGGCTGCGCTAGAGCTTCCTTGACGACTCAGTTTAAGTCAATTAGGATGAATCTAAAATGACTGGTTATCGACGCTAACTTGCAACTTTCGTAACACCGGCTTCCGGCGTATACACATAGTCAACGCTATTTGCTGCCACTGAAGCGTTGAGATTTAGCTGTCAGGAATTCTATTGTTACCTAGTGTCACCCTAACATTGTGCTCCAGCGTTCGGATTGTCAACGTTGGTTTATTTGGTGACTCAGGAACATTGATTTTCGGTTTGAGAACCATTAGCGTTAAACCTTTAACAGCAACATTGAGTTTTGCTGGCTAGGTTTCTAAATAAATTTATGTCGTCGTATAGCATTAACGTAAGATATTCTACGTCAACTTGGCCGCGTTGCGTGGTTGTGAAACGTAGGATGGTCGAGTCAGTTTTTAACTTACGCTACCAGTTGTGCTGCTCCGACGACGTAAAAAGTTTGATAATCCTGCCCCAGCTGGCTTCCTGGTTATTGATGATGAGCTGTTACCTCTCTAGCATCGAATTTTGTTTTTGAAAACAGCGTATTGAGTTATCAAGTGGGAATGTTTATTACACCATGTACAACATCTTGTTATTTAGGTTTTGTCCCGTGAATTACGTTTACCAAGAAAAATGATTCGTCATTAAGCCACTGACACGCGAACTGCGTTCATTGAAGTCTTAGGACTTGAAGTTTAACTTCAATCAGCAGATGATCAGATGAATATTAAAAACCTGGTGATCTCGAAAATTTAAAATATCTTTACAAAATTCAAACTGATTTTAGTATCTACCGAGTCTAACCTGATTTCTTATTCTTCAGCTCAACTAATTGAAAAGAAAATCCGAGTCAGGACATTTAATCGGTTCTACTGATGTACGTAACTTCTAATTTCCTTGCGAATAATACACTTAAATTAATAATTCCTCATTTGCATGGGGAAAAAATAACATACTGATTAAGTCAGTTGGAACGGTTAATTTACTCGATAGCGTAATTAATTTTTATTTTGCAATTCATTTTGTAATTTCCAAACGAAAATGTTCACAATGACTCACTCATTCTCTCATCTTCACCAGATACGTAGTGTACTTTGCAAGTCAAAAGTTCCTAGTAGGTTTTTTCTTTTATACATGTTATTACCGACTACGAATTTTCTATGTGATTTTGATTATGTTAATCGCCATTGATATATCAGCATAGAAGATATATACCATAGGTACCTGATGTTCACTGTATAATATTTAGGGAGAAATAGACAGTGAAAATTGATTTTTTCAACATATGTTCCTCCTGAAATCGCACATTTAATAGTTTCATAGCGTCCAACATACTTTACAATCTATTTAGGGACCGTAAGTTATCTCCGAGCGCACTACCCTGTCAAAGGTGTACGTGTATTCACGCTACAATCATTTTTTGCGTCAAATTTCTCACAGTACTTCCTAATCCATGGACGTCTCACTCAGAGGCAGGAGTTCCCAAGTTTCGCCTGCGTTGCACACTTACATCATCCCTCGGTGCTGAGCTCAGCATTGCTTGCCTGCGTTTGATTCTGCTGCGCGCAAACCTGATTCTGATGGTTGATTTTAATTATTCTGATTTTAATTGATTCTTATGGTTCTTGATTCTGATGATTCTTGATTCTGAATTTGATTTTGCTGCACGCGAACCAAATTCTACTGCACGCGATCCTGGGTACTTTTCGAGTTTGAAATTCATGCGCTGCGATACTGGAAGGCCAGTGGTATCATAGACTAGCAAATTGAAATCAAGTTAATAAAAATTGAGACGTTAATATCGGCTTTGGTGTAATGTTGGCTGGTTGACTTGGCACCGGATCTATGCAGAAAAATGTTATCGAGGCTTTAATTTGGCTTTTTTCATTTTTTATCTGTATGAGAATTGCTCCTGTGTTGTATGGTCTAACAATTCAGTAAGAGATATAACGAAGAACGATATCACCTAATTCTGTTCAAATTGAATTGTTCCTGAAGAAATATATTACATTTCAATAACACATGCTTGTGTGCTATCAATTGAACCTTGCTGAACATTAAGCCACAGCTCGGTTCAGTGTTTCGCGTAAATACCAAGCACCACTAATGAGATTAGTGCACACCAATTCAGTTCCTCGGAGAAACTTCACGCGCTACAGTGAGAATTATCTGTTCATCATGTCAGAAACGTTCAGAATTAGCCTGTAATTCTGATGACCCAGCGTACTCAGTGCCCCGGCCCCACTCGGCACAGTGCAGGTGCGGCGCTGGTAGGCGGTGTGGCGGGTGTGCGGCAATCTTCGGTGCCATTCACTCGCCTGAGCTGCGAGAACTCATGTAGTGCCAAGACTCTCATGAATTGCGGATGACACCCACACGTGCAAAAGAAAATCACTCCCCGTGTTTTTAGGTGGGTAACTATTGCAATGAACTGTTTTAGAATCGCTATGAATTTCATGGTAGCAATTTTTCAACTGCGGTCTTCCGTCAACTTAAATACGTTTTAATCAGTATGAATTTAATTTTTTACTTTGCGTTGAGTTACGAAAACGAAAAATGGTTAGTGAGTGGATCCACTGTTCTGGCGTAATCATCTGGCTCCGTTACTTTTATTTTTCGGACTATTAGTATTCGTCGCTACGATTCCTTGATCAGTCTCATGGCCCACCTTGAATTCAGCCTTCTGCTTGATGCGTATCAAATAGCTGAAGTTCTAGAGACCAAGAAGACGTAATTATTGAAGTTAAGCTGATAAGAGTTGCCAATTTTTATCATTGTTGTAAGACTGTCATTGAATTTTAAATTAATAGTAGTCATGAGCCTGTGTTCAATGCGAATATAAATCGTTTGCAAGTAACGCCCTTGTTTGGTCCTGTAGTAAATTGATGGGGATTTATGGTCATGGTGCAGATCGCTCCCCAAATTTATTTCAACGATGTGATCGCAGCTTGCGTTTCATTCTCATTTTAGGTGTCGAAAAAACTATTATCATTGATCACACGCTCTAAGAAGAAAGTGAGAATGAAAATTTACTTATAAATTTCAACCACAATAAACCAATACAATTCACACTAGAACTTTTGCGTTCAGTTTGTACGATTCACATGTTGCACTGCAAAAATTCTGTTTTTTGTTTAATGTAAATTTATGGAAAATAACACTTTTAATATTGTGAAGGCGTCAGACGGAGTCAACTTCATTTACTCATGAATTATAAAAGCAGGGTTGGCACTAAAAACCCATCCAAAGCGCCCACCTAATCAAACCCAAAATATCCCACCGTAGGAGGTTTTTTTATTATTTTAAACTCTGATTTAATTTTTCAAGTAAAATTATAACCTCAAGTCCATAAAAAAAAAAATGTTTTTTTAAAATCTGTACTTTTATTCAACAAAATTTTTAATAATTGAGTTGCAAATGTGTAACCTATCAAATTACTAAGTCTCAAATAATGCTAAATTCCTTTCGTAGAAGTAATTTGTGATGCAATTAATAATCGGTTCCTGACCTCACGTGCCTAAGAATTTTTACCAAGTTTTGGACTTTATAAACCTATAAGATATTTTGCGTGCTACTCTACACCAAACGGAATGTCAAAAATGTTTTTTCAATTGAGCCCACAACTTGCCAGAATCCCGAAGCTGCGAAAGGAATGGGCAGCCACCTCTTGACATTTATTTCTTTCGGGTGCATTCCTTTTATGTGAAGTAGCTCCAACTATTCTCCTATTTTTTCCTTTTAAGTGAATCTTTTAACTTGTGAGAAACATGGCAATATATGCACTTCACTTATGAACTACTTAAAAGTGACCAAAGTTAAGGTGCTCTTACTCTGAAAGTGAAATATTTTCAGAGGCATTCTTTTTTTAGTAAATTAATTCACTTAGTTTTCTTGTGATGAAGAAAATGTAGCTGAATTACGTGTTAATTACATGAATTACACTAAAAGTGTCAGAACACTCTTCTCTTAACATGAATTAACTTTAAACTCATAAATACTTTAATGCATAGTATTTCCTATTAAAATGAAGATTTGTTGCTTTCGTCTGTCATTTAATGAAGAAATTCAAGGCAATTGGTCACGAATGCTATTTTGATGTATTCATCTTATCATTGACATCATATTAATTCAGCTATTTGAAATATCAGTTTGTAAATACATGTCATTAATATAATGTTTGTGAAGGAATTCTTAACCATTGACCGACACTGTGTGTTTTTCTGTGTTTTTCTTAACTTTTTATTTAGCCAGTGAAGCGTATTAAACTAAAGTAGTTGATTCGTCAAAAAAATTTGAGATAAATGTCATTTTTCCCGTTTTTATCGTATCATTAGGGTCTACACTGTCGGTATGCAGTCCTAGAGAACGTTATTTTACTGGAGAGCTGAATATTTTTCTTGAATGATTTTTCGTTTTTACATTTAAAATGTAAAATGATTACTTCGGTTGATGTTTAACTTTCGATAGAGTCCTTTCATATTTTTAATTTTTTTCTTGTGTGCCACCGGCCGCAAGAGCTGTAACGGATACTATTTTCCTGCTGAAGTCGACGTGTAGCTCACCCATATTTTATGGAGTTCGTCCTTTAGAATTCCCTGCGGACTCCGGCTGCCGCTTCTTTCAAGATAAAACCCTACATAGTAGTGCTCTAAATAAGATTAGAGTTGGGGAGTAGCCTCTTTCCTCAATAGCTTCTCAGTCCGCTCGAGATTACCCACATTTTCTCCCGTTCGTAAGTGAAACCAATGCTCTTTCTTCTTTAGGCCCCAGGAATTTCCTTCACAGAAAACATAGAAACAGATTCGTCATCGATTTTCTGGGCAGTCCGAATGCCGTGTCTGATGTGCAGGCTCATTTCCTTGTGATGGAATTGTCGAGTTTTCTCTTTATCTCGTATTGCAGGGATTGAGCCCATACATCGAAATTTGGCGCAAAATCTTTTGAGAAAAAGGGCGAAATTTCCATGAATTGATACTAACTTTTTCCATGGTGCTCTTTCGCATATTTTCTACATTAGATTGCTAAAATTCTTTATACATCATGCTTCAAATCAAATTTTATCAAGAAGTTAGAATTCTGACATTTAATTTTTCTCCTGTTTTTGGCATCAAGTTAGTGAAGTTATTTCATATTAATTGGTACTTTACTACTAAAAATGGCATTTACATATTGATTTAGAATGAATTGAAATACCTACTCTATTTTTGTGATAACGATAAAAATCCCAATAAGAATTATCTGATTATATTTCAAGCCTGCGATCGGATTGATACATTTTAATTGTAAAATGAATGTTAGTGTTATTTCTGTTGCTCAAATTCTTTGTTGGTTATAAAACATAACCGAGGTACTTTAGGACCGATCGTTCTGAGCAAGCTGCTCACTTGTGGCACAGGTGCCGCTCACAATAGCGTTGCTTCAGCTTGGCCGTCGTTGATGTGTGAATATTTCTCGATGATTCTTTCTCCTTTGTATCAAATATTTCTTAGATAATGCATAAGTTTTTTCTCTCGTTGATGGGTCAGTTTTAGATTTTAATCTTAATTTTTGATTGTTGCGATGATTGAAACTAAATTTTATTTATTTCTAGATAAAATGACACTCCGTACTCCAGTTCTCTAATTATTTTTCAGAATCCGTGTGATTCAATGATTACTTTCGTATATTTTATTACTCTTTACAGCTGTACTCGGCTTATTTATGCAGTGATGGTCTTGTTCTTGTGGTCAATAGATAAATTGGAAACATGTTCCTGCATACAACACTTGAGGTTGGCAGATGATGCGGTCGCTGAACAGTTAAAAAATTTTTTTCAGGTGAGCTGTTTCATAAACAGCAGTTAGATCCTGCAAACGTCTTAGTAGCAAATTTGTATTCATTATTTCTAAGGTGGTTTTCCCTAAGCGGAAAAGATGAATGATGCACTCTAATCGGATGCCACCCTTGCGTCGCAGCACTTTCGATAGTCTAATTATATATTTTAATTAACATTGCTTAGCGTGATGTCATGAATGCGTCGTTACAAATATGTGGTTACTCAATGGCGGCATGGATACTGTACTTCTACATTTAACATTAAGGCGTAGATTACCTTCCTTGTATTCATATAATAGCTTCTGAGTGACTCAAAACTGAGTTAATGAGGTGCTCACAATCGGGAACCCATTTTATCCTTTTCAAAACTGTTCTCTTTATGAGACCATAAGCTATTTTATATCGTCAACAAGTCCTCACCAGGTAAGACGTTCATGCATGAGCTTGCCAGTTCGGGGATGGCGACGAGCTTGAGGCAACTACCTGACAGGGTGAATGAGCTCTCCGTCACCCACTCTTTTTCATCACGTGCTTGAAGTAGCCGGAGAGATGGTGACACCGAAGCGGTGAAGGCGTGTCGTTTCACTACATTAGAAGAGGCTATTTTAAGCTGACTCAAGTTTTCACATTTTTTAATAACTTGAAATTTACCGAAAGACTTGAAGATTTTTTGCAATCTTCAATTTTTAATTTTGGAAAGCAAAATTCCACTCAACTGCGACACTCAATCTGTTATCATTCCGTCCACCGAGCAGTTGCCAATTTTGGGCAATACAAATGTAGTGTTTCGCTCGCTCATATTTCTTGTATGTATTTCACGTAATTTCACAGTAGATTATCGCCAAATAGTTCAAGTTGTTTGCTTACTACCACTGTGGAAAGATTTGCACCGCTTGTATGGTGAAAAGTTTTTTATAAACGGAACAAATCCCCTGTTGGGTGTTCCTGCGGTTTCATTACAGCACAAAAAAGGTGACTCAAGCGTCTCACACGGTCATACCCGTGAATTACCGACTGGGCGCTGTTAGGTTTGCTTCTTGTTGATTTTAGCTTACCATGGCCGCCACTAATCGCTAGCCCCCAACACGGCACAAGCTCCTCAGCGAGAGCAAGGGACCCGCGCGCCCGGGTCTATTTTTAAGCGGCGCGTGCAAGTCATCGGCCGCTCGTTTGCGCATCGGAGACGAGCTTCCGTGCAATGCTGGGGCGCATCTTCACGTGGCCGGTTTTTCAATACATAGAGCGCATGAAAGACCAGGTATACCTTATGCTGTGTCTCTAAAATGACTGCATCTCATTATTTTGAAATGTTTTTCCTCCTAATGGTTGCTAGTGAAGCTGTTTCAAATAAGCTAATGATTGACAATGTATTAAAATATTAAGCAACTTATCTTTAAATTGCTTGTTTGTTACTTGAGAACTTAGAGAAAAGTAGACACAGTCTAGACAGTAACTGTCTCAATCTAATTGGGGGTTTTGTATATTTCATTTTTATGTGGAGACATTAAAGATTTTCTTTCATTTCTCTATTTTTGTTTTCACATATTTCTCGCTCATGCGACAGAAATTCATCACGATCGACTTGGACGCCCATAAATTTTGTGCTACGAGACTTCACGTATCTTAAGAGTAAAATGCGCATAGTTAAAGAAACTTATTTCTACAGGTTTTTTCAATTAGCAAACTTCAAACCTGCTGCACTCCTGTTGTACAAGTCATTCATCGCCTCAAATTCCTATCTTCGTCCCTGCTGCGGTGTCTCTACGCTCTCTTTTTCATCATCTTCTCTGAAGCCGGAAATTTTAAGTCGTTATGCTTTAATGGTCCATTTCTATTCCACTTGTCGAGTAGCAGTCAGTCAATATTGCGTCTGGGCGGTGATGTACTACCATTTTTTCCAGAAAGATGAATATGGCGGATCATGGAGGCTCAGGCGCCTGCGTTGTTCGTAATGAAAGACGCGTCCGGAAAATGGAATATTAAACTGGCTTACAAAGGCTCTTGTTGGAAGATCTTCTTTCTCCAGTTTGCATTAAATACGACAGGGCTGGATTAATTTCATGTAAAATTGAGGATGAGCAGATTATGCCAATTTCAGCTTTTTGAGTCGCGGTTTGTTTGCGGGCGGAGCTGCAAAATCGGGTCGCGATATATTTTGGTAGACCATGCAACGTGAAACCTTCAAGCATATCATAACTTCAAGACGCGTTTACTTTTAAGGAATATTACTACCGTCGATTTTTTTGTTTCCCATGAACTGACACGTCCAACGGCTCCCTCCTGTTCAAATGCTCATGAGCAAATTCTAAGTATATGATAACTGCTTGAACTAGTGCGATTCTTGTCATTCTGCATCACAAAGTTTTACCCTATCAGTGGAAGGAAACATTGCTTAGAGTGACTCATTGTTAGTTTACGTTGATTTTTATTTTATTCAATTTCGTGGCGATACATATAATGTTCCCAATAAATAGGAATAACTAAATTTCAAACAATGATGCATGACTCCGCCAGTATTAAATTTTAAAGAAAGTTCACAGTACTAATCATAAGTATCCGCATTCACAACTTATAAACAAGTATGTGCAGACGAGATATGAGATAGAAACACATCCTATTTAAATTTAGAAGGTTAACAAACTCAACAAATTTAAATTATCATAACCCAGTAAGGCGTAAGGAATATTTGTACAATATTATTCATGAATTGTTTTTGCTAGTGTGATAGTTTAATTTCATCTTCATGCTTCAACGGAAAGATTTTATCACATTTTTAAATTAATTCTTATACAGCATTACGATGACACAAATGGCAGGAGAAAATTGAATGTAGCAGAAATTGCAGTAGTTACGCCGTAATTCCTGAAGTATCAACAACATTTATTGAAGGTGGTAATACAGGAAGGATAAGCATGTAAGGTCTCATTTATTCGAAAATTTCTGCTTTAGTTGAGTGTGCGTTAGAAGATAAAGTCACTCAACTATTTGCAAAAAACTAAGACATATCTCATCCAAGAAAATGCGTTTGAATTAAAAATAACTGCTTGATGCTTGGTTTCCAAAATTTTGACGAAGGTGGGTTGTCCTCGGAAACAACCTGTTCTGCCAAACAGGTTAGACTATAGAGGTTTTGTAAAAATAATCCTAACTGATGAATACCTTCTACAAACAGGTTAGACTGTAGAGGTTTTATAAATATAATTTTAACTGATGAATACCTTCTATAAACAGGTTAGACTATAGAGGTTTTATTAATATAATCTTAACTGATGAATACCTGATCTACTTTGAATGGGGTCAGGTGATCATCAGGTTTGGCGATATGAGACCGTGAGCGACAAATAAGGTTCAACCATCAATGGATAAGCTGAGAAGTGATGCTTTGGACAGAAATTCATGGATGTAATGTAACTTATACTGAGTAACACAGGGAGTGAAAATCAATTTAGTGTCCTGTTGTAAATTTCTTAACGAGTATCTAGTATCATAATAGAATGAGTAGACTCTTTCCGTGAGAAATCTTGTTCCCCAGTAAAACAAAGCCGCTTATCATAAATCTATTCTTTCAATCCTAAATGGATTGAAACATATGGAATTAAACATAAACGATTTAAGGTTTGGCCTCTTAGTAACGCTGATTCAAAAACTATAGAAAACAATTGGTCTTTGGTCGACATTAATCTTAATAACAATAATAAGAAATATTTGAGAAAGAAAGAGCTAAACACGGGAGTTTAAACTGCGACAGGAAGATCGAATCAACTGAATATTTATTTTCAATGGATAGTTATTTATTTTCTAAGCGTGATGAAAACATAAAAATTGATTGCATATTATATTACAATTTTTTCTTATAATGCTGTTCTTTTTTGCCATTTCTCATCCATCGAATCTCATTTGAATAAAAATTTCATAATGCTCAATTATTCATCACAGTTCCTTTTATCACCTTAAAAGTAAACCATGGATGTTGAGTTGGAAATCCGAACTTTACACTAATCACAAGATGAAATGTCGAATTTTGCACTTACCCCTTATCAGCTATTACTATTTTCGATTGCTCTGTAATGAATGAAAACACTTTGTTTGGTAGACGAACTTCCTGCCGACCTCGATATTACAACTAATCAGATATTAAAACTCCATGTACTTGTGATTTGGACAATTGTAAAATTTACGTATCATGAAGCGCTATGGAGCTTTCCTTCACTGTCGTAAGCTTTGCTGAAAAAAATTGAAAATAAATTGTCCCTTTAGATCTGAAGTTATCCATCAGTTACAGAGCACCTGAAAAACATTTGAAGGAATGTTTTTTCTATTCCTACCAGTCACGCTGGGAATAAATTTATGGTTAATCGCGGTGTCTTTTTTTGTGAATTACAGTGCATTTTTAAAGCGTATCTGATAGAATTATTTTAACTGCCAGCAGGAGAATGCAACGAGGTAAGTTTTGCTTCCAGAAAGAGTACCAATCTTGTATTAGAAGCATTGTGAAGTGTTTAGCGATCGATCGACTAAAAGCGTTTTACTATCAATTGAAGCGTTCTGTATATTCCAATCGTGAATGCACAAAGAATCAATTGATTATGTGATGCACATGTGCGTACTTGTTAATGCTCACTGAATTTACGCATGACTAAGCATAGCAGAGATTCATTTTGAAAGTCATGATTCTCTTCTTCATGTAATGGTATGTCGGTGTCGCACAGCGCCAGTAGTATATGTTTATTTATTTATTTCTGTAAACTGTAGAACTGAGAGTCGTATTCGATGCATTTCTGCTTGCATGATCGTGATCACGTGGTAAGTTGAAAGAGTGAAACATATACATTTTTAAAGGCAGGGATTTAGTTTCTCATTTATGGGCTCAATATTGTTATGAACGTCGTTGGTATCAGAAAATTTCTACCTCAGTCGTATCAAATTTTTCATTAGGGCTATAGCTATTTTCTCAAGTTTTCACCTCGGCTTGACGTCTCTTGTTGTCCATTGGGCTTTTGAAAGACTAGGACCTTCCCATTTTAATTTCACGGATCATGATGTGTTCGTCCCTTCGATCGACGTTCGTTTCTCTCAATGAAAGGAGAATTAAACGGTAAGGGCTGAATTCAACAAGCTTCTCGAATGATAAATAAAGAAGATAACATTCGTGACTCAGCAGTGTTAGCTTTTGACTGCGGTGGAAGGCACTTCAGCATAGGCCTCTTCGTTTTGTTTGCGTCTGAAACACATTTCTAGACTCGACACATTGTTACATTGAGTTGAATTTTTTCATTTTACCTGTACGTAATCCTCTTGGCTGTACTTTTGAACGCCCATTCATTGTTTCTAACAAGTACAGTTATTCATTTGTTAGCATTTCACCTCATTTTTATTTATGAGTTAATATGAATTTAACGAACGTTGAACTATCAATTTGTTTTCACTTCCGGAGTTTTACCTACGTGCTTAGTAGGGACTGACGTATTGATCATATTAATGACAGTGTTCAACTTATAGAGACAATGTTGAGTTCCCCAACTGTTTGTGATAAACACATAAATCAACATCGTGAGGCGTAATAAATGCTGTGCTTAAGTGATATAATTGGCGATGTTACGTAACGCTTCAACTAATATATTTTCAAAATAAGATTAATTTTTTTGGGGAAATTATCGAAATCGTATTTTCGTGCGCTACAACAGTTTAAGAATTTTTATCATTGAAAACATGAACACCAGAGTGCCTCCTCTGAGTGGCTTCATAATATTTGTTAATGGGGATGGCTAATTTGTTCAGTTGTTCTGGGTTTGATCTCTTGAAGTTGCTGTGGGAATAGTTTTGTGCTAAAAACTCTTGTTTCTTATAAAACTACAAATTGTCACAGTTCTTCTGTCATAAAATTTTAGTCCATTATGAACAAAATGACAAGCATTTCAGAATCATAATGCGAATCTTATTTTTCACAAGTAAAAAACTACCACACGTTAATCTGTCAATGTTACAAATTTTGTTGGTGATTTCTGGTGAATATTTTGTTAAATACCGTCGTACCATTCTACAGATATAAAATCACCTGTAGCCGATCAAAGAGCTACTGCTGTCGTTAAGTTACATGTACCAATGATACTGGCTTAGTGAGCGACGCTATGCCAGAGTCATAAGTTCCACTACACGGGAAGAATGGGAATATTGCCTTGCGAACACGAACATTTCAATCACGGGTGTAACTCGGTTGCAGTATCTGATGGTACAGAAACTGTCTAGATAGGATTTTCTTGCAATCCTGGGGATGGCTTTTCTGCTATGCAGTTTAACTAAGAAGGTGATGGCAAAAAAGAACTTTGAAAACGTTTTCATGAAACGTTTTATGCCTCTACTCATCATCATTCACAATCTACGAGAATATGGAACAAAAACGTAGTAAATTTAGGAGCTTACTCTGCGAGGGTTCAAATTGGGATCAAAATGAAATAAAGACGTCGAACAAAATACTGCATAAAAAACAATTTTAACTACTACACAACACAGTAAAACAATGTTTGTTAATAACATTTTTAATTACTCCACAGCACAGTAAAACAATATTTGTTAATAGTTCACAACTTTTATAATTGTTGCAGAACATTGAGACAATAAGTGGGGGCCAGGCTATATTCCTACTGAGTGCAACTGAAATGCTCGTGCGCGCTGCCGCCACCGCCTCTCAGACCGCTCCGTCCTACAAGAGCCAGACCTGCTCCTGCTGCGCCGCCGCCCAATTATCCTCTAATATTCCCCCTCGTGGGAGGTATTAAAGTGTGCGCCCTGGCCACTGGAGAGTGTCCGAGTGTCGGTGTCACCATTCTTTATTTTTGTATCATCGGCTTCGGTTACTTTCTGCCTTATGGATGTAATTAATAATGAGCCGAAATGGGGAATCAGCGTCGCCTAAATGTTGAAGGACCGCAGCTCATGTTTGCTCCGACGGGTTCGCATGGCTCATCAGGATTTCAGATTCTGCGGCGGCAAACGCTCCTCCACCGCACACAGCGATTAAGTAAAGCTAGTTGGGCGCCTGATTTCAGGTATTGAATATACGTGTATACCCTAATCCTGCTATTGATAAGAGTGGAATCTGTGCTAGAAATTCAGCTAATTCAATTAATTTTGCACGATGTTGATGCTGAATGTTAAATGAAAACCGGTTTCAATGGACGATAAATTAACTTTTTTACCCGTAAATTAAATTTCATCACAGGAACAATTTTTTTGCATTTCAACAAGCTTGATGCGATTTTCACGGCATTCGTGTCTTCACGGGGAATTAGTTGTTGTTGATAGTATGTTCAATTTTGTGGATTTTTTTCATATTTATTAACATTATGTGTGTTCAAAGTGATTTAAGTCCCGTCGTTGCTTAGTATTGTTTCCCTCATTTCAATGCGTGAAATGATTATTAACTGATCTTTGGTCTTCATTTGAATTATAAAGAACATTAACACCAAAAAATTGAGAAATGATGATGTTAATTTTTACCAATTTCCATTTTCTTTACTTCTTATTAACTTTGATAAAATGTTTGAGTTTTGTTATGCTCGCTTGCAATTATTTGATTAGTGAGTTCTACCTCACACCCATTTAATTAGTTTCAGCACACGATGAACCAGTAAATGCAAAACTTATTATATTCGAACCCAAAGCGGGATATGTGAATGGGTCGTGCAAACTATGGGTGATTTTTTTATTAAATTCCGTTTTCCGATAACTGCGGTTATTAACTCAGGGTGCGATGTACGATCAAACGACCACTTAATGTTTTAGCTTAACGTTCGTGATCCCTTACAAGAGTAAAAGGGTACCGCCACGCTCGTTGGGAACAAAGAAGCCCAGTAGCAATGTCCCACTGATAAGAAGGCAGCATTTTCCACTGGTGCTGTCAGTGTAGCCGCCTTTGAGGTGTGAAACTGACGTCTTAATAACATAACGATGGCAAGTTTTGCCTTTTAAGTGTCAAGTAGTGACGAGAGTTGCTCGCAACCTCAATAATATTGCTGGGTTGTCTTGGAGATGCTACCGTTGGTGGCTGTTGCTATGGCTGGCTGGCGTCCGTTTGGTGGCCACCGTTAGTGGGCATCCGTTTGGTGGCCACTGTTAGTGGACATCCGTTTGGTGGCCACTGTAAGTGGACATCCGTTTGGCGGCCGCCGTTAGTGGGCATCTGTTTCGTAGCCATTGCTACGGATGGTGGGTATCTGTTTGGTATCTACTGATACAGCAAATTATTGTGTGTTATTTTACTTCACTCCATTCTAGTTTGGTTTATATCTGAAGCATCATCGTTAATGTTAGTCTTGCATGGGACACTGGTTCTGTGGCCCTCAGAACTGCATAAAGTTGTTCACTCACAGGGACCTTGAGGTTGATGTTAAGAAGCTTTACTTTTCTTGTTAACGCAAGTCTGAGTAATTTTTTCGATTATTTCAGCCATCTTATAAAATAAATAGAAGCTCTTTTGTTGCATTTTTCAGCATGAATGCTAAAAGTATGAAATAGAATAAGCAAAAAGCATGTAAGATTTCCTCACTCGTACGTTTGTTCAGAACTGCTCCTAGCATTTTTATACTAAAACACAGTGATTCATTAAAATCTATATTTCTGTCTGATTATAAAATGCAACGTTTCGACGTATCTAACGTCATCCTCAGGCAGGCTGGAAAAAAAATATTACAGAATAATTTTCAGTCACATTGGAAAAACGCAAAACTAACACTAAAGTAATATAGACTAGATATGTAGATCACAAAAGACGAAAGCGACTCGACAAAGAATTAAATTTTATATCACAGAAATAGTTGTAGGACTAGAAACATTGTCCATAAACCGCGATGTTCACCACACGAGAGACAAGAGCATTAATGGTCGAGCAGCCTCGTCATACCTAGCAAGCGGAAGTTCTGCTAAACAGTTTAAGAGCAAAAAAATCATTAGTGTTTTCGTTAAGAGAAGGTTTAAGTTCATGAATGTGTAATGCTTCAATAGTATGAATTTGATCTTATTTAATAACATTAGAAAGATCTTTTGTGTTAGGGAACAGATCTTCATCGGATGGTTTGCAACTATGGTCAACACGAAAATGGTTGAAGATGGAACCTTCATATTTATGAGCTGTAAATCTTTGCTTCAGAATCCTTCTGGTCCTGCCCATGCAACGTTGATCAAGAGACTTACATTCTCTTCTGTTACATTTAAATTGATAGATCACACTGGCCTTGTCCAGATCGTTGACCCCAGATGCAGACAGATTATTTTCTACTAATTGGTCACTGCTTTTACGATCTTTATAATACACGAACATTTTAATAGATGTTTCTGGATTTACTGGCTTAACCAAGATTTTAGCAAAGTTTTTGAAGACTCGTTCGTCAATTTTATAATTATCATGCATCTGATTTTCGTAAAAAATATTGATACGGTTAGCATTCACTGAATTATTGTCATTACTCATGCTTCGATTCAAAAATTTATCAATAGTTTTATCAATCAAGGTATTACGAAAGTTGTTATTAACAAGTAAATGTTTAATTCGAAGCATTTCGAAGTGGAAGTTTTCCCAATTACTGCAAATTTTATGAGCTCTATTTCTCAAGGTATGGATGACGCCTTCTTTATAGATTTGCGGAGCTTCACAATCGTATTTAATAGCTTCACCAGAATGGGAAGGTTTGACATGAACGGATCTATGGAATGTACCGTTAGAAGCTTCAGCCATAACATCTAAAAATGGGAGCTTACTGTGTAGACCTAACTCATACGTAAAATTTAAAACAGATTTTTCAAGAAATAAACCCCTTAACGTTTCGAGATACTCAAGGTCTTGTACTCCAACAAAAATGTCGTCCACATATATACAGTAAATGCTCGGTTTTACATCCATCCTATTTAATACCAAGTTCTCAACATATGACATCTAAAAGTTAGCAAAAGTAGGTCCTAAAGGGGAACCCATTGCAATGTCATCCACCTGTCGGAACAAACTACCATCAATACGTTTAAATGGAGCTTCGGTTGTACAAATTGTAAGAAGTTCCTTCAAAATATGGCGAGGAAACAGATCAGGTGGAGCAGCGTCATCTCTATTGTTATAGTATTTAGCACGGGTACATTAGTGAACAGTGATTCTACGTCTAGTGAAGCTATTATACCTGTAGGAGTTTTGCTACGCAACAGTGTCACAAATTCATCTGATGAGCGGAGCATATATTTCTGGTAGACAGTAAGCCAGTAAATCCAGAAACTTCTATTAAAATTTGCGTGTATTATAAAGATCGTAAAATCAGTGACCAATTAGTAAAAAATAATCTGTCTGCATCTGGGGTCAACGATCTGGACAAGGCCAGTGTGATCTATCAATTTAAATGTAACAGAAGAGCATGTAAGTCTCTTGATAAACGTTACATTGGCATGACCAGAATGACCCTGAAGCAAAGATTAACAGCTCATAAATATCAAGGTTCCATCTTCAATCACTTTCGTGTTGATCATAGTTGCAAACCATCCAATGAAGATCTGTTCCCTAACACTAAAATTCTTTATACTGCTATTAAAAAAGATCAAATTCATATTATTGAAGCATTACACATTCAAGAACTTAAACCTTCTCGTAACGAAAACACTAATGATTTTTTGCTCTTAAACTGTTTGGCAGAACTTCAGCTTGCTAGGTATGACGAGGCTGCTCGACCATTTTGCTCATGTCTCTCGTGTGGTGAACATCGCGGCTTATGTACAATATTTCTAGTCCTACTACTATTTCTGTGATATAAAATTGAATTCTTTGTCTAGTCGCTTTCGTCTTTTATGATCTACATATCTAATCTATGTTACTTAAGTGTTAGTTTTGCGTTTTTCCAGTGTGACTGAAAATTATTCTGTATAATTTTTTTTCAAGCCTGAGGATGACGTTAGATACGTCGAAACCTTGCATTTAATAATCAGACAGAAATATAGATTTTAATGAATCACTGTGTTTTAGTACAAAAATGCTAGGAGCATTTCTGAACAAACTTACCCGTGACGAAATTGAACTATTTCGTAAGGCTGAAAAGTTAGAAAAGAAAGCATGTAAGATATAAAATTGAACCAGAGAGAAAAATCGTTTCTCAGTACAAAAATTCTCATGTGTGTGCCTCTTGAGTACGAATATGTGAGAGAAACGTGATCCATCTACTTTAAAAAATAATAAATAACTGATACACCACAAAAAATATTTGTTTTTCGATGTTTTGAAACAAATGTGGAAGTTGATAGGAGTGTGCACCGAGCATTTCCAGTTCATATGATAATTTGATTGAAAATTATTGTCTTTCATGCAGTCGAGACTGTCTTAAGATCGTATAAAACAGCTTCTTCAATTTCTAAGAATGTAGCATAATGTAGAGATTTTCAAAAGACTAGCGCTTAGGTGATTAGCACTGTAAGGATTTACTATCAAAAATTAACATTCAATTGCCACTCTTTAAAAATACTAAAGAGTTTCTCAAAAATCTCGACATGTAGAGAGCAAATTCGCATTATATTCCACCTGCCACAGGGACACTCTTTACGTAAAACAAAACCACTCGCACATCTCGATCTCTAGTTAAGGGATCTGAAAACATAGTTAGTGACTTCATGCTCTTTGTACGTATGTTATATTCTGAGGTAGCCTGGGTGTCTTTCTGGAATAAATACATGATAGCTTGTTTGAAATTCGCTACAAATTGCAACCAAAACAGTTACAGGGCACCAGTTCGAGGAACAAAAACGATTGCATGTGAATGTTTGTGTGTGCTATAGTTTTGGAGCCGAATGCTGTTCTTTCATCCTGAATTACTTTAATATGGCCGTATAGGGTTTTAATTCAGCATGCATACGTGTTAGAAGACTTAATAGAAGTTCCTTAAAGCTCTGCCTGTACGGCGTGTTCCCTGACGAGCCATCAGAGTGTCTTAAGGTTTAAGCGCTAATGAAGTCATGACCGTCCGTGTTGTGGTAGAAAAGGGAGGCAAATAACTGTGCGAGTTCCAAGCTTTGCCGCCCTCATCTTTACTTGTTAACTGCTGAGCTGTGGTTCTTTTCTTCCTCGAAATTGTCCTCGGCGCATGCTGGGTGAAGCAAGTGTATAGTTAGTCGAGGAGAATTGGCAGGTCTATTGTGGAAAAATGCATTCCTGTGTAATTGTATGACTCAACAAATGATTCATTTCGTAGAGCGTACCGTCGTTATATATTGAAGGGTGTTGCGTATCGCTTCAAAATAACTAATGCTTCTAATCGATTAGTTATTTGAGATTTAATTATTTGATTTTGTTCTTTTGCTTCTATTTTGCTGCAGTTCATTTCACATGAATATCATATTGTAAAACGGCGAGCAAAACTAACCATTCACCATCAGCGCTTTACTCAGAGTTAGAATTCGCCAAAGCATTAATTCGGACGCATGTATATGCACTACATAACTACGCATTAAAGGCATGTGAAGCCGCTCTAGCCATGACCGCACAAGCTGCAGAGTTATCTATTACGAGGAGATCGCATCATTCACGTACTCCAAACCTGTGTTCAGCGCGGCATTTTTCGTCTCACAGGTGGGCGAGAGCCTGCAGTGCAGTGAGAACGCATAACTCATTAAGAGGTGGACACGGTTCAGCGCAGGCCGACAATTACGAATGGCGGTCTGGTAGTCTACGGGAGCATGTGACGAGGGACGCTTCCCGCCTCATATCTCTCGTGTCTGCCTCACGAGGCTCGTCACTGAATACTAATCTATGTAATGAAGTTTAGTCACCTTAATTCTTGCGGTTGTAGTTGAAAAATAGTTGAAATTATGCAGTTCTTCTCCGTATGTTCAGTTGGAAGTTTTAACGATTCTTGTTTTCGTTCGTGTACTAACCGGAATCCTAAGCTGAAACTCAGAACAAATTTCAGATAAAGATTGTTTCGATGAAAACTAGCTCAAGCTAATAAAAAAAGCATTCCCAACGTTGTTTTGGCTTTTTATTTAAGGAAATGATATTTATGTCAAGTGTATTTTTCCCAGTGTTGCTTGTGTCATCCAGGTCGTGCGTCGGATTGTTCGTGAAATTTCGTTCCAACTCAACTCGTCGTTTTCGGGTCTCGTAATTGGTGAATGGAGTTATTTTTGGATCCAAGTACCATAGCAATGTAGAATGATTGAAATCATTGCAGCGAATTATGTATTTTGTACTCAAGATGTTCTAACCGCCCACCCTTATTTCTCCGCATAGTAAATAGATTTAATATAAATTCAATTTATGTTACTTAGTTCTGAAAATTTTACTCTGTCATGTCCTTAGGCCATTAGTGCCGCTCTCAAGCCTCTCATAAGTTAATCTAGCTAGTTTAAAAAAGGCATCTCTCTTAAAAATGCAGTATATCTTTCTTGAAAGTAAAAATCAAGCTAGAGTATTAGGTCATGAGAAGAAAACGTGTCATGTTCTCATATTTTCACCGTGCCAGCGCGCCTCTTTTCATAGAGGCTGCGTGACGCTGCGATTGCCTGGAGGAGGTGGCACGGTCTGGGAGTGACGCGCTCTTTACCGTTGGCCTCTCCAGATAATTAGAGAGGCTGCATGGCTTTGTGAGGGAGGGCTGAGAGGGAACCGCCAAATCAAGGGAAAAATGAAGACTCAGCGAACGTAATCAGTGGTCTTACGACTGTTGTGCCGGCCTCGTGATTGCGTGGTATAGGTTACGGTCTCAGCTAATATTTCATTGCAGGTCACGAGTTTTGGTGTCTTTCGAAACATTAAATTTGTACCTTTGAATGCGCTTACGCTTTTGAAATTACTCAAGTGTTCCCGCCCTCAAACTGCAGTGCGTTCTCTTAATCTCTATTTCCTTTTTATGCCCAAATTGAAAGAAATTATCAGAGCCAAAGATTTTTGGTGGTATTTCTGTGAGTTGGGTTTTGTTTTTTCCTTTTTTGGAAATGGAAAAAGTCCAAATACAATGTGAAGAAAATTCTGGTTATTGTAATGATATCCAAAAGAAATTAGTATTCTTGGGATTCGTTAGAAAGTGGAAAATATTCGAATTTTTCTAATCTTGCTTGCTTAAAGTGAAGCCATTTTTTACGACAAAAATTTAGATACTAAATTTTGAGTTGATGTGTCGTGTAATCATGATGAGTACTGAATGGCAAGTTATTTTGCCTCCTTTTACTCAATGTCATTGACGATGGAAGTATAAAATATCACACAACCGTTGCCGCAAATTTTGAGGATTGTTTTCAATGTCAGTTTTTTGTAGATACATTTTCATTTTATTTTCAGTCATAAATGACTACCTTGAATTAATCATCGTTTTTCACGTTATTTTTGCTGCGGAAACCATCTTCATTGCTTGAATTACATTACTGGAATGTTTTGTTTTATTTATTTGTTTATGCACCGTTTGAGAACCGTTGTATTGTCAGATATTGTGAGTAATATGTTCACAATCTCCTGAGAACGTTACGTGCATCGTTTAAAGCAGCGACTTTTCCGATGACTGACCTCCGATGTAGGTGTGATTACCCATCTTCAGCATCGTCAAGAAAATGATCTAGTTTCATGTTTGCGTGATGAATTGCAATAGGTAGCTCTGAGCTTTGTAGGAGTTCAGTGCTCGAAAAATTACTTTTTTGTGATAGATGTGTCTCGGTTGAAAACATTTTAAGTTGAAACAATACGTGTTTTTCCAAAGGTCTGTGAGAATTTATTATTTTTAGCAAAGGGTTGACTTTCTAGTATCACATTCAGTTCATTTATGACGCTGGTAAACGTGAAGTTCAGTGGTTTGAGTTGTAAAAATTTATCTTTGCTCAAATGTCATTGTGCATGTAGCTCATAAAACATTGCTAATATTTTTTCTTGTGTCTGTGATCTCACGGTAGTTTTTTATCCATCATTCACATCACTCATTTTGGAGAGAGGATCCGAAGAAAATTTTGAGACTTACTCACAATATTCCTTCCATAATCATAATCTTCTTTTCAACATGCCAGCTCCAAATTCATGGAAATATTTCCTTTAAGTTTCATTTCTGTCATTTCGAAAAATATTAACACGAGTAGAACATTTTGATCGGAATCCGACCAGAGGGCAAAAATAATTAATGTAAAGAAATATGTTATGCCTTTTTTCGGGAGTTCTATAACTGAGGCGCTTATTTTTGAACCCGCCAGATTTACACGGACTGGGCTAACCACTACCTGCAGAAGAGCCGCAGTCGCCGCCACATCACGGACCTACAAAATGACGTCATGGACGGCACTGTACTCGCCGACGTTATCGAGGCAGTCAGTAAGTATTGGGAAGCTTTGTCTAATTGTAGTTGAAATTGTAGGATTAAATTAAAATGGTTATGAGTATTAAGGATCTCTGTGGCTTTGCAATAGCTCGGCAGTTAACCTAGGAGCATTGTCATAGGAACCTATTGCTCGGTCGGCAATTTTATTCTTGTTTACGTTACTATACGATAAAATTGCTCTTGTTGCATATTCCTGGAGACGTTACAAAATATGACTGGTCAAATTGAACAGTGAAGATTGGGCTAAATATCTGAGCAAATTGATGTATGAACGTTTCTTCACAATTCATTCCCATTAACATTCTGCGTACCACATAGGCGAATAATTGCTGTACTTGCCACTTGGAATTTTAACATGCTAAAATTTGTGAACTTAAAGAAAATCTCTAGAGAATGGAAAAAGCTCACTGACACACCACGGTCGAGTCTAAACAGTGACCGCTTGAAAATTAACCCGTTTCTGCTGAAAATTTTCAATTCTATCAAAACTGGTCTGTAGATCAGAATTTTACTCGAGTCATTTTTTCATTCCGGAACAACGATCTCTTCAGCGCGAAAGAGTTCATGTGAAGTCCCTGTACAAACTCTGGTAGCGATGCTATACAGTAGTAATGATCTCGACTTATCATACTCAAATCTGATGTCCAACTCTATTTATGTTAGAACTCCAGACTTCGAGTATGATTTCAAAGGGTTTCAAATATTTTTCGTTCACATTCTTCTTTAATATTTTTTTAAAACCCTATTTGTAAAACAACGTATCTGGTAGAAGATGTAATTTTAATCATTAATGGTGTCAAAAGAGCATAGCTTGTGTCTTCATTTCGTAGCTTGTTTATTTCATAATCGAAAGAAACATACATGTATTCTATATGGAATCTAAAATTTTCTTGCCTACATGTGCACCTATAGCTCTATGCGTTACACATTTTGACTAGCTAATTTAGTGTTTTATATTCGATTCTAAATGTCAGTGCGTGAAAGATTGAAGTTATTATGAATTTATTAACCCGCGCCTGTGTTTAATCACTCAAACAGTTTTTATAAAATGTCATTCTGTGAGTAAATGGGAAAATAGTTAAAAGTTGTTTTGCGAAACGTTTTCTTTCGATTAAGCTTAATTTTCATTGTTTTTATTTGGCTTTTAATTTTTTCCTCTCAATTTAACAGTTAATTGATTGAATTCTTTAATTTGAACTATCATCAATATCATATTGAAAAATGAGTAAGGCTTAGTAGTAAATAGCTAAAAGACCAATATATTTTTAAACGTTGGCACACGTAGTTTTTGAGTGCAGACTGATCATGTGTTTGTTTTATGTGGATGTAATTTCCTTTACAATTAATATCTTCCTTCATTTGTCTTTCTAGCTGGCCTCAAAGTACCAGATGTTGTCAAGAAACCGAAAGGATCTGCACAGATGGTAAGTTTTGCATCGTTCTTAATTTTGTTACAACGCTGTATACATATATTCCTAAGAATACTTCACGAAATAGATCTGTGAGTTAATACGTGATTGTTAGTAGATCAACACTGCGATCTCTTTTTGATCTCGAAATTATACGTTAACTTCTAATGTACAGCCTTCAAAAGAACGGTTTGCAGGAGAAGGAATTTAAACTTGCGATCACATGTTTCACAGTGAATCATTTTTACCAACTCCGTGTATAAAAACGGACACATTAAAAAGGTGATTTTCCTAATATCAACTTTGATTTCTAAAACTTCCTCTAGAACTTCAAATACAACGCATGGAGGGCAATTTATGTTTAGCTTACGCTCTTGGTTGAAATGATGAGAAATGTGTCAGGTTTAAATTACACATATACCTTCACGGATGATAAATTGATTTTTATAGTGATTGACAAATTTTTTTCCAAAACTCGCACAAATATAGTCTATTCGAAATACCTCTGTGTTGTGTGGTACTATGCAATTGTATATCGTTAATAGGTTCAATGTTAATTAATTTCCGGGAATTTCTTTAAAACACAATCAATTATTTATGTCACCAAGGGTTACATGAGCTGTACTGCATCTATTTGAGCATTAAAAAAAAGCTGCTTTGAATATATATTTTATCTTTCAATCATTTTAGCCTGTCTCATTGAATATCAGTTAGATATTGCTGGTGACATTTCTGTAAATTATGTCTCAAATTATGTCTCTTTATTGTTCGGCAGAGTACATGTCTAGATGGAGTCTGATAGCGCCAAATTTGATAAGAACAGATCTGAGTTTTAGGCGGTTTGGAATAACACTGTAATTGTTAACCTGTCTGGCACTTAACTTCAAATAATCTAGCTTCAACCATATCATTAGTGATGAACTTTCACCGAAACCTAGGAGAGATACTTTAGGTAAATGAAAAATTATGAATTTTTTGGCAAATTTAACTTGAGATAGGAAGCCTAACGCTCGATTTTTTTGCCTAATTAGCAGTCATGCTGGTTGAATGTATGTATATCTTTCATTAGAGGAACATTGCCTGTTCCCTTTAAATTAGCCAACCAGATGCGACTGCGGTGCCCTCTTGCCGTGTAAATATTTACTGCCCTCAGCCCCTGCCTTGGCTTGCCAGGACCCGAAGAAGCCCGAGATATGACTTAAGAGCTTTCAGTTGCATCACTTTGCCATGTCACGACTCGTAGAATTTTACACTTTCACCTCCACATTTTCTCACTATACACTGTACTTGCAAATACTAGAATTTTCATTTATATTTCTTACCTTCATTCTTGACTTCATCATTCACTGCGTGATATCGCACTAGCGAGTACTGAAAATATGCTGCTAATTCGTTTATCTCACTACTCGGAGAGATCCGAAAGCGATAACGACAACTCGTGAGAGTTGTTTGCAGCCCACATTTTAACTTGTACCGAAATCTGAGTTGTTTTGTTATCTACTGGTGCCTCGATGCTTCTCTGGCAGTACCGATGCCCTAAACTGCATGTGCCATGAACTTGTGCTGCATCAGTGACCTTCTCTCTGCTTAGGCTCCCAAAATTCATTCTTCACTTAAACATACATTTTTCGTCAGGTATTGAATTGTTAGCGGAAATGTTTGGACGTTTTATTGTTGCGGTGAAGTAAGGACATAATTAATTTTTACGGTCGGTCACCATGATCTCGAGAACTAAGAGAGAGCTTACATTGTTGAAGACTGGTTGTACTTTCAGACCGTATTAAATATTAGAAATTATGTTTCATAATATTCAAAATTGCTTGAAGCTTTAATTTAAAGCGGCGTTTGCCGCTCTTAATTAAAGCTTCATATTTTGTGACTACTGAATTTCAGGTCGAAAAGAAAATTTTGCCTAAAAATATTAGTCTTTCAGTTAACAAAATATTGCCTTCCTGCATATTCGCAAGGTTATAAAAATTGTTCCATGAAGCTGTATTTCTTCTTTACAGTAATAAATCAACCATTAAGTTTTTATACATAAATTTAAGCTTATGAATTCTAACTCATAGTTTGACAGTATTATATAAAGAATGTATAGCATCCGCACAATTTAGCAAATTTAATCAGGCACTTCTTCGAATGGAATATTCTGTCCATACCTGCAGATATACGTCGGTAAAGGTAGCTCTATTACACTCTCATTTTATTTCATACTTTTGAATAACACTCTATGCATGTTTCATTTCAATTAACTGCCGTTGATTGTATTTTCGACTTGCAATTTGTACCTTTGTCTATCAATTAATGAACGATTCTAAAATGGAGCTAGGTATTCTTGCCGTGCCCATGTTCCACTCTCAGCCGACGTGTAATTATTTGTTGTTAGGGCGCCCGTCACACATTAAGAGTTCTTTGCCATAGCGACTTGTACTCCTATAATGGTCTAATGTTTTGGAGGGAGGGACACCGATGTGTTTATGATGGAAGCTGCGCGTGCGTGGCGTAAAAAGTCACTGTTTGACTTGGCGTGTTAGTCCGATGCCTTTGTTTGATGTGCATCTGTCCAACTTCTGCTCTTCAGAACCGCGTTCTCGTTGCACGTTCTGCCCGGAGCAGTCGTCGCCCATACAAAAGTTTATTTTCCGCAAAAAATTGTCTTGAGAGACAGATCCCTGTTGCAACGTCTATGCTTTGGCTACTAAATCAATCGTATTCAAGTAAAATTGGAGTCTGATGAAAATAATCTACTCATTTCAAGATCCATCAAAATTCATTCACATTTTAGAATGAAGCTTTACTCCGGGACTGTTTGTTTTCTCACTGGATCACTAATTGTGTGTGGGCAGTGATCATTTAAAAATTTTAGTCATGAAAACAATATTTCCCATTTCTATCTTAGCAAAGATTTTACCATGTCGAAAAAATTATTACTTAATGCAAGCGCTGATCTTCGGATTAAATTTCGGACAGTGAACTCAAATATCTTTTGTTTTGGTTGTACTAATGTAATGGTTGTTGTTTTTTGTTGAAGGTTATCGTTAATACTGTATTTAAATTTAAATATGTTTTTAGAATCACGATAGAAAGGCAAAGAAAAAAGCTTTCAGGTTAATCACAAGAACTCATTAAAATTCATTTATTTGGAAAAAAAATACTTCGACCGTTCGGTTCTTTTCAAATCTCTCGAAAAGTGTAAAATACTACAAGACAAAGCGAAATGTAAATTCATGCGGCAAAGGAAAATATCGCGATGAAATGTATAAAGCCATTGAAAGGTTACAGACTACGATACGAAGTCGACCCACAAGAAGCTAAAGAATTTAAGAATTTTTAAAAAGAATCAGGCTTTACACAGCGGTGAAATTTCTATCTAAACCTGGATTGGATTTACCTTATCCACTCAGTTGGCTACTTTAAACAAAAAATTATAGAAACTTTTGTTGTATATTGCCTTTCAGAAAAAAACAATTCACACATTGTATAAAACCTCTTTCACTTCTAATTTGAACAAATGTGTTCTCGCTAGCAGTTAAACGAACAATCTTTAGAGAATTTTTTTTCAGATTCCATCAATCTTCTTGCTGTTTATGAAAAAGTGAAACAATAATTTGAGATTCATTTGTACTGGTATGTATTCTTTATGGCTGATGGTTTGTGTGAGAAAAGTATTTTTTCAAATGAACGTGCGTTTATTTAGATGAAATTCTGCAACCGGAAAGATCTAAATGAAGGAATTGCTGGAGCATCCTGAGTTTTCTAAGATGTGTAAAAATAAGATAATAAAATAAGCAGAAAAACGCGCATTACCATTTGCTCGAGCTGTAGACAAGCATCTACGCGCAACAGCAGTCGTCTCAATAAAGTGAAACCGTTCCTACAAAGTGGGAAAATGCTTTCACAGGCTAACTGCTCTGTATAGAACCTCTCTTTTTGAATCAACTCTTGAAATAAATTAACGTTTTATAAATTATTCGTTTCAAGTACGTTTACCTTCTGTTTTAATTATCGACGAAGTTGACAAAAAGAGACATTTCCCTTTAAAATTGGCCCCCCGAAGAAAAAATATGGTCGAAGATATCTCAACCAATTAGCTCATTCACTGAAAAAATTTCTGTAAAAATAACACACAAAAGATACACCATCAATGTGCATTGATAACACATTTGTTTGTGGCATGAGCATTACGACACACACGCACTAAAGCGCAACAGTGAAACGCGCAACTGAAAACGGCATCAATTTACACAAATACTTTAGTTTCTCATTCCTGCGCCATCTGCGTAATTAAAAGTAAGTCACCTTTTATTACACGATAATTAACTACATAAATTAATTAAGTGAGTTAATTGAAACGATATTTTCTGAAAAGTTAAAGAGAAAAGAGCGGAAATTTTCAAGATTTTAGAGGACATCAAATTTCAAGTACAAATTTCAGACAGTTCTTATTTCAACAAAACATTTTTTTTCGTTTGAAGAATATGTAAGTCAACTCTCCAATCGCTCGAACTTGCGGTCAAAGGTGATGCATCCAAATGTACCAAATTTTTCAGCATGACCGTTTGACAGGCTCAGATCTGTCCAAGTTTCTCAGAGCGTTGCTGAAGACAGACTAAAAAGGAGTAATACTAAGCTGAAACAGGACAACAGAAATGAAGCAGAACAAAAGGTAAAACAAGGTATATGCGTAAAGAGGTGCGGATCGTATCTCTTACTCTAAAGTTAAGAAGACTCTGAACATGTAGCATTTTGTAAACTGTCTATCGCTTACAATAGTGAAACATTTATTACGACACTCATTGTCGTTAGAACATATTTTCATAATATACGCGACATACTCCAAGCCTCGCATTATTACGTTTTTAAACTTTACTTCTATGATTTTTTATTCTTAGTCATTTGGATTGAAAATCGTTCGCTTGGTTCACACATCTCAAACTGAAAATATAGATCATACTTTCCAGAAACTTGTATATATATACTGCTATGAAACCTGTCAATTTTTTACAGTGATTCCTCGCGCGTAGCTTGCCAAGTCACATTCTTTTAAAGACAATTTATCCGAAAACGTCTCTTCTTTCAAATTCAAATATTTTCCGCTCAAAATTGGCAGATGATGGGTCAGAAAGGAATATGCAGAGGTGTAAGTTAACTTTATGGCTTGCTTTTTTCAAGGGCGTCGTTTGCCTTAACAAAAGTGGATGATGATTTTGTCGGCAAAACTTAGAGGCTTCGATTGAAATGTCGTGGAAATGAAATTAATTTCAGATTAGGCACATGTTACGTCAAACCATAAATTTTATGAAAATGCAAGGTCAACTCCAACGAACGTTTTTTTTTTGGATTTCGAACCAGCTACCTGCATACTGTGCCCGATTCTTCCATGATTCATTGAATTT
>JACJUY010000615.1:165776-211891 GCA_014220935.1 Platorchestia sp. MABIK | reverse complement strand
GATGTTCAGGGCGGGCAGGCAGCACTCATTCCATAGGTTTTTTCAGAAATATAACCCCAGCCCCGCAAAATTTTAAATAATTAAGGAAAATGTTGCTAGGAAAATAATATTGATGACTTTCCACCAACATGCGAACTATGTTCGCCGTGTCATTTTTTGCACGTGAGTGCAAAATGGTCCCTGATAGATAGTTAGTAGTGGCGTTCAATTGCGACCACAATGCACGGATATTCTCTGAGCACCTTCCCCTCGTGCTCGAGTGCTCTACATTTAAAAGAAGCATATTACTCAACAGAGGATTCCCAGTTCTCTCCTCCCCGATAAGATGCTATTGTTAACAAGCGAGTGTCAAGTATAAACACTTCATTTGAAATTACATAATATATGATCGGGGCATGAGCTCAACAGGTGAGCTTTCAACTCTGCGCACTTGATATCAAAATTGTCAATGCAACAAATTAAATCTTAACTAACTGCAAAAACAAGGAAATAATTTGAAATGATAGGATCTCAGTTTTCATGTAACATTTTCTATTGTTATAAAAACGGTAAAAAGCCCTCGATTTTTTTTTTTAAGTTATTTATCATATATCACTCTTCCCAAAAATTAATCTATCGAGCCTTCAGAATTTGTGTATGTTGTGAGACTTTTAGCGAATTCCGAGCATGTGTACAAATTATTTGTTTTATCATCAATTTAACATGCCATCGGTTAAACTGCGTTGGTCATCTGGCAATGTGACTGAAGTAATTACGTCCAGCAATCTTCCTTAGTACCTTTGAAAATTTGAAAATTTTGAAGAAATAAATTTGCATTTCTTTCAAGTATTTACACAATCGTACACATGTCGCAGGGGAACAAAACATTAAACTTTAATAACGTGTCTTAGAAAATTGAAGCACCAAGCGAGAAAATTTTCAATCCAATTAATAAGCTAAGACGGAAGTGGTAACAATAAAATCTTGATGCTGGGAAACACAACATGCACATCAAAGGAAAGGAAATCTATGAAGCGTTAGGAAAAGTGTCTGAAACAGGGCAAGAAAAAGTAAATTACGATGAAAAGGTCGGCATGAAACAAAAAATTACGACGCCTCCCAACCTTCACCCAGACCAACAATGACGGCTTCCATTCAATAAAAACGAGCAATTAAACGATGGCAACACAAATTACGTAACCTCTCAGACAGCAGAATACCAAAGAGGTAATTTCATAATAAAATTCTTGTCATAGAAGAAGACAATTCCATGTAAGAAAGCTCTTTTCTAAAAAAAACTCAGACTCACTCGGTAAAACAAATAATGCATTGGCAAAATAGGAGGATGTCAAAAAAAACTTTTGAACATGACCAGAAAACACGAGAAGACATGCAGCGCAACAACAGCAGTGAAGGAAGTGAAAGAAAACTTCTGAATATAAAGTGTGAACACGAGATGCTATGGTGTCGCTGTCACCCGAGGAATATTTGAAGGAGCAACTGATGAAAATTGAGTCATTTTGCTTCAATTTTACAATCATTCTCTTGAACCTCATCACCTCGGCTCCTGAATTCATTCAAGATGTATGAATATTTTAAAAATCTTAGTTACTCACTGTTTGCCTTCCTCGACTTTACGAGTGGCTGTTTAAACGCCCCTTCAATAAAATTGGAAAAATTGCCTGTTGGATGAATTTCTACAGCGCTACTGAATAAGGTTAATAACGATTTCAGTTTCACTGAAGAGATGTTTACAAAGTTAAAGCACTTAATGAATTCGATCAGATTCGTCCATCAACAGAAAAATGAACAAATTTCCAGTAGCCCATAAAAATATTCATTATCGTAATTGAAGTCGTGAATTTTTATAAGTCACGTTTACAGCACCTAAAAATAGATCAACGAGCGCTGCAGTCATAAACAGGTTAAAAACTCACAACTACTAAAATTTATACATATTGGGTTGGCCAAGAATTTTGTTCCTTGCTTTAATGTCATCTTCTCCACCTTCTAAAAAATCGTTTCAAATTCTGATTTTTTAAATCCTGGATTCGGTACAGCAAGCATATTTACGTCAGTGTGTAATAAGCTTCCTAGAAAAGAAATTCTAACATTATGGCTTGCATTCAATTCCTGGAAATGGAGAACCAAGCTTTTTTACGACAGAAAAGGAAAGAAATTACCCCACACATGACATTCATTTCTGCAAGTTTCTGTTGCTATCCCATACCCCATTCTGTTGCTACTCCAACATAAACTGCCTCATACACATAGAATATAGCTCTGAAAGTTTCTGTTGCATTCTTTCCTTTTCTGAAGTAAGAAATATTAAATGTCGGTAGTGCTCTGCTTGGTCCATCATTCCAAGAGCTCGAATGCAAGCCAAAATGTTAGAACTTGTCCACTTGGAGGCTTATTACACACTCACGTAAACGTGCTCGATGTACCGAATACTGGATATAGAGAATAAGAATATAAATTCGATCATTAGAAGGTCGAGAAAATGACTTTTAAAAAACGAACAAACTTTTCGGCAAACCCAATATTTACATTTCGGCAGCGATACTGAGGCAAGCATCTCATCATATTTTCAACGCGTGATTAAGTAATCCGACAGATGAAATACGCAATTTACTGATCCACCAAATGCTCCGAATAACATAAAATCCACATTTAAGCAGCACGATATATTGTTATGACAGACATGCGCTCTCCTCTCTCCCAAGTTAAGGCTTCACATCTTATAAGCTAGACGTGTACGAGGGCTCGCCAGGGCTACGTATTTACCTGCGTCCATAAATATTTACACAGAAGGGTTAATACATATTTAATGGCACGGGTTAGATAAGGACACCAGATCTAACAGCACCTAACCTAGCACACACCAACCCAAGCACACATCTGTCCTAACACACACCAGCCCTAACACACACGCCAGCCTTAACACACACACCAGCCCTAACACACACACCATCCTTAACACACACACCGGCCCTAACACACACACCAGCCCTACCACACACCTGTGTTGACACTCTCCTGCTCTACCCTACACCAGCCCTGCCTCACCTCTAGCGTGAGCACGAGGAGGCTAAGCACCTTACAGGACGCATAAAAAGACGATCAGCCTGAAGACAATCACATCAACCTAGACCTGAGATCGCTGCAATTGTGGAGGGGATACTAAAGTCCCGTTCAAATTATGTACCTGTAATTTAAAGTTATGTGTTAAGAAATATTTGGTTTCTTTTGAAGCAATTAGTGGCCGAAGCTTTGATTTAAAATTTAGCTTGCACAGATTTAGTTTGATAATTTGTCAAGTTTCTCTTGCCGTACTTAGAACTGAAAGAACCCTTCGTACAGATATGGTCACAAATTGAAAGAAGCTGGCCACTTCCACATTTGAAAATTCCGTTGCTATTTTGAAAGGCGCTTTCACTGGGTTTATTGCGCTGTAGAAGCTGCAGGGTCTGCCAGTGTAGTGGTGATGCTGCGACGCAAGTGAGCCCATACTGATGAGTCAAGAGATTTTGAATTCTCTTGTTTTATATTTCCTCAGATAATCGTTTTATGCCATTTGTTCTGATTTGAGGTAGCACCTAAAAATTCAGTAAAAGCTCGTATGAATACGCAAAATAGCAAACGCTGCAAAAACATCCGTGTAGAGCATTCCTGTGTGCCTTCATGCACGTGGGGATACGCAAACACACGTGCACACACACGTGTATTAGCATTATGCACGTCCTTTCGAATGAGTGGAGAAATTAGCACTGCTTCAATAATCTACTCGAAATACGTGGTATTATGTTAAGCTGATTGCCTTGAAGATGCTGCTCAACGCAGAATTTTCAACACCGAAATTTTCAGGCACAGCATAAAAGCACATGCTACCCAACACCCGGTTCAAAATTTTACCCAATTTCTTTCTAACTTTCCGGGGCCACTGTGAAATCAAGTAGAATGAAAAGCCAGTACAACGCTTTGAACAAACGATATATATCAATACACGCCAAAAATGTTCAGCATTAGAAATCAAAGCATTCGTGAAAACACATTTGAAAACTGTTTTTTGAGCATTTAGTACTGTTCGAGAACAGCAGTAAACTAAAGCTGAATTCTACTTCCAACAGTGACAAATTCATCTCCCCTCAGCATAGAGAAAAAACTCCACTATCAATCAGAAAATAAACTTACTGTTCGATCCCAGCTCAATGGAACCATCCAGTCCGTAATTCAACTAAGCAATTGATGTCACTTCTCAGTAATGGGAATTTCAATTTCATTAATTTGCTACGTGCTGCGAACAGATTAAACACGGAAACAATTTAGCGAGCCTTAAAAATAGCCTTGGCGATGAAACGCAAGATCCTACAACATTACCAACACTATTGTAGAAAAACATAAATATATCAATGCAGTGCACAGCGAGACGTACGCGAAGTGTGATTTGAGTGCGTCTCTGAGGCGGCATTTGCGAACAAATTTTGTTGACGTAGCAGTGCCGCTGGAAGAGTAGGTGCGCTACGCTCCAACGCACGCAACTTACTCCAGTCGACGTAGAAGAACTTACGCTGCCAGCCGCACTGGTACAACGACATAAATTTGAAAACCCAGCTTCTGTACCTGAGGTCACTAATACCATCTACATACGTACAACGTGATGGAAAGGATCGTGTATTGGACGGAACTCGAAGGGCTTGCACCAATAAAACATAAACCTTTACTGCACAAGACTTGATTATTGGTGTACTGGCGTAATAAGGCGTTTTTCATACAATGATGTATGTATCATATATTCCATACATGTAGAGCACAGAGCACGATGATTACTGAAATTGAATTTAATCCCTCTAAGTTGCAAATTCTGAGGTACAAAACACGCACATAAACGTGTCCAGAAATGATGTTATTTTCTGAAATTATAGCAACACAGCCAGAAACTCTTATTTCAATGCGATAAATTAAATATTATTGTCACAAACTTGTTCAAAATGTTCGCGTAGGACCAATCGACAATCGTTGAGAAGCATCAACTTAAGTCGGGAAAAGCTATTCACAATTTAAAGATTCATTGGCATAAAAACCTTGTTTCACATCCGTGCTACCAAACATTTCAAAAAAGAAAATACTACTCGTCAAACACCTCATGAAGTTTGAGTGCATGAGTATTGTAGCTAAATTTTCTGTTTTAATCAGGCAAGGTAGAAAAGTATCATCCCTAAATGACGGCAATAACTTAGCGGAGTCATAAATGTTTGTTGACTTAAAAGCGCAAAAAGAACACACAGAACTTGCTCGACCAAGCCAAGCTAACATCACCCAGTGAGCAGCGTCACAATGATGTTAAGCCGCGGAAACACGAATCGTCTCATGAGAATGACTTGCAACCGCTGGAATAGCATGCTTTCCTAGTAAACGCTAGAAAAATCGAGCGAAAAACATCTCCTACTGAGGTAATGGAAAACAAATTTGAAACTGTCAAGAGGAATGAAGATAAAAACTTCAAGACGCAAAACCCAACTGCAGTCATTGCTTAGACAAATATTTGAAAACTCGCGCACTTCATTTTAAGCAAGCTGTACTCAAGCACAAGGACGAGTACGACATGTATACAAAACTGATGTGCCGAATATCGTACGATGAAATGGAAGGGTGTGAGTTAACATGCTTGAACAATGATTAGATCTTTTCCAGCACTGCCGCAGTACAAGTTTAGTCTGTGCAGTGAATCATACTGCCAGCGCAGTGCAGCACGCCGCAGTGCACGGTGCTGCCAGCGCAGTGCAGCACGCCGCAGTGCAGCACACCCCAGAGAAGTTGTTGTGACCTTGTTAGCTGAAATGCTCGGCGAGTTTTCCAAAGAGAACGCTCTGTTCATATCAAGAGTGACTCGGCAGATTCTAGAGATTGGTAAACGGAGCCAGGAACGACTCTAGGAAAGCTCGTAAAGAGATTTTGCAACGAGCTTTAGTAACGTATACAATGCGCCATGTGAGCCTTTCGCTCTCGCGGCCTTCGCGAACACGCAGGCTCTGTGTCAGAGCGTGTCAGGAGCAATTGAAGCATCATGCGCTTTGTGTCAATTGAAGTTTAGGCCAGCGAGATATTTCCTGTCGTAGTCGTCAAAAGTTGAGCAAAGCTGGAACCTGCGCAACATATGCATGACGAGTGTCATGCCTGATTTCAAAAACGAAATTTATGTGAAAGGAAAAGAATGATTTAGGTAGTCTTTTTCTAAAAAGCTGTGAAGTTGTGCAATGAGCATTGAAATGCAGCGTACGGCAGAGTGGAGTCAAGCAAATGCAGTTGAGTGCGAAATGTTAAGAAGTTTCATTCCTCTCTTGCCGTCTTGACAGCAGATGATATGTTCTCAAATAAAACGTTCAAGTTACCCATGTATGGTTAATTTGCATCAAAATTTAATATTCCTAAAATTCTTTTACAAAAGAAGTTTGTTTTTATGATGGAAGTACAACGCTTTCAAAAACATCTTGTTTGTTAAAATAGCTGCAACAGTGAGCTAGTGCGGCTAGTACTCATTTCGCACAGGTTTGAATAATCCCTTTTGGTATAAAACGAGACACACCTATTCGCAGTTGCCCCAACCTATTACAGGCGTTAATCGCGCTTGTTAAACTTGTGTAATTCAAAAAAAGATGATTTTTTCAGCGACATCGTCTATCACTTCTACCCTCACAAGATTATATTAACTATATGCAATTTAAATTAAGCACCGTCTCCACATCGTCGCAGAAAGCCAAGTATGCGACAAGTAAGCGTAACGGTTGATTCAGGTTCCTTTCATTCCTCTGTAAGACTTAGCAGCGTATCAGTCGCTGACGCATGGCTATAGTTTCGGAACAACATTCAGCAGTTCCTGATCATCCTCAAGTACGCTAAACAACAGTGTGTTTATTTACAGCGTTCTATCCTACGTTGTGTTTGTCTCTAGAGTTGTGGTGTTACCATCAACAAATATTTGGAAAATAATCAAACTGAAATCCGCAAAGAACAATAGTGTCAAAACCCGCATCTCGGGTTCGGAAAGAAATATGGGAAAATGTGCAATTCAATGTTATGAAACCTCATCAGCAATACAACTAATTCATAAAAATAATTGAGAACGTCATAATTTCATTACTCTAGAATGGTTCTAAACATGTTGTCAAATATTTGCTTTCTAGTAAGATTTCTAAGCTCAGACTTTGAAACAGGAGACCTGAGAACAAATAGCAGCTGTTGCGGTTTTTGCGGTTGACGCTGCGACTCGGTGCAAAAGATCAATCTATCTATAGAATAGTTAAGTAAATTCTTCACTCAATTAATTAAGTGCATTCTCCATGAAATAAGAATTGTTCTAAATATAATTAATTTTAAATTCTCTTCGTAATGAAGATAATTCTCCAATGAGCTGATTAGCTAAATACATCATAATGAAGTTAATTCTCTATGTAAAGAATTAAATTTGCTGCGAATTTCCTCCACGCTTCAGCAGCACTCCATGACCGACTTTATCTCAGATGACGCAGCATAATCAAGAACAGTCGATGCTCCAAAAAAAATTATAGAGCAAGATCTGAGAATATAATTCCGTTCTGCATCAAATCAGCCGCTTGTTCCTGCTCATGTGTTTGCTCTGAAGTGTGCTCTAAGGATGATTACTTTATATGTCATTAATTAAACGTCGTGAAAGGATGTGAAAGCTTCCTTCTCAAGAAAAACCTCCCTCCTTACGCCAATGCAACGTTGAAAATATGATCAACACATCATGAAAAATGCAAAACAATCACTCTGAGAAATAGAGCTATTCAGAAATATAGCAGTGTGAGAATGTGTTTCACGAAGAGCTATCCATGCAAGCTTCCCAAGAAAACAACAGAGTTCTTGTAGATGCATTAAGGCCGGGAGTAAAATTACTTGAAATGATTTTAACACCGCGAAGGCAGCAATGTATTTTAACATGGTGCTCAGTTTCGGGTTTCAAATTTCGTCACTTAGCCTAAACGGAAATCAAAGAGTAAGTTACTCCAGGCACCGTTCAGGCCCGAGACAAAGAGCTGAAAGTCTGATCCAAAGCGACCGTAACAACGCGCCCAAAGCGCGCTCCAGCGGTCAAAACAAATTTTCCAACCTTGAGCGGCGCAACTTGAAGCGTAAAACTATTGCAGCGCAATGATTTATCGCCAACTCTCAGATCGAGGAGCCTCTTCGCTTCGGACTAGAAGCAGACACTCATGTAGCCTACGTAATGTCAAGGCCGGGAACGATCGATCCATGATCCCGCTCACATCCACGGATCGAGGGAATGTTTTACCAATAGCACATGAATGAAAACGCAGTGTTGATATGATGCCAACAAGAATTCGCCAAGAATTAATGAAGAACCAATAATGCATGAGGTGAACTCACAGGCTTTTGCCTCAAAGTAACTTATGAATTGAGGAGACTACGTTGTGCACAATATGAAGCCTCTTTTTCAGAGCTGAGTTTTTTTATATCGGAACATCGCAGGGTTTGGAAGCCAGCCATAGAACTAGGCTCCAACGAAATCGCCTTGTTGCAAATTTTCAAACGAGGACACTATGATCGCGAGATTTTCCGAACCAATGGAGCCCAAGTCACAACAAAAAGAATCAGAGGAGGGAAAGAAGTCAGAAAAGATGGAAGTGCACATCCCAGTCGAGCCGAGCGCAGATCCAGAGAAAATAACGCAGGGCTGAGCGCGGCAGTGCGGACCAGTGCTAGGCTGCCCGCCTTGACCTGGCGCTGCAGCAGGGCTCGCCGCACCGCACCAGTCCTCCCTCATGCCGATAACTCCACTTCTTTTCTAAAAATGGGCTCCAGATCTTGTGGTCGAAGTCACGAATTACTTTATTTCAAACAATAACGATTGGTAACTTTTTAACATATACTCGAAAAATATTTACTAAAGAATCCGGATGATATTTTTGATACGGCATATGTTCTCAAAAAGTTACCACACACACGCGCTAGATGTGCTGTACATCCGTTCCTCGATATTCAAAAATACAAGCACTGCTCTCTACCAGCGGGATGTCATTCTAAGTAAGCTGATGAAATTCACAGAAAACTACTTAGAGCTGCACAAAATTAGTAGTAAAATTTAAAAACTTCACAAAAACTTTAAGTGTAAATTGTGATGAGAAAGGTACTTTGAATTTCAGAATTAGAATACCGTACTAACTATAAAAATCCCTAAATAATTTTATCCAATCATCAGGACGCCACAGACTCTTGCTTAAGTCTTTGTCATTTCAAGAACATAAATTTTATTAACGGGATGAAAATTATTCACATCGCAAAGAGCAATAAAAACATCCTAAATCGAGAGACTTACTTCCGCTTTACTTCTCAAAAATCACTGTAGGCTTCATCTTCTTCCTCTAACCTCTCTTCCCTCTAAGGCAATAAAAAACATATTTCACTTTCCGCAAGAAACGTGCAGCTGTTGAAAAATAAAAGCCAAAGTACCGAGTCGAGTTGACCATTCCAGCTAAATAATCAAAAATCTATGTCCCACACAGAAGTGTAATGAATAGCATACACGAGGTAGGTCATTCAAAAATATTTTTTACATTTCTTTGGACTATTTATTAAACGAGGTCTCATAACATACGCTCTCGTGAAGCATAGATTTCATGAAGTGAGGACAAAATATCCATCCATATGAGAAAAGATCTGCTGCTTCGGGCAGGAATACTCCAAGCATCGAAGATCTTTTAAATTTAAGTCAGAACCAAGGAGACTTCAAGCATTTTACAAATATGACTTCGATGGCCACTGGTGGCACTTTCTTAAAAAAAACAATTCGCGCAGTCACGCCTCTGGTCTAACTGCATGCCAGACGGACCAGACCTTCACTCCTGTCACCTCAGGGAACTGGACACTGCGCTCTCTAGCACGGATGACAAATTGGCTTCTTTTACACCATGATCCTCTATTTTTAATTTTTAGCGTAGAATTTCACCATTATAACCATTTAGCATTGGCAATGTCGCTAGATGCTGGGCACAAGTTTTTATTCAATTTTGTTAAAAAATACGCTCGGATTTTGTTACGCAAAAATGCCCATCTGGAAACCCTAGACTGGAACAGAACGAGAGCCATCGTTGTTCATGTTTACCTTCCCTGACTCACTTGGCTTGAAGAAATTAGCATTTGAACCAGCCCTGCGATTTAATCGAGGCTCCTACTTTTTCAACGGTCAAATAGCGCAATCGAAAACACTTCCTACAAGAATTGGTTCGAGAATCTCTTAAAAAGTTGCTCGAACGATGGTTTTGAATAATAATATTAAATTGAAATTATTTAATACATCAATTAAGAGTTTTTAATGAGATTGAAATATGATTTTAGCGGGGGTGAAAAAATGCTAGTCATCAAAAGAACAGAAGGTGTGGTAGTCAGCAGTCAAAATCATTGATCTATGTTTAAGACAACAGGATTTCGAGGAATCAAGTGAATTGCACCAAATTTTCTTCAACATTCGTAAATGATTGAATATATCTACAACAGAAGTCGTGTCGCATGAAATAATTTAAGTAAGTTTTAGTTTTACGAACATCTGTGTAAAATATTTAAATGCCTAAATACTAATAGAGGGTATCAAAATTTGTTACGAAAGACAAAGTGTAAAACTTCTACCTACGCACCAGAAATCGTTGAAAAAAGTCTGATTTGTTAAGCAGGATTCCAGTGTTTAATCGTTTGCTTTGACTTACCCAATCTCAGTTGGAGTTTAATCGAAGTGTCGCAAACATCAAACTAGAATAATTTGACCGGAGACAACTCAATTACATTTTTCACTAAACTACTGCCAGAGCATGCCCCCACGCTTTTCTCCTTTAAAGTATCACTGAAGGAAAATTATAAAAATTTAGTACCGAAGATCTCATAAGCAGCGTAAACTTTGAGTTTTCTTATAAACAGAGCGTTCGTCACCACTCTGAAGAGAACATTGGTAAAATAAGAATGAATAGACAAAGATGCTCATGTAAATCATTCAATAAATCAGTTGCAGGATCCGCCAGTCTTCATTTTGATGAAAAGCAATAAAAACTGGGGCCGTAGAAGGCAATATGAGACAAAGTGAACCCATGACAGACTTCTACCGTACTCGTTGTGATGCCGCTGTGTGCAGGGAGCCGTGGGGGAGGACAGTTCCTCTTAGTACACTAATTCCACTGACACTACTAATTCCGCTGAGGACATTAATTCCACTGACACTAATTCCACTGAGAACACTAATTCCACTGAGGACACTAATTCCACTGAGGACACTAATTCCACTGAGGACACTAATTCCACTCAGAACACTAATGCTACTGCGGACACTAATTCCACCGATGATTAATGCCACTGAGGACCATCGACTCAGGACACACAGGGAGGCGGAGCGGCACGTTGCACTGAGTGAAAATCCCAATGCTACGTCCCTTAAGGATTGTTAAGTACCTAGAGGATTGCTAAGTCCCCTCGAAAATTGTCATGTTTCCCGAGAATTGCCAAGTCTTCCGAAAATCAGCGTCAAGTCACTGATATCATTCATCTTGGTGAGTGCTCATCCCCCGAGGGCGGTGGCATTGCGGTGAAATATGGCATAAATTCATCAGGGTTGCATTAAAACGCTAAACCAGATCTCAAGTCTTCATTATCCACTCAGACAGCGCCGTTCTATAATACCGATCATATATGACCAAGCAAACGTACTGGTAACTGGCAAATACTAAGAGAAAATTATTCTGAGTAAAAAATATGGCAAAATTTAAAACCGACAACGTCCGTGTGCTAGCTTTGACACACCTTATGTCAGTCGTGTTGTTGCTAGTGCATTCAAATCTGATCAGAAATCTCTAAAAATATCAAGAAGTATATAAATACACACAAAAAGCCGTAAAATTTTCCTGAGGTAAAACAGAGTGTAACACAATTCTATTTTTTCTGCTCCATGCTTCATTTTATGAAATGTTTATGCCAAAGGTAGAACCAACATTATAGAAAAGCGTCCATATTAGCACGTACAAAAGGTGAAAGGGATAGAAGTTTAAGAAGCCCGAGCAGAACACGAAGGGTTGTTATGTAGACCTCAATACTCAAACCCTGACCAACTTAAGGATTTAATCTTGACCTTCAAACACTTGGTGAGAATTTGAGACAAAAACGAGAGAATCGTTGGAGGCAAAAAGAGGCCGGGCAACTACATCTGGCAGAGTCCTCGGGTTGGGTCGGAGTCAAGGCTTGCAGCCCTGACAACTACAGCAGCTCGAGAGACAGTGACCACAAGGTAGCACTTTGTTCGGAATTTGACCTAATGAAAATCGCCATAATATGGTAATATGATTTGTTTGCACCCACATTCAAAGTAGTTAAGATAGAGTGCACGCAGCGACAAGGAAAAATTCTTTAGCAAGGAGAAGTACGGTAACTTTACTTTCTTTGAACGCTATGCAACGTTCACTTTAGTTTAAGAAAATTTCATGAAGAATGTAAAATAAATCTAAAATTATTTTATCCTGAACAAATATATTAAAACGATCATTCCGTTCATACAACGTAAACAGACGTAAACCATTATCAAATTGAAATAAGTTTCTTCTCACAAATTCAATGATCAAAACGAATCAAGTCTTCTATAAATAGTGGCAATTTGTCTAAACAAATGTTCACTTTGCTTAAATCGCCAATTCACTAAAAATTTAAAAGCGAAGGAAATGATAATAAAATTAGTTATTTTTATTCAAAAGAAAGAAAAAACCGAAAACGTTTCGGAGACCAGCTCCATCACCAGTTCTGTAAATACAAAGTATGATCAATCTAATATTAGCAATATTTGAAATTTCCCTTCACTGATATTGCAAGAGCTCTAGTTGCAGGAACAAGACCTAAACTTTCGAGATCATCGCAAAAAGGATCAGTGCACCACTCAACGTCGACGTTGTGCTCGACGTGATAGATCGTTAACCGAAGACGAGGGAAAATTTACAGCATCCTGTGCGGCCATTTAGGTGTAGAGCCTTCAGCAAGTTAGGGTCGCCAATCCATGCACTGCAATAATATTACAAAGAGAGAAGCGCCACCAGCTCTTGACTCAGTTGCGAGGTTGAATGGTACAGCGTATGTACAATAACATCGCAGTACAGGAACTATCATTTACCGAGCAACAGAATTAAAATTAGTATTAATTTCTATTGAGAAAAGTTGACACGCCTCTTCGTAAGTGTGAGTTATTTACATAAACCAATACAGTTTTCAATGAAAACTAGAAAATATGAGAATTAACCATGATATAATAATTTCTAGAAATTGTCATATATATAAAATGAATATAATTAACGATTTCCACGAGGCGGGATTGTTCAGTAAAAAACTTGATATTTCCGCCTAATGCGAATACAACCGATAATTTCAGGAAGCAAGTCATTTATTTCTGTATCCCCGCACTGGTATTTACGACAACCGCAATTATTCTTTCCTTTAACAAGCTCTAAAAATTACTTTTTTTAGAAATGGGAAACCAGTCGTACGGTGAAATTAAATAAGTTCCATTTTACCATACATGCGAAAAATAGCGTACGATGAGAAAGTGAGTTACCTCTACCTTAAAGAATACCTTTTGACCACTCCAATTCTTCGTGATCGATCAGTCGCCGCTAAGGTACAGAACTCATTTTGCGAGGATCGATTGATCCTGATAAAGATAACATGAAGTGAGTTACTTCAGTCAACCTCTTGAGAACCTCTATCGAAAAGTGCACTACGAAAATGCCCAACGAAAAATAATCTTGCCGATAACTTTTTGCACTGGATTTCTGACAATTTATACATAGCGCTCACGCACTGAAAGCGCATCGTCACTAAAAGAATTTCATCATCTAAACTAAACAGCATTGAAGAATTTTTTATTATCAGCAGAGTGCGAAACACACTGTTCATAAGACTAACCATAACTTGCAAGCATAAATTTTCACCGAAAAATCTTGAAATCCAGGGAAAAAAATTGTACACTCTAACTCTAAAACTTAATATTTGTTCGAAAATAATGATAACATCTAATATTTTGTGATGAAACTTGAATAATGATTAAAACCAGCCTAGAAGTTGAATGCGCGAAGATTTCCTCAAAACAGCAGCTCGTTTTTATGAATTTCAAGTATCCTGTGAATGAAAGCTCAACTAAGAAAAGGGAGTGAGACACGTGGACCAGAGACTCAGTGGTGCGTTTGAACAGCAATGGGCTGATGAATTGCAGCTGAATTCGTGGGTAGTGTTTAACCAGCGAGATAAGAAGCGGGCGCATGTATCAGAGATACACGAGACGCAACGGAGCGCAGTACTGCGCGTGCACAACGAACACATTGTGTGAGGGGAACACGGAGCACCTTCATCTCGCGCCTGAGCTGCACGGAGCGGCCGGCGCGTCGTCGTGTATAACGGCAGTGATGACCGAGCATCGTGTGAGCCATCCTCAAGAATGGTCATCTGATGTTCGTGAGTACGAGTGGCGCATAAATTTTGGCGACGATCGCTGTACATGCTAAGCAAGTTCAAAATGATAGGGCGTAGACATCAAGAAGAGTTATGCAGTTGCAATAAAGTTGTACGGGACAGAACTATAGTTAAGCATAATGCGATCATCGTGAGTCAACACGATAGGGAATAATTACATTACATATTTCCATCGGTAAAATTATATAGTATTGCTCGAACAGGAGTGGCTGTAACGATGCAGTAAATTATACGATGAGCAAGCGTGAGAAACATCCACCACAAGCAACAGAGCTTCGAGTGAAAACAAATGTTGATAGTTAAGAGAAATGAGGTGTTGGACGGATAGAGCAAGTGAAAGTAAAGCTTCAATGACAGTTGTAAAGGGTACGCACAACAGCAGTGCGCGTAGTGCGTTTAAATTTAGAGCGAAGTGAGGGTGGGACTCCTCATGCCTGTACTGAAGCCCGCACCAGCAGAGAAATGTGTGTATAGCGCTAGGAGTGCGCTAATGTACGAGAACTATGATACGCTGAAAAATGGGAAGCTTTAAATTTGATGATAGAAAAGTTAGTTCAAGTAATATTGGTTCTGTCGTTAAATTAGATGCAATGGTTTTTACAATGGAGTGCGGGGTGACTACGTAACGATGGAAAGGAAATGGTGATGTTACAGGCGATGGACTCGGCAATTGGACAGGAACGTCTCTTCCAGTAGAGATGCTGCTCAGAGCATTCTCGGTCTGGGGCCATATTTTCAAACAATTTACGCTATTTTCGTGATATTGCAGAGAGCGTAAATTTTTTCAAGTCTACTTAGAAAAACTTACGCTGCCAGCTGTACCGTTAAGATAGCGGAAAATGTTTAAAAATCCATCCTCTAGTGTGGGGCAGTTATGACAAAATTCGCAGAAATGCTTTGCGGCTGGTAACAATTTTTGGATGACGGTGTCGATGGTGGGTGATACAAACCACGCACTACTGATGCGTTTTAGAGCAAATGAACAAATAGAACTTATTCGACTCATTAAGTAATCGAGTCACATACTTTCATTCGGAAATAATTTCCACCCTTGAGAATTTCCACTAATTACTCCCTTGTCAAAGCGGAAGCGAAACTACAAACGAAGTATAAATTTGACCCAACAACAGTAGTAACGAATTTCTCTGACCCACTTTCACAAGTGCATCCCAACATATGAACTATTCATGAACTAAATTATACTTCAGTGTAATGAACTCATCTTTTAAATTTTATGTCAGTGCAAAACAGGTAAATTAGTCAAGATCAGCAGTTGAATGAAAGTTGTACCTCTGAATCTGGCAGTGACAGCCTGGCAGTGGCAGCCTGGCAGTGGCAGCCTGGCAGTGGCAGCGTGGCACTGGAAGCGCCTGACAGGAGCAGCGACAGCCTAGTAGTGGCAGCATGGCAATGGCAGTGCCTGACAGTGGCAGCCTAGCAGTGGCAGTCTGGTAGTGGCAGCCTAGCAGTGGCAGTCTAGCAGGGGCAGCCTGGCAGTGCCAGCCTGTCAGTGGCAGTCTGGCAGTGGCAGCTCTGCAGCAGCAGCACCAAGACTAAACTATCACAGAAAGCGGCGTGAGTGAACAAATAACAAGAAGCGAGACTGTTCAAAATAATCTCCTTTTACATCTAAAGGCTACTCTACAAAAATTAATTTCACGCTACACAAGATTGAATAATCTTAATATTTCGACGCTAAATTACTACTAACTGTAAGATTTTCTTAACCAAAATCCTAGTAGATTAACCCGGACAATGATCTTTGAACTACGAGGAATTTGTACCGCTGCTATCTTAAACGGCCGAGCAAGAATGCAACAGTCATCATTTTATTAATTAAAGCTATTATTCTTTACTTACAATGTAAATGTTTTGTAAAATCCTTTTGTTAAATATGTCACAGCTTGTGTGTTCCAACTTTAAACTTATATATCAAAATTGATGCTGGCACTGCAGCGCAGAGAACAAAGGCATGAGCCAGAACTAGAGGACCGAGTGATAAGTTCAAGCGAAATAGAACAATCCACAATTCCACCGAACAGCTCACATTAACAACCAGAAATGAAAAAGAAAAATTTGCTCGTAGGTACAACAAATGTGCGTTATTACAGCTACGAATCCTCCGGATGTATGATTCAATATTTAAAACCAAATTCGCTCACAATCATTCAATAATTAAAAATTTAGGAGGATCATGAGCTCTGCTTACGGGAGGTGAAGTAACAAATCGTCGTAAATAACGAGAACATCTTTTATTTTTCCTCTTATAGGCATAATGATCCTAACTTGACGCCCCCACTCTTCTGTACAGCCCCAGATAATCCTGGTCTATAACCTCAGTATGCCTTGAGCAATAAGACGGTCCAAGAATAGACGATAGCGTATCGATAAGCTTGCTAATTGCCTTGGTAAACTTGTCGCGACTGAAGAGTTGGGGCAGAAAATATTAGTTCCTAAGTGCAAGAACTGCATCAAAGAAAATGTAAGAGAATATTGGCTCAGTGCAGTAACTGCATCGAAAGGAATTGAAGAGAATATTGTCTTCCAAGTGCAGTAACTGCATCAAAGGGAATAGAGCAACTCAGAAAAATTTCACCGTCAGGTGAATTTTACAACAGCAAAAAGTCAGTATACTTTTTATAATGAAATCATGAGGTCTCTGTGTTAGACGGTCTTTATGGATATTACAATATTTCGACGTAATCGTAACGCTTATCCAGTTGAACTTTCGTATTTTTTTCCTCGCTCGTGTATCCAGTACTAAATCTGACAACAGTCTCTTTTCTGGTGTTCGTTTCAAACTTCTTACATCTCTCTTTCTATCCCTACATCGTCCTATTTTCCAATGGTTTCTCCAGTAGTCTTTCCATCTTTGTTTTCCGTTTTCAGTTTCTTTTCTGGTGATTTTTTCAGCCATCCTTTCACCATCTCTTTCTATCACTGATATCAGCCTCTTCTTCATTGACGATTGTTTCAGCCGTACTTTTTTTGCTGGAAATAAACACGCTTCTATTTTACCCATTTATTTACAAATCAAACACTAGAAACTGCAAAACACAAGTACGGAACCAACAACATCAGCACAGGTACAAGTTTTGTGTGTCATAGTACAATTTTCCTTTTACAAAAAAACAAATCACAACAATTAATTAACATAAGTTATTGAAAAACGGACAAGTATTCCACCATTCAACAAGTACGCGATGTAAAATAAATTCGAAAGTGCCTCAACTAGTCCAGCTACTTGCACTTCATTGGATGCCTTGCACTCATCATGCGCTTCACGAGCTATAACGAGGAGAAGGTTGCTGGCTCATGGCCTGAGAAGACAGCAAAAGCAAAGTTCAAGCTCTTCCAGACAGCCGCACGTGACAAGCAGCACGCATGCGTGACTGTGACGATAAACATTCCACGTGTAGCAGCAACATCGTCCAACTCTAAAGTTCAGATGTTGAAGCTGGTATTAATATCCCTACATCATATGGCTTCGCAGCAGCTGCACCTGACACGTGCGAACGTTTGCTGCAAATAGCTGGAAAAGCGCTAAGTTTTCATGAACATTTGATTGTTTCGATACGAGGTGAGGAAAAGTACAGCGTCATGAAAGAATGCTAGGAAGCGTGCTATAGATCATTAACGTTACTGCAGAGATTTATCTGTCAATTGCACCATTTACGTAGTAACGAATAGTTTTGGGCGTCAGAGTCCCAACGATTCTATAGATGAATTCATTCAAAGATATGTAATGAATTTCTTCAATACTGACATGGAGTGCAGCGACTGTGCTTTCAACGGTTGTTCTCCAGCAAATGCAGTTCCGAGCTCTCTAAAACGGCAAATGTGAAGCCATTTTAACTTCTCCCTGACATCGTTCATCTGACATGTGTGAATACAGAGCATCTCATGCCTCACTAACTTTTGCGCGATATCGCACACCTGAAGCCTAAAGCCTGGTCATCTCTCTCCTAAATCAGGTGAAAACACAGTATTCCATGCCTGAACGTAAACGAAAAAAAGCTACATGCGATTCTCTTGGTATCAAAATTCATTTAAAAGAAGCACCACACGAACCGGTGCTTCTATCATTAACACTGTACAGTACTGCAGTACACACCAAACTACGTGAAAACCTATAGAATGACCTGTGATCAGCCTCCAGATGTGATCAATGAGTAGTCTTTCATCATCCTAGGTAGCTTTGAGACCACCGGTCAACTGACAGCAATAAAAAAGAAAAGTGCATTCATTGCAGCTCTGATTTCATGGTTTTGCTTCTGCATTTGGCGGACGTAAGAACACAAATGCTCCTTGATAAAAGTGCTGCAGATGTTGTTTCAGGTGTTGCAGCCCCAGCAGCTGTCAACACTGGCAGCTGCAGCAGTCAGGGCACCAAATTCACTGGAGTTCATTTACTTCAGAACACCGGCAGCACAACTGCAGCAGCACACCTGAACTGGCTGCAGTGCGAGTCGATCGTTTCACCAATCAGTCAATAAGGTCAAGATTGCAAAATTTTTTATTTCATCCGTAGGCTTCTAAATCAGTGAAAGTTCGCAAGACTAATTTACCGCAAGATTCAAATAACGCGAGAAAATATGAACAATTTACACTTCCTCCACAGGACCATAGAATAACGTTGAAAATTAAAAAAAAAATCAATATAAAAACATGTTTCAAAATTTGAATAGCACATCTGGTGAACTTTCTGAGTGTTATTTTATTTACAAGAAAGACTGAAAAATTCACTAGAAGTTGGAATTGACCCCAAAATTCTCAGTCATAAATGAGTTAAGTGGCATACCATTGCTGCACTGCAGCTTCGGAAGCTTAATCGGAGAGTAAATGAGAGCATCTCATTGCATAAATCAGAGCCATTTGACTAATCGAGTTTGGAAATGTTAGGTCAGACGACGTTAGGAGGCCCACTGTTCTTATTGCGATGAAGATCATTAATTTCACTAAAAATTGATAGAAATTTTACAAAAATCCAGGCAAAATTGCACAGTTAAACATTTTTTGCTATGACGTACTCGACACTCAAAACATTCAGGTTTATTTGCCTGAGGAGCCTACACAAAATTTAGCGTTACTCAACAAAAGTTAAGAAATTGTTCAGAAAAACTCACAAATTCAACAACTTCATTTTGAAGCTCGAACGAAGTCTTGAAACAATTCTACAACGTGATTACAATGGTGTAACATATGTTGGTCAACTAAATATTTTATTGAAACCTCCAAGTACGCAAAAATAAACAATGAGTTACCAGAACAGGAATTAATTTATTTATTAAAAAGATGCAAGGAGAGCTGGCAAATAATACGCAACTGTAACTCACACATTCACAGTAATTTAGTACTCGTGATATAAGTACATTAAATAGCCGACCAAATTTTGAATTCAGCTAACTATGCTCCAAATTCAAAAGCAACGTGGCCAAGTTTGAGGACCGCAAAACAAGCAACACCGGCCACAGCTGTGGCACCTCCAGACCCGTACACCTGCAGCACCCGGAAAAGCACATGCCTAATGCGTAAAAAGATGGACTCAATGATCGGGTTTACTTATAGGGGTATCAACTGAAAACATTCAAGAAATGCTCGATTTACTTAAATTATATTGAAAAGAAAATTACTCGGCGTACTATAAATGGTTGGAATACTAGCGTCAATAAGCAGTGAAAGTGGCAATCTTCAACAGTGGCAGATGCAGAATGTCATATAGATTAGCCAGCAGCAAGCACAGCTCGTTATTTGGACACGTAATACGGGATAGAATTACTGCAGAAGTGCTCTAGTTCTGTATTCAATGAGTGCCTGGAACTTTTTTCAATCTCAACGCTTTTAGAGACAGTAAGACGCAGCAAGCTAGCACACCAGGGCGGCCTAACTCTTCTCAGATCCAGAAGAATCGAAAAACAAAAAGTTTTCATAACGTTGGTACATGAAATGGAAGTCAACGCTTTTGATCTATCCGATCTCTAAGTCAATACAACAGACCGTTCACATTGTTGGTGGATATACCATGGTATCTTTATATATTAAAATATAATATTCGAAGGCTGAATACGAAGGATCTACTGACTGTCGGTGATATGAGAAAAAAAACACACACATTGCAAAAAAAATTGAAAGAATATGCTTTACTTGTTGAACTAGTTCGTTGCACCGGTACGGAGGTGATGTTATAAAGTCAACCCATTTACAGTTATAAGCTAGGAAGCCAAAAATCTATTGCATAAAAGAATTACCCGAGAAAAATAATTATTAATACTGCTTTAACACAGTAACAGGTGTGAACAGTGTAGCATGATAGAACATGAGGGTAACAATTTACATAATAAATGCACCTTTACTTTTTTGCATTAACATCACATTGAAAGTGCGCATAATTTCTTGGTGACTGTTAATGAACTAACAGCGAGTAAATGAAGCAATAAAGTAAGCTGTCAGTGAAACCAATGTTTACAGAACCAACACTTGCACTATCGACAACTGACAGGTTCTCGGCTCATTCAAGCGCCACTAAGTTGAAACAAAATTCAATTCGAAAAAATTACGAAAAGACGAGGGTATATTTTTCTGGCTTTAAATACATAAATTGTACGTCACATATTCCTCTTTTAAAAATTATAAATGAAAATACAGACGGAACAGCATCATGCCACTTAGACTTGGGTTTGAGCGCACAGTTCTCGCATAGAGGAAAAAAGCTATGTTGAGGAAGCAAGTGAAATTGCGAACCCGTTGAAATTCACGTAAATACAACGAACGCACGTTTACCAGCAAGTCATAAAAGTTGAACACCAACTTACGCATGACAACAAAAGACGCAGGTACTCCAACTCGTAGTTGCTGAAATGCGTTCAGCGTTCACGATGCTTCCACAAAAGATAAGTTTGAGAGACTGAAGACCGGCTCTCGGGTTCTCCGGTTCTGAGAAATTCATCAAATAATCTCAAAAACTTTAAATTTTTAAAATAAACAAATTAATGTTCAGTAAATGTTTGCATTTTACTCACTTTCATCGTCACTATCAGAAAAACTGTCTTTGTGAAATTCATAAATTGCGCAAAAGATTACGAAACATTTAGAGAGAATATTCTTTGATTAACTCTCCTGCCTCACTAAGTCAATCCCGGAGCCACGACGGAGCCACAAAGTGCAAACAGAAGCACATGGATCTGAGTAAGCGAGAATCAAGAGAGCTAAGACTTCCACCCTAACTCTAGAGTTCTTTTCATAAATTGCAATCCCGATAAAGATTTTAAAATGAGCATATTAAAAACCAAATTGGTCATATGCAATGCAAATTCTAAAATGGCAAACATAACTCTTAGCTCAAAACAAACACATTTAAAAGTAGGATCTCAATGATACGGCAAAAAAACATCGATTTAAATAATTTTAAACTATGTCAGTTGTGATGAAACTAACGGAGGCCATTCGAGTGTCCAGTCGAGTTATGTTGCTTCCATTGAAGGATCTGAGAACATTCGGTCCAGAGAAAACGGACGAGACGCTTCAGGCTGACGTTGTGTCTTAAGGCGGAATTTTCAAACACTTTATGTTGCTGTGACTACACAGCTGGCAGCGAAAGCTTTTCTGTCAACTCGGTTTCGCCTTGAGCTATTTTTTTAGCTAAACTTCACAAATCTTATTTGAGAAACTCAAAATTGAGGATGTTGACCAAATCAACTGCGCGTATAATTTTTCTTAAATTTTACTGTATCTGTCATTGTTTATGATCATTGCATAGAAAGTCAACATAATGAAGCCATTAGGTTCATTTTAATATTGTCTGTCCACCTACTGACATAAATTGTATCGAAAACACATGATAACAACACTAAAATTCTTCACGCACCATGGCGTTATAAAACCACAAAAATTAACAAGGCATGCCCCTACCGAAACACACGGACTGAAACCAGAACTTTATGATGCGCAAGAATACCAAGAAGTGAATACGTTTCACAAACTAGCACCCAACAAAATAAGCAATGAAATCACTAAATAGAATTGAAATTCAATAATTGAAACTGTGACAATAAAAAATAGCGAGAATTATGGCTGCATGTACGTTCTAAGGCTGCTGAACTGCCGGAAAATGGAGCGCAGCTCTAAGCGCTCAGCACGAGTGTCTGACCGACTTCGCTGAAACTGCTCTATTTCCAAACGTGACTTGCACGAAATTTACGTAATTTTTTCTACTCCAACTTTGCAAACGCCTCCAAAAAAAGATGAAATTCGCTTAAGGAAGTGCGGTCACTTTCACTCACGCGATCATTGCAAAATTAGACCAGAGAAAATGTTACAATGAGCACAGAGCGCGACTTGTTTGACGTATTTCGTTAGGATCGTGTACAGCGACGCTTCAAAAAACCCCAGTTTTTGTCCGCTGCACAGCATCGCACAGCGGGCTGTAGCAAGTAAAGCGACTGACTTCATTTATGGAAACTATAGTTGATTCAGAAACAGTCGTTAGTCTTAAAATTATTAACACTTAGATTTATGGTTTTTCAGAGCACCGATGATGGATTTTTTGTAATTTTTATTTTTTTTATTTTTTATTTCATTATCATTTTATTTTTCGTTCTTAGCTACGTTGGTTTTCCTTTTTATCCTAGACGTGAAATTTCCTAGAAATCGGCCTCTTTCATCTAACGGAAACTCTGCACAGAAAAAAGGACAGATCCTCAAATGTCACCCAGTACGCGAGAGTGGCGGGTTGTCAAAGAAAAGAAAATTTATGTACTTAACGTGACGGCATTACAAACAACGCAAAATATACTTCACTGCAATTCTAAAGATATACTTCCAAATAGTTGAAAATACATGACTTCATTTCAAATCAGAACTTCAATTCAATTAACAATACGTGCCGTCTAAGGTGTGTGACACTTCCACTTTTAAGTTGGAAGCCTCACAGCAAAGAACATTCGATGCACCGACATTGAACATCGACAAACTAGAAACAGAATACTAAGACAATAGCTACTGTCGGCGACAGACGCAAGAGAACCTCACCTGCGTCTGTGGAGTGACGGGAGAGCGGCCCTCGGGTGGCGCGGGTGTGGGGGAGCCAGGTGGTGAGCACCAGAGCAGGTGGTGAGCACCAGAGCAGGTGGTGAGCACCAGAGCAGGTGGTGAGCCCCCGAGCAGGTGGTGAGCACCAGAGCAGGTGGTGAGCACCAGAGCAGGTGATGAGCACCAGAGCAGTTGATGAGCAAAGAGTAGAAGACGAGCAGCAGCAGAGTAGGTGACGAGCAACAAAGTAGAAGGCGCAGATGAACTTCATCAGCACCACGGCAGCTCTGTAGCCATCCATAAAACTGAAGATCTCTTCAAAAAATTTCGAAAGCCTTGAGAAAATTTTCACATTTGAATATTGATCACTTGTGAAGAAAGTCATCCAAATCTTGGGTTTGATAAATCCCATAACTCAAATCAACGAGTTTGAAGACAGCCTAACTCATGCTAGGAAGTGTGAAAATTTGTATGCTTCAAAGAAGAATCGCATAAAGCGAAGTGATGATAAAACACAAGCCAGAAATTTAGCGAATCGCGGAGTTTAAAATATTATACCATCGAAGACCTCACGCATTTATAAGTGGGACTACACATACTTGACAGCCTCGTTGCACTGCGCGAACGCTCAATTCATTTGCCGATCATCCAATTATATTGCGAAATCACAGCAGCGATTTCACGGTGAGGCAATCACGCGGCGACTACAAAATATTTCTCACCAAATGGACGAAGTTTAGCACTACAGTTTATTGCATCGTTCGCACTTTTTGAGGCTTCATTCCGTAGTAAAAAAGTTCGCTCAGCATCAAAGTCAGCGACTGAAGCGACCATCAGGCGAACTTCAAATTTCGTCCATAGTTCCTGTTTATTATAAATCTTCAGATAATATTAACTATACGAGTCATAAGTCAGTATTATCCCTAATAGTAAATATATGCTATAATACATTATTTGCATACCAAATTTACAGTGTCACTCCACAGCGTATGGCGCAGTTCACTCTCACACACTATATTTATTTAACTCACTTATATATATCACAATGGAAGATTAGAGTGCTCCTTTTAAGACCCCAATGCAGAAAAACCTTCTATCAGCACTGTGAAGTAACTTTATAAGCAGTGGTAGTTGAACAACTGTCCCAAGAGATTATTCTTATTTCTAGCAGCACTATCAATTTCGTGGTTAAATTTTGGTCTCACAAAATCTTTCAAGCCTGAAAAATTCTTCCTACCAGCGTGATGCTTTACACTAAATTCTTGCCTATCGAGACAGAATGGACCATTCTTCGCAGCTCACATCTTTGAGCATGTGAAATGAACAGTCGAGACACTTATAATAAATTTGCATCTGGAGCAGTCACATCGGCGCAGCTGAGTAAATTGACGGATTAGAATATCAGAGGCAGATCCAGACGGTACTCGGGAGCGTTTCACTGATAAGGCAAAGCGCTAGGGGCACGAAGAAGATCGTCTGCAAGATCACGAGAACGAACTACAACTGAAGCGACGCAGATTTTACTATGAGCACTGTAACCAACCGCACGTGCACGTGAAGGACTGCGGAGGGGCAGGCACAATGGGCGCGTAGTAGTAACCGTTGCTGAATATGACGGGCGGTGGTGGGGCAATGTGCAGGTCGTAGCTGCTGTTCGATAGGCTGCTACTGCCACTGTTATTGCTGCCACTTTTGGTGCTGCTGGCACCATCAATGCTGCCACAAGTGCTACTGTTGCTGCTAGTGCTGCTACTGCTACCACAGCTCTGGTGCTGTTTCGAGTACATGAGCTGCTGGTCAGTGTAGAACACTTGACACGCCAGCTCGTCTATTAAGTTGAGAGTCTGGCGACGTTCGTGGCCCATGAGACACACCGTCGACTCATCGACAACTCTGTGCAGCCGGCGGAGATACTCGTACCGAAGGCCCTCATCAGCGCCCACCAGGTGGTTCAGGAGGTAAGATTCCAGTTTGTTCTGCTGTTGGGTCACATCAGGGAAATCGATGAAGAAGCGAGAGCACATGTACCGCTCCAGGGACTTGATCTCCTGAGAACATGCGGGAGTGTAGTCTTTGACGAGCAAGTTGCAGTATTTCAGCAGGCCACCTCCACGGATCTGCTCTGGCTGCTTCGTTGCTATCATTCTGTTCTGCAGATGGTACAAGGCTTCATTGAAATTGCCGTAGACGCTCTCGCCCAGCACAGTGGGGTACAGAGTCTCGCTGATGGGCAGTTCAGCGCAGTCGTAGAAAAATAAAATGGAATCCATCACTATTTGGAATGAGTCGACAGAAAACTCAAACTGCCTCTTCATGGTGTCCACGAACTTGAGTTCGATGTTGCGACCTCCGTTGTTGGAGAGGGATATCAGCGACCACCTGTCAACCTCATTGCTCACTTTGACCATCTTGTTGACGTATCCTTCTTTGAGGGAGCAAGATGACAGGCGTTTCTTGTTGACACCAAGGGGCAGGAATTCAAGCAAGGCGTCCAAAACTGCGTTCTTGACGCGATCATAGCTCCTCTGAGAGCTCAGTTCAACGGCAAAGATGAGATCGAGATCATTGTACGGCTGGTCACTGTCTGTGGCCAGAATGTGAGATGCGGCGCCGCCGTTCAAGCGAATGTCACGAACTTTTACCGAGTCGGCAGCGAGCTTGGCTTTGACCACTGCAACCAGATCACGGAGGCGAACTTCTATGGTAGGAAAATTTCCACGTCCATGTATGGGTAAAACTTCTTGAAGAACTTCATCAAGACGGCTTACTTGTTCGAAAGTGAGCACGGAGAAGCGACCGTCTTCCATTGCGACGTCAACGAACTTTTCCATTCTGCTTCTCAGCTCCTTCGGCACCTCGAGAACGCCTCTCTGTAACGAACGGAACAGCTGGTCAGAGGAGCGACGAACGAGACAACCTTAGACACGGACTGCACCTCACGGACTGAGTGCCAGATACACAACACGCACTCTAGCACTGGCAGCACCAGCTGCGGCAGCAGCAGGTGGTGCTCTTTACACCACAAACAGACGCACGTACCCGCCTGCAACGTTCATGAACCTTCTCGATTCCGTGGCCTTCTATAGAGAGTAACTACAGTAACTCCCGTAACTATTGTCATGCATTCAAACAAATTTGGGTATTGCACTGTACTCAATGGCACTTCAAAATGCTTCCCTCAGATAATTCTTGAACAGTGGATCATTAGGCAAAATTCTACGGAAAACAGAATGACAATTTAATGTAAAGTCTGATCCTATCGAGCTCTGGGCAGCGCGTCTGGTGCTTTCTTCCCCGGTCATGCACAACAGGCCAGGAAAACATGACCATTGCGAGCAGAACATGGTAATAAAACATGCCTTTTCTTGGGGCAACATGGCATTCGTACATTTGTTACCACCAAAAATATCACACGAAAGGTAACAATCTCGGAATGTCTTATTAATCACAATTAAAAGCACAATTTCCTATTTTAACAATGAATTTCCGATTCAAACAATGAATTGTTTAGGTTAGATAAAGAATTAATTTTATCGCTCGACTCCAAATCTTATATTGGAAATTTTCAACTACAAAAGTGACATCCAACGTTGGACCAGAATGACCTTCAAGTAGCTTGTACACGTTCTACGCACTGAAAATAATGTACTCTACTCAAGTTCGCCCCAATCACAGGTTTGTTAGAATTGTTTCAATTTGTTTTCCAATTCCTATTGTTTGGTGTTTTCTGCCGAGCAAATTCCTAGAAGTTGGTGTTCTCTACTGAGCAAAATATTTATGAAGGATATTGGAGACGTTTTACCATATTTTTCTATAACTCCCTAGGTTGAATCAAAATATCATATTTCTTTATTTCGAGGGCTTGGAAATGGCACGCAATTAACCAAACAACTTACATCATGCAGCAAAGAATGCATAAACAAAGCATAAAAATCAAAGAATGACGGTATAAGTGGAACTGTTTAAATAGCATGTCTTTGAATGAAAATAATGGCACAGAAATAACAGGTGGTGATGAGCAGATATAGCTGATGCACTTAAAGTGATGCGCATCAAATTTCCTACAACTGTGATGTGCATGGGTGAGGTGAGAAGTGGAGCAGAAGGTCGCAAGTGACGCCTCACTACTTTTTCGAACAAGGTCATGTAAATGGTGCTGGGGGACACATCGAAGAGCTGGAAACAGTTACTAAGTCCTTAACTTATTCATTAAGTACGCGACGGAAAGTCACACGCATTTCAACGCTGCCTCGTATTGCTCTAATAAGACACTAATGGTTGGCGAACCATTTTTGAATTCTATATGACAAGTAAGACCCAAATCATGCCCTCCAAACTCTCCAGATTTAAACTCCACAGACTAGTATACCAGGTATTGATGGAAATTGGGAGTGAAGCTACGAAGCAACCTTACAGCATTGTAGCTTCACGGCATACTGGCATAGTGAAAGTGATGTCCGAACTGAATAAGGCACAAATAGAGTAAGCAGGTGAGTGTCGGCGATTTTAAGCCCCTCATTGAAGCAGTCCTTAATTTAAAGTGGTTTCAAACAATATTTTCCTTGAAAATCTTCAATACAACTATGTCCTCGCAAAGGCTCATTAAAAAATTTGTGTTCCTTCTAAACTGTAGTTATTTCATGATGTACAAAAAATGCATTTAGATACCCGTCGCTCCCTGCATAAAGTACAACGTATAATTATCTGTAAACCTAAATTAGAATTCAAATACGAATTAAGAACATCAAAGGAAGGACTTTTTAAAAACAGAATTGATACAATTATCTGAAGAATATCATTTTGGGGATTTCTCTATGACTTTTGTTGATGGGCTGAATGGCACACTGAATAATAGGACGCTGAAACACAGGCAGTTATGAATCAAGTGGATCTTTATATTAGGCTTCAGCATAAAAAACATTAGATGAGTCTGAATTCTACAGAGAAATAAATAAGAAAATCTCTAGATCACAGCAGGGGGGAAAATTCCTCAGATGGCAGAGCGAATGATATTCTCTACATTCGAATATCGACTGAAATACATATAAAATACCCGTGACAGGCATTGTGGTTGTTATAATAAGTAAAATCACTGTACTACTCATACATTATACAACTAGAAACTAAATATTTTCCCGGTAGTCATAAATATTTCACTCGATATGCATTCGAACATTTAAAGTGCACAAATCAACTGCCGGTTGTATGCTAATGAGGGCGGAGATTTTTTTTCAAATCTGCCAATGTTTGTGTCTAGCAAAGACGGTAGGCAGGTGCCCCTCATGACGTCATGAAACAGGAACCAAAAGCTGTTTAAGCTGGAGCTCGTTGCTCTCCTTCAGCCAGGGCAGGTTGCCAGTACGGCCTTTTTGGGGGCCAAAATCCTCAACTTTGGGGTTTCTTCAAACCAAAATTTGAGCATAAAGAGCACTCAGTATCCGGCAACCCTGCACGGTTTTGAATGCTGAGTGCTCTTTGAGAGCAAATTTAGCATCAAACAAGCTTAAACTTGAACATTTTTACCAGGCCAGTTCGGCAACTCTAGATTCGTGCGCAGCTGATCTAACCGTGGCACACGCTCTCGGTTTGCCGAAGAGAGTCTGTTTGTAGGTTCTTCAAGTCACGACCTCTTTCAGATCTCTTCATAGAGCCGGACTTCCGCTCAAGTCTTGCTTCCAAGCCACAGGAATTGACGCTTTTAGTTTTACTCCCAGAATTATTGTGCATTTTACTTCCAGATGTATGTTATTATTGTATATATAATAAGCACTTTCTGGAATACTATTGATAATACATCCAGGCATAGTATCAATTTTACATCCATGCATAACATCACTTTTACATTCTGGTATAGTATCAATTTACACCCAGGTGAAGCGCGAATTTTACTTCCAGGAATAATATTCATTTTAGAGCCAGGTTTATACTCTAAATTCAAAATAATGAGCTAGCATATTTCTAAGGGATTGACTGGTTCGGTGCTTCAATTTTCCGCTAATAAAGTGCTGTTTAAATAACTTTGAAATTTGGAGCCAAATTTCATGGTCAAAAAAGCTGCAGGGTGCAAAGATACTATTTTAAATTAACAATTACTTGTGACATTTTTGTTCCAACTTGCGGTCATATATGGATGAGCAGCCTGCTTGCACAGAAACAATTTACGTTTGAAGATTTTTCGTTTCAAATTCCCTTAAAAAGCTTTGTTACACAGCTGCAAATTTTTGTAAATGGAAATGTTATAGAAAAAATATTCCTTTTCTTGAAAGTCACACAAGTTCGTTGGACTCGGACTTAGACATATAATTAAAGCTATAATACTCCTAACATGCAACTCGTGTCACGCAGCAACCATTTCTTAAGGTTTAAGTCACAGATGTAGTATTGTTAAGGTTACAAAAATACTTTTGTTAAGGTTAATGCTATATTGTTAAGGCTATTGTTAAGGTTACAAATATACTTGCGTTCTGTACAATAATTACGAGCACAAAGTGAAATACACACACATGATATAGTTGAATGGTTCATCTAATTGTCAGTGTTTTTAGATGAGCGAATTTAATGTTCACCAAACTGAAAACACTCAGCCAAGTCTAATGGGGATTGCTTTATTTCGCGATTTAAAGTAAAGCTCAATTTGTAAGAGACCGCACCGTATCTTCGGTAGGAAAATTTTACCCTGAAATTAACCTCTAACACTGCTAACCAACTGCAGTTTAATTTCATGTTGTGAGCTTATCATTCTTACTTCATACTCAATTTACACTTGATAACTGAATGAAGATGAAAGACAGTATTGAGTAGTCTTAAGGTTAGTTCACGCGAAAATAAAGTTTCATAAAAATGGAAAGCAACCGCGGCTTTAGGGAGGTAATGTAATCAATGCACCACCTGTCCTCCACTGACACTCGTATTACACTGCATTGATGAATTTATCTGGACCTGGTGTTTGTGTATTAAGTTATAGGTATTTCTTCGTATCCGTCCTCGGTTTGTGTATAACAAAGAAGTCGAGACGTCTTGCCTGTGCTTCATGGGCTCACTTAAGGAACTGGAATTTAATTGCAAAAAATATGATTTGAGAATCTGTTGTGTGCACAAAAGCATAAACTTGCAACTGTAGATCGGTGTGATCCCTCACCTGAATAATGAAGGACTCAAATATCGAACATTAATTTTAAAGTTTCTTCGGACAATTACGTGGGCATATTAGATGAGTACATCAATCAAGGAATATTTCAACGTTGTTAGCCTATGTATTCAACTGATATTATACTCGGGTTGTTCGAGTGCATTAGAGGAAATAATTCAACTAAGCTGCTCGAAGAATGCTCATAAGGGACGTTTTTCCAATTATGAGGGGCCATGAACACTTGAAATATTTTCTGATACAAAAAACAACCGAAGCTCATGCAGGTGGCATGTGTATTCTTAGCTCACATTTTTCTGACCAGCTACACAATACACACAATGAAATTAAAAATAAGAATTATCTTATTGTGTGCTTGCTAGCTGCTCCTTGATACAGGTCTACATTATGCTGAAGGAGATGAAGTTTTCATGAACGTTCATGAGCCGTATACGAAGAGATCGAAACTCATTTTCAATACTTTTGAATAATCATTTAATGCATTACCTACGGCAGAGTCAATGAACTTACGTAGACCCATTTGTGAATTTTAGTGTGTTTTTGTAAAAAAAAACAGCACTGGACATCAAAACTGTGGATATGCATAGACGTTTCTCGGGTACCACTGAGTCGTTAGCGTGTGAAACAACGCCGAATTTATTAGACATCCTGCAGTGTCAACCCCTGCTTATAACGCAAAACATGAGTGCTTAATTAATTAATTGGGTGTATTTATCACGTCAGGCTGATAGCATGTGAGGTTGCGTGCCTGAAAAGAATATATTATTCATGAATTCAGAGACGTACGTAATGAAGTCAATTTTAAGATACAAAATAGAGTTATAAATTCTTCCAAGTGTAGAAAAAATCTCGTATTTGGCCTCACAACAGATTTTCTTAAAACGTTGGTTGCGATGTGAGCCGCCGGTGTACACGGAGGGAATTTTCACAATGCTGCTGACCGACTAGTAGTCACAAATTTAATTTCCATGAATCAAAGCTATATGAAAGCACTATCCAGTTAATGTTCGCTATTTTCGAAATTGTTTGCTGCAATTGGCTTTGAATTTAGGTAGAGAAATGAACTTCAGTTAACCCGCCCGAGGCCGGTAACGAGTTAAATAGAGTTGTGTGTGTCTGAAGGCTGATTGGGAAAGCATGCAGAAATGTCTCGAATACGATCTCTGTCATGTCGCAGTTCAGCCATCACGCAGCGCCGAGTACGGGAAGTCATTCCGACACACTCCAATTCACATCGTGCGCGATCGAAAACTTCTATTTCTGTAATAAAGGCACTGCAATAGAAGAACGCTCATTTCCGACATGAAGAAAATAAAATCTTCAAATGAAACTGTTTGAAACTACATCATTTTATCAAATTTTGCTGCCACTACTTTCCGAGTGATAAATATCTGTGAAGATATTTCTGAGAGTGACACTCAGAGTAGTTCCGCCTGAAAGAGACTATAATAATCTGTAGGCTAAAGAAGTTTCAAAGCAGGATTTACCTGAAATTACAGGGTGAGTGCACATAAATGAAATGTCAAAGATAACAAATTTTCCACCCAACCCAAGAATAGCAACGAAGAAATTCACAAAACAGTAATTATTAAACAACGAAGTCTAGCGAAAGGTTGAAACTCGTTTTACCCGAGTGTAAAAAACAACCGCGTTTCGACCGATAAACAGGTAACGAAAAATGTTTAGACAGCACTCCTACTCACGATGCTCACGTGTAACTTTCAATATGCGACTCTATAAAGCCGCGAATGCCAGCATTAACGTTAAATGTATAAATGGAGTTCTTTCACAACATATGGGAATGATTTATTCCAACCCGCCCAGATTTACCTTCACGCGAGCCGAGGGTGTTTAGCAACAAGTTCCTTAAGGCTGTAGTTGAATTTTCTTCATGGAACTAAAAGAATAAATTCCATTTTGCTCGCTGGGTTAAATGAGCAACCCCGTTACAGCGGCGAGCGGCGGCCGACGTCCTTGCACCGCAGCGCTCAGGTCAAACTTTCCACCGAAGACGCCTTCCAAGTCTTGCTTTTCATTATTTCCTTCAACATTTTCCTTTTCTGATGCGAGACTTGACCTGAACTCCGGGGCGACAAGTTCTCTGTTATAATTTCATAGCTTGCGTTATAGCTTACCCTAATTTTACTCCGTTTGAAAAATATATTCCGAGGTGTCAAAATGATTCTAATGCAGGATTGAACGATCTACAGTATTTAAATTCTTCGATGCAATATAAACCACACAACTGTGAAGCTAAAGGCTCACATTTTGAAACCCGATGTTACAAGACATTTTTTTGCATTCCATTCAAAGGCGAGCGGAAAGATCATACAATGCTAGACTTATTAGGAACAAATATCTGAAAATTGACAAACCAAAAGGATTGGTGTTTTTAAGACAGACGGAAAATATGACATTTAGCTAGATGTCTCCCATGAGCAAGCACACGTCTAGTTGACTCCTCAATACAATTAAGTAATTAATTGAATTCTTTCCCTAAGCTGACTCACCAATGAATTTTTAAATCTTTCTGATTTTGAACCATTTTCGCACAGGCGCATGGTATTCACTGCGTGAAAAAAATAATAACTTGTATACGGTCCCTGCATTCACCTCTTTCGATACCCAAATTTTACATCCTAAGTTTTGCATGCTTTTCTTATGTAAGATCTCGTGCGGTGTGATCACTAGACGTTCTGTTTAACGTTATCATTTTTGTACAACACCTTGTGCAGTCGGAACACACATAATCAATTTGATGCTTTATTTTTTCTACAAGATCTCTCGCAGTCAGATCACTACGCATCGAATTTAATACAAGTGGATGCACGAGTATACCCTCAGCCTTCGTCATTGGTTTTAAGTAAACTTAAATTAAAATATTCTTACTTCTGTGTTTAGGTGAGCATGACAAAATGGTCATGAACTGCTTAACCTATGAGCGATCTTTAGCACAGCGAGTACAGGCGTAAGAAACTTTTTGCACTGGGTAAATATTGAGATCTAAAAAATCGTGTAGTTTCGAGCTTGCATCATACTACAAATGGTACACGGCTGTTGTTTTCATGATCTGTCCGTGTTCTGCACGGTCCATTTACACTGCTTTATTATTTTGCAAAAGTGATTCTGTTTCTATAGTTTTTAGTAACGTAATTTTGTGGTTATGCCCTTGGATCATGCCGACTTCATTATTATCAAGCTCCTCTTTTCAAATGGAGACTTGGGTTACACAACCTCATCGTAATTGAAGCTTCAAACCCCCTGCCGTACTCAGCGTGAGCATTCCGTGCCGTATAAAGCATGATCTCCTGCCGTAGAGAGCGCGATCCCTGCCGTGCAAAGTAAGGTCCCTGCCGTGTATCTCTGCCGTATAAAGCGTGAGCATTCAATAAGTTCCAGCAATATTTCGGCCCTATTATTGTCTTATCACGAGGTTTGTCAGAGCTGTTGCAAGTTTTCTGAAACCTGATATCAATTCCGGTTAATTCAGTACTTGATTTTTATTATGATTTTCTGCTGTTTGATACATAACCATTTCACTAATAAATTATACAACCATGTTTTGATTTTTTTTTCTTTCGAATTAAAAAGGTTCTGTAAATAAACAGGGAAAGCTGATAAAGCTTAGTATTTTCTAAAATTATTAAGTGTTTTCAAGAAACAATCCAGAGTTAAAACGTTGATGCCAGCGTTCCAACTTAACATTCCACTCTCTACGCTCGCGCAAATTTTCATCAACCAGAATAATTGTAAATTTAAACAATTTAATATTGAAGAATAATCTTTTTCCTTAGCAAAATCTCAGTAAGATTATTAGTTAATGACTTCTACAATGGACCAAACCCAGTGCAAAATGACCAAGACTTCATAAGGACGACAGCAGTTTATTGCAACGTAAACTTGCAGAAGCAGAAAAACGGGGTTGTGCGGGTTTCCAAACACTTAATTCGTCCAAATGCGTTTTTATAAAGCGTTCCGTTGCAATTCGCTGAGTCACCTACCTTTTGTTTCAAACCAAACCCACGCAATCTTTCTATCTTCAAGAAAAAACACGTAATTTTTCAGCAGCATTAGCTTTTATTGCGAGGTAATGGTGGTGCTCATATTATGTGGAGTTTGGAAATGTTTTGTAGGAGTACGTTGAGGTGAAGCTCGGAGAGCTGTCATGTTCTCCGATTTTATATTTCTCAATCCAAGGGTTTGACTCCTTGTCTTTGATAAGATTTGGAAGCTGTCAAGAGTTAAGATTTGAATGATTTTGTTACGCCTGAAGCTTTTGAAAATATTTTAATCATATATCATTTTACTTCAAAGTTCTATATCATGCCGCACTCATACAAATGTCATTTATGACATCGTTTTAGATTACACCTAAAGACATTACATATACCATCAAAAAACATACATAACGCCGCGTTTAGGAAAATGGTTTTTTTTTTCAAGTTCGTTTCATTTGATACCTGCTTTAGTAATTTAACTTTAAACTTCTGGCATATCGAAAAGAAAAGTTGTAATGAATTTATTCAATTACAACTATTGACGCATAAAAAAGTAGGGTGGTGGCAATTTTATTTATCGGCAATGACCAACGAGCTCATTGTGCCTCATTTGCAAGGAGTGTTAGTGAAATGGTAAGTAGCCACCACCAGAACTGAGCAAAATTTACTAACTTCATAATAGAGATCATCGCATCAATATGTTTCCTATTGGTTTATTTCGTCGAAGCAATTCTCACATAATTCATCAGCATTTTTGACTACCAGCTTTATCACAACATAGCAGAAGCAATAGAAATTTTGAAACAAAATTCAGGCGCTACTCGTAAACAAAATGACATTTTTGAAAATATATTCAGTTTATTCCATGTTATCCCCATGTTCAAGCACCGCAAGCAAGTCCTGATCTCATAACAAGTTTTGTCGTGACTTTCAAAGTGAAAAGAATAGCTAGAGTGAACTGTTATCGATCTCTTGTGCAGTATAACCGACAGGATGTGTGTTTCTAACAATTTGTAAGTATTTGCTACAGTCATAAAACTTGAAATTATTTTCTCCTTTTCAGTTATTCCCATTACACTGAAGATTGCACGGTCAACATGAATTCTGTTCCATGATGGTCAGTGAGGTATAAAATACGAAATGTGAGCATCAACTGTGCATTCTTCTGACCTGCATCATCCAAACTTGAAATTTTTTTTTTAACAAAAACATGATTGTAAAATAATTATCCCCATATTTAGATATAAGCAAAGTTTTGTGTAGTTTCATTCAATAGCTACAATGCTTCACACTTTCATTTTCTGCCCAAGAGTCTCGTGACAAATCGTCAGAACGCGTGACTCTTGTACGACTTTATCAAGCTGAGCAGCTGTTGAAGCATAGAAATTTCTCAGAGATAAGCTCCGTTATCAGAAATTTTTAGGAGAAAACAGTGGGTCTCTAAAAATAGGCACCTAAAGAGCGTGTTAGATTTCATGTTGTGGGAATAAATGCTGATAACTTCTTGATAAAACCTAATGAACACATGTCATGTCTCAGAATTTCCAAATTTTCCTTTGATGAGTTAAATTAAATACGCCTGGGAACTTCAAATGATTAGCAGAACCAGAAAGTTATTAAATAATTCTCAGTTATTCTCATAAAATCGATGAATCAAGAAAATTGGTCTTGATTTATAAAACTTTTAGGCTTTCAACATTCATTTATGGCGGTTTCCTTGAGCAAAATGAGAAATCTGATAGCATGGATATAAATGAGTTTTACTCGAAATGTAGTTCGAATATATTCGAAAGATAATTTTTATTTTATATTTCCTCAACTGCGGACGTTAATAAAGCCCCAACACGCTTCTTTTCTTACAGCGCCCATTCACTTTCCCTGTCTTCAGTCTGTGTAGTTCAGTCTAGACTGGTCAGAGTTTGCTGTTTTTGGACGCGGGAAACTCCAACTTCTGCTAAAGAATTCAATTTTTTTTCCTGATACTTTTTAACAGTTTAAACAGTTGTTTAAAAATTTTAATTAAATTCTTGTCATTCGTTACATGCAAGTAATATTGAGATCGCCATAAAGGGGTTCAGGTGTAAATCAGTACAAAAATTAATCATTTTCTTGTCTGACGTAACAGCGTCAATTCCGAATTCAATGTCTGAAATGGAGAGATGGTTCTCTAATGTCGTCTACCACTGACAAAAATATACCGCTGATGTTTCTACTTATTACTACGCCGGCACATTTTTTTCCTTTTATTACATTATAAATCTATTAAGAGTGTCCTTACATGAAAAACTTCAGAATAAATGTTTAACGTGCATTCTTATGTGGAGTTTTCAATTATTTAAGAGGTGAAAAACGATACATTCCTCTCTGTATTTCAGTCTCGAATTTGGACAATGAAATTTTGATTGCTCTTTCATTGTTGATTTCTTGGCTAGTTAACAAATCCTTCTTTCCATGAAATTGATAATTATTCTCAATTTTTATTACTATTTTCTAATCCTATTGTGATGCAGAGCTTCAAATTAAACCTCGGCGACAACATTTTACAAAAATTTACGTCAGTCTGCTCCAATTTTTCACGGATTGACTGCGAAACATCTTCTTACTCGTCAGTTGTTTGTTTCTTGCAAAATATTCACAGTAGAGACGGTACTTTTTTGTACTTTTGCTCAGATATTGATTACTCATTCGTTCTAAAACAACTCCACACGTATATCTTAACCTGTCCTTGGGGCTTCTTCCGTCACAGTCATGTCGTGTCAAAAATTTTTATTCCTCATTTCATGTATTCAAGTAGAAGTTCTCTCGAAAACTATTTACATGAAACACCCTTTCAACAACTTTACCTGTAAGGCTTCATGCCTACATACATTCAAGTTTTATCCGGCTCAAGGTACTGGGCTCTAGAAACTTTCAACCAATGCCCATCATTTAGGGCAGTGCTACTCGTATACTTTGTGCTCAAAGAGTTATTCGTTATCTTTGCCTAGACACTCGCACTGCAGCTCAATATTTGCTATAATGCACACGATTTCATTAGCGATTTACTGATGGTATCCCAAGTGTCCTTATCGTCAATCTAGAGTTCCAGACTCTCTAACTGTTGTTTCATTTTAAATTTTGGATGTCAAGACATTTATAGAATGTGAAATTAAGCTCTCACTCATTGAGAACTCACTTGAACGGATGGGAGCTGAGAGATGCGAAGGTCATCTTGTGAACGGTTCATTTCGTTGTACCAATGTCAGAAATATTCCTTCAGTCCTACGTGTGTCTGAACTCTTTGCATTGACGGTCAAATTGATTGTAGCTGAACTTTTTGGTTTTCAATATTTTCCCAGCTCAGAACAACGATTAAATTTCCGATCCCTAACTGGTTTAAGTCCCCAAGCTAACGCAAATTTTGTCTTCCTTGCCTGAAAAAAAAACTAAAAAAAATGAGCTCCTCGATGCGTGAAATTTACGTTGGTGCTCAGCATAATTAATGTACTCAGAGTCAAGGATTGAAGAAAATGCGTAGCCTAAGCATGTCTTCTCACAACAAAAGATAAACGTTCATTTTGTTACATGCAGTGTATAGTGAGTCAAATTCGAGCGTACTCGTAGTCTGTGCTTCTATAGTGCAGAATTTACTTATTCATTGCGAAACATAGAGACGTTTCCTTTTTTTTGAAGGTCACTGTAGAATATAAAATTTCAATGAGTCTATAATTGGTCCGATGAGCAAGCACTTTCAATTCTTTGCTTTTATACAGTACACCCCAAAAATGTCTTTCATATCTTATTCACCGAAGAGTTAAATGGGCTTTCCAAACCTACTTAACAAGTTTATCCTTATGTCTAGTAAAATGCAAACACCATTTTCGCAACCTAAAGAACCACATGTCTATAGTAAAGCTTGTTAACTAACCTGAGCCATTTTCATTGAACATAATTCGCCTTAACTTATAAATTCTCCTCTACCCCTCTCTTGCCTTGAGTATCAACAATTGTGCTGAAAACTGAAGCTGTATGAAACTTTTTGCTAAGTCATTATGTGATTTTATATCAGTTTCAATAGAATAGTACACCACCCGTTCAAAAATGTTTATCTCACCGTGGGGAAATCTAGTTGTGATAAAAATAATTAAGCATAACTATTATGGTTATCCTTCAACTTTCATTACAGCTTTCATTTAAAGAGGCGTAGATTCTGTATGATTTTGTTAACCATCTAACTGATATTTCTCCTAAATATGAGCAAACATTAAGAAAGATCTTCCAACTGAGGATGTGGTGTTGAGGCTCGCAGCTGCTCCTCTTGTTGGCCTCACACATTTTCGCACGGGCTTAAATCAGGAGACCGTGGAGGCCATTCCAAATGAAAAAATTATCCCTCGTGAACCGTGACGAATCTTGCACTGCATGAGACCGGTGAATGCGAGGGTTGTCGGCGTGAAAAATACCGGAATCATCATAAAAATGAAAGTAATCCGTAGACGGATGTGCATAGTCAGCGAGGACGTTCAAATAATTTTAAAAGTTCATTTTGCTGTTGCACAAGGTTGCCGAATCCAGTTGAAGCGAACAAGTGAAGCACCCCCGTGTTAATATCCCACACTGCCCTCAGTAATTGGAGCAATGAAGGGTCCAAAGGTTCATGGGTTTTTTGTGTGACTGTAACACCGCCGTCTTTCTCGAACAAAGTAAACCTCGATTTATTCGACCATAAGATGTGTTCTCATTGGTCTGTAGTCCAGTTTTTGTGGTCTTTTATAAATTGGAGCCGTTTCGTTCGATTGCCTTTACTGACGCACGGTTACCTTGTTGCAGCTCAGATCTTTCAACCCATTTTCTTCGATTCGATTTTCTTCATATTACGAGCATAAATTTTCTTAGGACCTTCGATGAACACGCTAGCCAATTGCCGAACACTTTTTCACCGATGTGCTTTCACCAATCACGTCAGAGAACAAACGAGGCAAGAATTCAGAATATCATCTCGGCAACTGTTGCCAATAAATTGTCTTTTTTTCCACTGAGCTAAGTCCTGTGTTCTTTGATTAGTACAGTGTCCTATGACAGTCATTTGAAACACGTCTCTGTGAGATTTCTCAGCCCAATACCAACCAATAACTGGTCTTTTTTCAGAAACAATTGTTCATTCCGTAGGCTTTCATCTAACGGGATTATCTATTCTCGGTATCGCAGAGAGCAAGTGTTGCACTGACTTCCAGCAATATTAGATACAATTATTTTTACAGTGTTCTTCTATTTCAAATGTTTTATGAGAATACCTGCAAAAATGCCTAGAGTAAATCAATATTTCACCACGGTTAGACACATTTTTCTACAGCGGTGCACTACTGCCGGGTACTACGATATTCGAAGTAGAAATGCACTATAGGCATCGTTCTCATGATCTTGTAACAAGGTCGTTTGCTCATTATTTCCCATCAAGTTTTAAAAAGAAAACTTTAAACTTAAAGAAAAGAAAAGGAGGTTGATGTACGAGCGAGTATAGGTGGAATATGTTCGTGAGTGAGTAGGAGCGTGAGTAGGTGGGTAGGTAGGTAGGTGCGAAAGCGCTGAGGTGGGTTGAGTGAGTAGATAAATAGGTGGTAGACATTAGATAAGTTGAAAGATAAGTTCACTGCGCTTTTCAGCGTCCGCTTTGCGTACTCTACAGCGCACAACATTTCCCAACCAAATGATGTAGTCAGTGAAGAGCGTTTTCTAGCCTCCCTGTCACTAGTAACTGAGATTTAAAGTAAACAATTGATCAACTTGAGGATCATTTAAATTGCTGAAACTGCCCTCGTTGTTCGTACGAGGAAACATTGTTGTTTTCAGACATTCAGCATCTCTCAACAACCCCCGCCGCGGAACGATGACTCACCGAATAGCGTGGACTGAGCCGAGTAGACACTCAGAACAAATCCTGGAGGATTCGAGGCATTGGGGACAGTTTTGATGTTAAGTTGAACTACTTTATTTCGCATATTTTCAGTATTTGCATAAACTTTGTTGTGAAATAGGTGTTTGAAATATTGTTGAAGTAAATTAAACTCATAAATCATCCACAGTTTTAATGTCTGTTTCGAATACAGAAGAAAACCCTCTGGAATGCAGACAGTATATGTTTCTAATTTATTTTGCGCATCACCTAAACAGTAGCGGCTTTCACTTATAGTGGGACGATAAGTTTCTCTTTTAACAGCGCTGAACTTTAAGTAACCAATGGGATTTCAAATCGGGCGAATTTAGAGACCACATTTTGGATGTTGCTTCATCATTCAGATCGCCTGACAACCATTCTTGGGTTATTATGGGTTAGAGAGAAACTGTTGAGTTGCACTGAAATAATTCTGTCCTTTTATTGAGTAATCTACTAATTCAGGGCTTAAGACTTGCTTCCACGATACTAACGTCTCCAGCAACAGTAATTCTACGGCATCGGGAAAGTGTTGGGATGCATCACATGACCTTTACCTCTTACCCCTTCCATAACTCTCACATGTGTTGAAAAGTTTGTGAACTCCAGACGAGGTACACTGGACACCTGGACTACTTCCATCGAGTGTCGCCTCAGTTCCAAACATACTTTGTCTACGTATAATATTCCGACTTTTAAAATTTGCCATTAACTAAATCACATGAGTAGTTACTTTCACTGAATACATTTTCATTTTTTGAGGTAACATGTTTTTTTGAACGGTAGTCCCCAAATATGGCCTGATTTATTTTGTTAGAGATGCATAACATGTGAGTAAAATGTCTTCATATACAAATTTTTAAATAATATGTCCACAAATACAAATTTTTTACACATTCTGTCCTCGTATACAAATGCTTACATTGTAAGTCCTCAAATACACTCGCCCTTTATAGCTAATGTAAGACAAATATTCACAATCGGAAACGCGATGTGCAATTACGGCAAAACGAGTATGTTGACCAGTGACCAGAGCTTCAAACTGCCTAACCTCGTGCACTGAGGTAACGAGGGGTGAGACGCGCCTCTGACACAGCGGTTACTTGTACAGCAAACCGGAGCTCTGAAAGTTGCTGTCCATCTCCGGTGGAACGCCCATGGCATCGCTACGACGTGAATGCAAGACTGAGGGCACATGGCTTGATGACCCATTTCTAATCGTTCACTATTATCTCTGTCCGTGTTATAATTTTAACAAAAGGTTCACTAACCAGCTACGTGTTATAGTTTAAACGCGCTAACGAGTGTATTTATCTGCACTGTAACACTATGCTGTAATTTTATGGGTATCAATTTGGTTCAAATACTAAACTTATTTCAAGTTGAGACGTTTGAGGTTATGCAAATCTTATCATCAAATTCTTTTTTCAAGTTGCTCAGTCCGCAAAGTAGAAGACAGATAAATTGTAAACAATATCAGCAGCCCGTGCCTTCTGCGGCTGGTAGCCAGAGCTGAGGGACTCGCAACTGCTTTAGATCTTAAGAACAGACACACAATCGGGTTATGAGGAGGAAATCAAATCTTAAAAAGAAAGAGACTGAAATAAAATCTCTGAATCTTCAAATCATTAAATCTTTAACCAAATCTCTTTGTTGACTGAAATCAAATCTTTAAAAAATGAGAAACGTTTTGGAATGATCCGTAATATTATGAGTGTACTAAATGGGATGTTCCTAATTCCCATGATCAAATAAACAATTGTTGTTGCTCATTAAATTAATTGGTGCGAGTTATAAATCGCAGTTATAAATTATTCTGAATACAATGACGACTCTAAAACAAATCCAGCTTTAGTAATTCAAGTTTTTGCCCCTGGAAGATTATAACCCCAGATTGAAAAATATAGAGTTTTAAGAGTGTGATCCATTGTTACGAAGCCTAATTGGTCTCGCCAACATATACGAAGAAGCTGTGAGGCTCCGGACTCCCGCACAGCACAGCTGTACGAGGTGGCTCCAGGCTCGGTTTACCCGTTGGCTGCGGCGGGTTAAACTGAAGCTCAATATCCAACTCAAATTAGAGTTAATTTTATAGATCAGTTTTGAAAATAACGAGCATTAAATGGATGGTGTCTTCATTTAGTTTTCTGTAAGTATTTACTGAAATTGAGTAAGTGGTTGCAGGTCGGTCAGCAGCATTATGAAAATTCCTTCAGTGACCACCGGTGGGTCCTTTCGCCAGAAACGTGTTAACCAGGCACTAAATATCAAGAAGTCTGAACGAGAGAACTGAAAATCTTTACCTTGTGAATGGTTCATTTTCTTCTCATTAAGAAGCTGCTCACGAGCTCATGAGTGTAAACTGCGTTGCAGGCTTATGTTGATTTATTCTATTTATTCATTTAAAATTGTTTAACTTATTAGATGTTTAGAAGAATCCAAATTTTGTGACGGACTTGAATTTGGCCTAAATTAATTAAGTGGGCGGATGAAAACTAAGTCTGTGCGTGCACATCATGGCACACACACAGTTGAAGCTATTTGTCGCGTGAAAATATTTTGCTGTGCGGTCTTCGCTGACAAAAAGTTATAGAATAATAACAGTGAAGCCTGATTTAGTTTCACCTTTATGTGAACTTTCCAATGTGCTTTTTAATACAAATTCTGCTTTGTAGCTCGTTGCCGTTAGCCTCAGCTGTCTAGCTGTCTAGCCGCAGCCGTCTCCTCGATGGGCACGAAAAGTCGGCTTGATCCGCTAGTCGATAGGAAGCAGTCGACCTTCACACGACATACTCGTAACTTAAAGAACTGATCTTCCCTGAAACTTAGCGACTCAGCGTCTCCGACTTGAAATTCAGACAAAAGAAGATGGGTCTAGGCAAGGCAGTGGAAGCACCTCAGCATAATACGCAGCATTTTTATGTACTGTTTATTGGTAGTTGAAATCGACTGATGTGGGATTGTGGTTCTGCCTTGACCCCCCCACTCACCTAGGGTAATAAATGGCCTGTATTTTAAAGTACTTATAGAAGTAAAAAGTGAATATTGTTCTTCATAGGAACAGCGCCGACTAAAAAGAGCAGAGACACGATGAAATAATAACTCCCATTCAACGGTGTCTGTTGAATATTCAAGAATTGCCAAAAAACAGTGGGGGCAAAATGTAGGAAAAAATTAAAAAATATTGACACAGAAAAGTCAAATCTTAGATCGTAACTTCTTAACTGCAAAGCCATGAAGTTCAATGTGAAATTTAGTGCTTTTTGTGTTTATTACCGTCAGAGAGCACTGATCAACCTGTGGAAGAGAAGTGTTTCAGCAAAGTTTATTTATCTGGAAAGTTGAACAGCAAATTTGAGGCAAAAGACTTAAACTTTCGTACGAGGATAGAACACCTTGTCCGACTGATAGGTGTTCATACACGAGTCCGGGATTAATTGTCGATTTCAGCTCAATCGCTGAAGCATCATTTGACTATACAGTGAAAAGTTCGAACGTTTTTTGTAAGAATTACCCTACACGTGGACGAAATGAAGAAGTGTAATGAAAGAAGTATATTTTGAATTTTTTACGTAAGAACTAAAGTTGTGCAATATCAGTCTCCTTCGCCAGAACGTCCATTTTCTATGCACTCGGTTTAGCTGATCATAATCTAACGTATTTACTCGAAAGAATGAGTTTTCGGTTTCTGCACTTCTTTACTTACTCGGAAGAAATCGATAACATCGCAGTGCAGATTTTGAAAAAGCTGTAAAATATCATAGCCGTTAGGATTACGGTGTTCATAACATCGTAGTAAATTGATTTTTCAATCATCACACTTTTGTTCTCCTCATGTTTCTTATGCAGGACTTCAACTTTTTTCGACGAGAGTTTTCTATGTTTAATGCAATTTGTTTATTGGTTAGACTCGGAAGCATTTCAGCCACTGTCTCGTACTGTGAAAACGAGCACACTCAGAGCAGAGAGAACGATCATTGCATTTTGATCCCTGTTTGCCTCGATCCCTGTTTGCTCGCATCAGAAGCCGAGCACACTTTTACTCGCACGAGAGGTAATTTAAAGAGTGCAAAACGGAACAACTTTTGATTATATTACGGCAAAAGTAAACAGGCATGAAGATGGCAAAGCTTAAAATATGTTTTGCAGGCGATGAGCGAACGTGTCATGCAAACGCTCTCATGCGCGCCCCTTTTGAATTCAGATGATAGTGTAAGTTTTTCAAGCAAATAGATAAAGCTACGGCAGTTTCTCAGGATTAATTCCGATTCTTGCTTCAAAAATTCTAAACGTAGAGTAGTGCTAAAGTGACTAACGGTACTTTGACGTACTGAAAAAAAAAGAACTAGAAGATAATTTTAATTCACTTCATTTTTATGTGGAAAAATCACGGTGTCCGAATTCACTGTTAATTTCCTCCAAGATACTTTTAAGGTTTAACTGCAATTTTTGACGCAAAAACTGCCTGTCGTCTTCCATAGGATAACAGCGAATGAAATGCTTGCAAATGTCCCGTTCTAGGCGCATAGCGGTTTTATCCGATGTTTCCTGCATGTTCAACTTTTACCCGCTATCACAGTTTTGGCCTCGACATTGCCAGTGCAGTCCAGTTCTCATCAAATGTTGTTTGGCTCGCACACCTAGTGGTTGTGCTGGGACAAATGTGTACACTCGCCCACTGCAGAGGTGCAGGTGTGACCCGCAGTGACGTTGGAGGAACATCTGTCAAGATCCTGACGTTAACAACGTCCTTGCGCAGCTGCAGAGTAGAGCTGCGCACTGCATGGGCACAAACTGTGCAGCTTGGCCAGCTACAGGGCGCAATTAGCTCTTTTTGAAATGCCCTCAAAAAAATCGACGGCTTACAAGCTCGGCTTTGAAATATGGCTTGAATAGGAAAGGGACACAGCTACAGCAGCCCATCTAGCGAATGCGACGTTTTTAAGTGAAAGATTTTCAGTTCGCAAATGTGCAGAGATTATGTCTAAGTTAAAGAGGTTTAAAAAAATACCATTTCAGTTGGAAATACAGTATTTAAAAATGAATGAATGTCGTAAATCAAGGCACAAGAGAAAGCTTGAAGTTACGCTGATTAATCTCAGATTATGCTGAATTTAAATAGATTACGTGACAATCTATTCACAGCAATATCCTTTTAGAACACTCATACTTGTGGTTGTAAAGCAATTTGAATAAATGATGGTGTACAATACAAATTGTGCCACAAAACTACTCACTATCACTTCAGAATTCAAATTCTAGGACAAGAGCTGAGGAAGAGTCCACTATTTCAAAAAGAACACAAGCTGCTCCCCAATATTCAGGCGGTCAGATCGCCCAGTACTTTATCAGTCAAATGTCATGTGAGGGCAGACATGCAGTGAGGGGTGCGGGCTGCATGTGAGGGCAATCATGCAGTGAGGGATGCGGGCTGCATGTAAGGGCAGACACGCAGTGAGGGGTGCGGGCTGCATGTGAGGGCAGACATGCAGTGAGGGATGCGGGCAGCATGTGAAGGCAGACATGC
>JACJUY010000615.1:113176-165768 GCA_014220935.1 Platorchestia sp. MABIK | reverse complement strand
TGCAGTGAGGGGTGCGAGCTGCATGTGAGGGCAGACATACAGTGAGGGGTGCGGGCTGCATGTGAGGGCAGACATGCAGTGAGGGGTGCGAGCTGCATGTGAGGGAAGACACGCAGTGAGGGATGAGGGCTGCATGTGAGGGCAGACATGCAGTGAGGGATGCGGGCTGCATGTGAGGGCAGACATGCAGTGAGGGATGCGGGCTGCATGTGAGGGCAGACATGCAGTGAGATTCAAGAGGTTCAGCAAAAAATTTGAAAATGATATTTTTACCTGAAAGAAAATGAAACGCTTTTTTACAATGGTGAGCTGGAGCGTATGAGATATCTGATAGAATACGGGTTTTAATGAGAAAACGAATCTGTTCGCTGATACTTCAAAATGCTTGTTTCATTCTGTTAGACAAACACAGACTTGTTACCGACATCAGTGTAGTTACTCGGATGATAGAAGCCTGTCGTTCGTTTTTAATTTGTGCTTTTCAGCACTGGTATGAGTGTGATGCACCAGTAAGCACTGGTATGAGTGTGATGCACCAGTAAGCACTGGTATGAGTATGATGCACCAATAAGCACTAGTATGAGTGTGATGCACCAGTAAGCACTGGTATGAGTATGATGCACCAGTTAGCACTGGTATGAATATGATGCACCAGTTAGCACTGGTATGAGTAAGATTCAACTGTAAGCACTGGTATGAGTATGATGCACAAGTTATCACTGCTATGAGTATGATGCACCAGTTAGCACTGGTATGAGTATGATGCAACTGTAAGCACTGGTATGAGTATGATGCACCAATAAGCACTGGTATGAGTATGATGCACCAGTAAGCACTGGTATGAGTATGATGCAACTGTAAGCACTGGTATGAGTATGATGCACCAATAAGCACTGGTATGAGTAAGATGCAACTGTAAGCACTGGTATGAGTGTGATGCACCAGTAAGCACTGGTATGAGTATGATGCACCAGTAAGCACTGGAATGAGTATGATGCACCAGTTAGCACTGGTATGAGTAAGATGCAACTGTAAGCACTGGTATGAGTATGATGCATCAGTAAGCACTGGTATGAGTATGATGCACCAGTAAGCACTGGTATGAGTATGATGCAACTGTAAGCACTGGTATGAGTATGATGCACCATAAGCACTGGTATGAGTATGATGCACCAGTAAGCACTGGTATGAGTATGATGCACCAATAAGCACTGGTATGAGTGTGATGCACCCATAAGCACTGGCATGAGTATGATGCAGCAGTAAGCACTAGTTTGAGCGTACACTAACATAGCTGCAGAGCGGTTATGCGGCAGCGCAACCGAGCCTAACTGGCCCGGCCACCGAGCAGGACCTCCCATATTCCTTCTGTGTCAAATTTGGGGTGCAGGAGACATCGGTCTTGTCAGGCGAGACCTGCCAATCACGAACGAAAGTTGCAGCTCTGTTACTTTTGAGTTAAGAACTGAATGTTTCGTTCATCAATAGTTATAAATTAATTGTTGTTATTCACTGTATATTAAATGATTATTCATTAAAATTAATTTGCAGTGCATTATTATTCATCGTTTTATGAGGCATCATTTGTTAATTATTGTAACTAATTAATTATTCCCTGTCATTTAATCACCTTAAAATTATTAGGTATTAAAATTTCTCACTGATTATAATTATTTTAAATAATGTGTAAAGGAATAATTAATTATACTACACGGATGTGCCGTAATGTGAACTGGAATACACTCGAGAACGCACGCGACTTTCTGGCAGCCCGGCAGGACGGATGCCTCGACGGCTGCACGCCTGAGGCTGCGCACTTCTTTACATCTGATGATGTCATTCAGACATGTTTGTGTAAAATGAACTTGTCGGCCTTTCTCTCTACCCAAACGGGAAAAATTTAGTCACTGAACGGGACGAGTTTTGTTAGACAAGATTGGGAAGTTAACAGCGAAGCAGCAATGGACAGTGGGTGAGAAGAAATGTCTAGTTTCAAGTACCTGAAGGAACTTATTCACAATAATTTAAAAAGTGATGATGAAAAACATGGGTGAATGATAAATACAAATAACACTTTGCGTGAAGTTTGTTCATTAGTAACTCTCGGATTATAAGCTGAACGAGTTGTTGAATTCTGTTGTGGCCCATACATTTATTTAGAGGTTATTTCAAATACAGATTGGAGAATTATCAAAGAAGGTAATTTATAGATGAACTGTTTCAACACGCATCCTTTCACCATTTGATTCCTATACTTTAGTGTAAGGCTGACTCTGGAATGCATTTCAGTCAATCTAAAAAATTCCAGAAATAAAATTTAAAAAAAATTTCAGTCCTTCGTAGTGTTCAGATATCCAGTTCAGAGGGTGGCTATCGGGATAAACAAACGAAATGCATCGTAACCAAATATTTTAATTAAGTGTTCCCAATGCGTATGTTCTGCACAGAGTGATCAGAGATCAGTCTGCGCTTTAAAACACAATGGATTGCACGGAGTACATGAACTGCAATGACGACTGCTATGGAGTGCATGGACTGTTATGGAGTGCATGGACTGTTATGGAGTGCGTGGACTGTTATGGAGTGCGTGGCCAAATTGAGCTCAGTTTAAATAAAATTATACAATCTAGCAGAGTTTGAAGTATCAACTTTTGGTGTTTAGCTGACTGTTAACCTTTAATATCAGTATTTAGCAAGGCAACAAAACTTTTTTTCAATCAGTATGCAGGAACAAAAAGACGACAATCGTAATTCGTGAGAGCGTCGTGGTCGCTCCGCAGAGCTCTCATGATAGCACTCCCTGAGAAGACCCACGTATTGCCATTTGCGACAGATGCTGCTCATGAAGAAGGAATAAAATACTCAGCCGTTATTTCCCTTACATTCCACATTGACAGATTCTAGGCGTAGTGCATTTTCTCTTTTTTTTTGGTATCGAAAATAATTTAAGATTTCATGTGAATGGAAGTTATTTGCCTGGACCGCGTCAAGATCTTCCTGAGAAATTGTCTATTGCTCGAATCACATGTTATGAATGATACATGGCATCTTGCGGTCATCTGTGATACTTCCTTCTGAGTGCACAAATTTCATGAAAGTTATTTAACCCATAATTAACATCGATTTTTTTTTTAAAGTTTCCGAAAATGAAGGGTTTTTATGAGTTGTTTGTAAAATTTTTTTTCCATTTCTACTGCCCAAATTTTGTTGTTTGATGCCTCTGATAGTCTTCGCTTTAACTGCAGATATGACGTGCTCCATGTCATCTCAAAGTTGACGGCCGCAGCGCATCGCAGTCTACTTACATTGTGAGGCTGGAATAAGTAAACTGTAACGAAATAAAAAGCTTAGACTTCGTGGAAGTAAAATGATGAAACAATGCATTGCTAGAACAAAAAAAGAATTTCTGATTGTGACAAGTGTACAATTTATTACGGGACTATACTGACTGGGCTCAAATATTGCTTGTTACCAAATTTCGCAAAAATTTTTAGACCGCTACCTTGTTTTATTGAATCCATTATATGTATATAAGAAACACTTTAACGCTCATCTCAAAATGCGTTCCGAGACGACCATAAAATAAATATAAATAAACTGGAAAAAAAATTTCGAATAGAAAAGCTATTACGTTTAATAGCTCTCTAGTTTGTTGAGTAATTACATGGAACGAATGAATCAAATGCAACGCCTAATTTGCCCCGCAAAGTACTTAATTGAAATTGTTTTTATGTTTGTAAAGCTTTTTTTATGATTGTGTGGGGTGTGGGCGAAGTGCCACAACAATCAAAACAGCGCATACATTTCTCAATTTGGTAGGAAAGTTAAATACATTTTTTAACATCTAGTTAGGACTATTTTCAATCATACGAACAATATTATCAGATAATATGGTCATCTACCGCGAGTGACAAACTCCAGTCTGCGTCGAAAACTGACTCATTACGTAGCATGTCTTGTTGAATTTTCTCCCAAGTCAACTTGAGTGAGCTCTTCTGAGCTCCAGTTGCGGCATGAAAGGCAGCATAGGCTCCAAGCTCTACACAAGTCAAACAGAAGAGAAGTTTTCTGTTTGATCTGTTCTGGAATCTTGGGGCTGTGGGTTGATACTGCTCCCAGAGGGTTAAAGTCAGTCGATGATGGGGGCAACATTTCCTAGCTTCAAACACATGGAAAATGATTCAGGAACCTATCTCGCGTCCCGTTTAATATGTGAAGGCGGACACTATCATATTAGTAGAAGAACACACTCGAAATTTTTACCAGCTTCTAATTACTATTATACTATTTGTTCAATGCGTGAATTTGCTATCAACATTGGTCAAACCTGCGTAGAGTGTGATACTCCAAACAACGTGAATCAAGAGCAAGTTTTGACCAACAGTAAGATCCCTCTAGCAACAGTGTGGCTTCACGTTTTCCGCTCATGTTACTAATTATGCTGAACACGGGTATATTGCCTTAACAGTATAACAGATTAATTACTTCTTACCGCTTAAAAATCTTTCACAGAGTAAGACAGCGATTGCAACCTTTTAATTCATGTTGAAAAAACGCAATGATTTTGTTCATGCACACTGTAAATGTATGAAAAATGATTGAGAAAATATATGAGACACGATTATTTTGTTCAAGTAATGGATATCATACTGAAATTCACATTCTGAGATAATATTATCAGCGTTATTGACACGAATATTTAATAAAGGGGAAGTTTCTAAAGCACCGGCTGAAGCATGGCAGTGTTTATTTGTGAGTAATAAGTGCAAGAACATTTTATCTAACTCGGTGTTCTAACGCGTGTATAAATAAAACAAAGTTTCAAAGATCCCTTTTTAGATGGAAGCAGGAACGCAGGAACTAAATTAATTTAAAAAAGAAGGGAAGTATTCTAGGAACAGTGTTTAGCGTTCTACCGAGGCTTAAAAGTGGTGCTGGAGCATCTCTTTCGAGTCCTGGAATCAGTACTGGTCTAATTTCTCGCTCGAGCATTGGAAGCCTCGTTGGAACGTCTCATTCGAGCCCTGGAAACGAGGCTGGAGCGTCTCTCTTTAGTACTGAAAGCGGTGCTGGAGCGTCTCTCTTTAGTCCTGAAAGCGGTGCTGGAGCGTCTCTCTTGAGTTATGGAAGCGGTGCTGGAGCGTCTTTTTAGTTCCTGAAGCGGTGCTGTAGCGTCTCTCTTTCGTCCTGAGAGCGGTACTAGAGCGTTTCTCCTGAGTCCTGGAAGCGGTGCTGTAGCGTCTCTCTTTAGTCCTGAAAGCGGTACCAGAGCGTCTCTCCTGAGTCCTGGAAGCGGTGCTGTAGCGTCTCGCTTTAGTCCTGAAAGCGGTGCTGGAGCGTCTGTCTTTAGTCCTGAAAGCGGTGCTGGAGCCTCTCTTTTTAGTCCTGAAAGCGGCGCTGGAGCTTCTCTCCTGAGCCCTGGAAGCGGTGCTGGAGCGTCTCTCCTGAGCCGTGGAAGCGGTGCTGGAGCGTCTCTCCTGAGCCCTGGAAGCGGTGTGGAGCTTCTCTCCAGAGCCCTGGAAGCGGTGCTGGAGCGTCTCTCCTGAGCCCTGGAAGCGGTTCTGCAGCGTCTTGAACAGGAAGAGCGAGCGTACAGCTCTAATGGACCCATCGACCTCGCTAAAACACGTACAGACCACGTGATTTGATTTTGTCATGACTCGCAGAGTAAATCATTTTCTTATTTGTCAAACTTCTCGTCATGTACTGAAAAAAGCGAGCACTCAGCCGAGGCTTCAGAACAAGCGTGAATTTGAAACGCAGATGGAAAAAACGTCGAAGTGGTGTGGGGAGGTTTTCCCGTCAGTTGCAATGCACAGCAGCACAACTCAGACCTATTCACTTTTCGGGCTGAATTTTTTGAGCAGCTTGTAGATCATGACTTTTTGATTTACTGTTAATGTTTAATTTGAGTCGTGAAGCTCAATGCGTAAGGTGCCAAAATTAAATTGCTAATACATTAAAATTTTTACTGCCTAACCAATAAAACTGATAAATCGTTTGCTTAATGGTAGCAGTCTCAGCCAATAAAACCTGATCAGTGGGCAAAGTCTGTCGTAGGCGTATCTGTAATCTATTGATTCGAGAGAGAAATGTGGCAAATACATAAGCAAGAGTTTGAATATAGTTCGCAATGTAAATACGAAGTGTCAACATGCTTCACTCTAAATCTTGCGAAAACTAATAAATTAAATTTGAAGTTATTTAAATTCATTTCAAGTAAACTGCTGCACCAATAAAATTATGTGTGAAAGTACACACATTACCACAATAACGGCTTAACACGTTAACTGTGGCGAATTAAAGTAAACTGCAATATTTAACTCAAATTAGAGTTAATTTCAGAGATCAAGTTTGAAACTAACGAACACTGAATACGTCGTTCTTTCCTTTATTTTTTTTTAAAGAATTTATGAAAATTGAGTTTGTGACTGCTGGTTAGTCAGCAGCATAATGAAAATCCCCTCGGTGACCACCGGTGGGTTACGTCGCAGTCATTGTGTTAACTTTTTAATTATACTACTTATACTACCGTGATTATAAATGCCGTTAATAAACTGGCTCTGGCATCAGTTTGTTATTGACTTGAAAATGAGAAAGGAAACGTTGCGTGGAAATGAACTCCGAGAATCGTTAGGGGACACATTTAAGGAGAATTATAAACATGATACTTGAAACATTTTCAAAAAAAGACACCAGTGTCCGTCTTGATCCCGAAGGGGTTTAACTACTAGCCAATTAAAATGCACGAAAATTGCTTAGAACTTTAACATCAAATTCGGTTCGAAAATTTCCAGTTCCATGCTTGATAAATTCTCACCTCCAGCACGTAGTTCATGAGTCGATTTTATTTCACGGTCTCAATCAAAGAACAAGAATTAGCTATAAGTTTATTTTCATAATTTTAGTCATTGGGTTTCATTGGTCTAATACATAGAAGTACTGAGAGAACACTAACAACTAGCATGCAATAAGATTTCTGAACAAAGATTCTGCTCGGATGCCTACAGGGAAGATATTCAAAGATAAGCGTTTCAAAGCCTTAAGCATTTTTGAAAAATGCTTTCTATAGATAAAATCTATGTCAAATTCTAACAGCGCATGTCAAGTGTCTCTCCATCATGTGTGGGTAAATATTTTCGCAATTTGAAAATGTCAGTTGTAACAGGTTAAAAAAATAACAAAAAACCCGTTTTGCCATGAAACACTATCTTATTCGACAAAAATAAATGTATGTGCGTCATTGAACAATTATCAAAGTATATAAATAATAAATAAACTCTAATTCGAAAACTAGTAGAGTAATTCATGTTGAGACTAAATCTGTGTCAGAAATTTTATAGAAAACGTCAAACTTGAAAATATTTCCCACAAAAAAGGCAATCTGGAAGCCCTATCATCAACTCTTAATATGATAGTGGAGTTGACGCTCTTCTGTTACGGGCAAAAGCATTCAACTTACATAAAGTAGGACTTGTTACGTTCCTATGAAAAAGCCCGATCTTGGCTCGTCATGTACTCATTTTATTCCAGTATTTTTTAATCACTCTGAGCGAAGCATTCACGAATCAGAGTTTCAGAGAAAACATTGTTCTCATTGATGGTGAAAGACTGTGTGGATTAGAGTTATACTAATACGTTATCGTGTTCCAAAATTCAAACAATTACTCGGTTTTCGACTCATGACATACTTCATGGATTTGTTCAAGCCACGTAATTATAATCTGGGAGGAGCTAACTTAATTTACATTGATATTCCAAGGAAAGGAAAAATGTTTTTCCTGCAGTTCTTAATTCATAATCTATTTTTCACAGTCGTTTGTGGGCAAAGAAGTTTTCCACGGACTGATGTGTCGTTTATTTTAGAGCGGACCGTAATGGCAGTAATCACGGTTCGTTACAAACGCTATTTGGTTGGTCCTTCTGGTATCTTGCATGATAGAGTTTTGGAATTTTTATAATTTAATTATAAAGCAGAGTTGCTTCACTTGCATTCGCGCTTTTTCAAAAAAGTCGCTACAAATTTCGAAACAATGATCCTAGTCCAGGAATTCTGTACTTTGTTCTAGTGTGCTCTACGGGCTGATTTTTTCAGTCATGATTCGACTGGCCTCTTTTTGTTACAAAATGAACTACAATAGTCCTGTGAGCATAGCTATTCTTTCAATCAGATGCATTTTACAAACCTAAAAGTGAAGGTGCTAGTTCTTCTTACGCAATTCGTCAATAAATGAACGACCTAGAAAACAAGATTGGCCGCAGATATCCCATTTACATCCTAAGCAAAGATAAAGAGGAGAGTGAAAGTATTTCATTTCTCTCTGAGAACAAAAGCCACAAATTCACGGTCTCAACAAAAGCAAATTGACCAAAGTCGGCTGCTTGCGCGGAGCTGGTCGGTCGCACGCAACGACAGCCATCTTTGCGTCATGCGGCCAGCATTTACGTCTTGCATTATTTCGCTCGTCATTGACCTAGAAGGCTGAATAGCTCTAACGAATTGCAACTTCTCAAAAACTGACCGGGCCGCTTTAGAAACCTAAGATCCATTTGAAAGGATCTCGTAAACAACCTTGATCTCATAACAGATATCAATAAAAGAACAGTTTTACGTCACTCTTAAGTTTCAGCCTCGATCAATGTTTTTAACCACATCGAGGTTGACGGAGGCATTTTGTATTGTTGTATTCATGTTGAACAATATAATTTTTACTTATTTTCTAATCCTACCTATTGTTGGTGTTTTCGTGATATCCGGTTATCAATGTCACCGTCGATCATGATGGTAGATAATTTTCTTTTTCATTACTTTTTGTCAAGTCTCCTTGTCTGAAGGGAATTAATTTTCACTGAGTTTATAAGTCAAATTAAATGAAGTCTCTGACCTTCCGGCCTTCGATATCAACGCAGACATCTTCGTGGAAATGTTAATGGGCTTACGGGACTTTTAGGATATTATAAAACATTTTTTAAGAATCCATCTCCATTCAGAAACATAAATTCAATCAGGCCTAGAGTTCATTGTATGAAATTCAAATGATATAAACTGATTTAAAATTTCAAGTATTCTGACGAAAGTATGAAAGAGTTCTATCAATTTTATGAAGTATTTTCTTTTAGCAAATTTTCGATTTATAACCATACTTAATACAATGTTATATTTTTATACTCTTATCTGTGTTCCAAAATTTTGTTCAAAAACCTACTGGCCGTTCGATGTATTTGTAGTCATTGACCTCAATTTCAAAATAGTAATTCTTTCCGACGGTGACGGATGCATTCCAATTGATTTCCACAATCCCGCCCAACTCCTTTAGACACCTGCTGCCATTCTATTGTTGCTATTAACTTGTTTCTAATTTCATCGGACAGCAATCCAAAGCATCCAAGCCGCAGCGTTCCCCCACGTTGGTGTTACAAGCTGCCACCAGCTTGTGGCTGCGGACCTCTTCTCACGCGCGGTATGTGGAGGCGAGCGGCGCTGAGCCATGCAGACCTACACATCACGCCAGGCAAGGTCGACCGCAGACAGCCCAGTAGCTAGCGTCCCGAGAGTGTTGGTTCGCTACTTTGATAACGTGGAGACTTACAGAGAAGGCTTTAATTCCGTATTGGGGACCGCCTCCATGTTAATGCTGGGACTGTCATAGTTCCTATGTGACTCCAGAACCGAAATACGAGACTCTGGTAACATTGAAACTTTTCCTGTCTTGATCGAGCTTAAGGGAATGTGCTTTCTGGAAGACATTGGAGACATCGAACTGGGCTCTATCGAAATTGGTTATCACGGTTACTTGCACTCTTAATCCATGATCTTCATTGGGAGATCATGATTTCAGATCACGTTTATTATTTGGAATCCTTAATCTTTGAAAAATGCAGCCTGCATCTGAGCAATACGAACACACCTTCATAAAATCAGAAGTTAAGTAACATGCGTTCATCACCGAGATATTTAGGATAACTTGAACACACATAGCGAAAAGTTTTAGGACACAAAAATCATTGGAGATAAATCAAAGCACTTCAAGCCGCAATACTTCTTCATTTGTCTTGAGCATCTGTCTCGAGCTGAGAACATGAATCTCAGCTATGCATTCCTGCCGCTGAAGACTGCAAACATCGAGCAACGATTCCGGGGTTTTAGATCGCTTTCCGCCTGCTACTACACGTACCAGAGAAAGATTTACAGCTATTTGGACAGTTGTGACAAAATTTATCTGTAGGATTTTTGATAGCACTGTAAGACTTGGAAATCTTACCACTACCATTACTACTCTGTTCATAAGAGGGTCAGTTAGAAATATTACCTGAGATAAGTACAGAACCTACGGAATTGTACCGTTAGTGATCGTATCTCTCAACGTGTATTTTTATGTTTTTCGATTTGAGTTTGAATAAAAACGCATCAGAAATTTAAAAAATGATTGAAATCAATTTATTAAGCATGGTTGCAATAATTTTGTTGACGATACGATTACAGTCGATGCAGATGCAAAGATCCTTCCCAGTGAAGAAAGTTTCATCATTTCGATAATAACTTTCGTTGGCATGCAGAAAGAGCATCATAACGAAAAGATAAAGCTCAATTTATTGCAGTTTTTATCTAATCTTATGTGCGAAGATTCTGTGAGGTCAATGAACAAATATCGTAGGCATTAAATTCAACTGTTCTCTCTATGGCTGCAGACGTTTTGGGATTGAAGATTTCCAAGCAAAAAAAATTGTAATTGACCACGCGTTTTTAGCTCATGTAACAGAAATCACAAGTTCCTATTCACTTTTACTTTCAAGTGAAAGAGTGAGCTCGGCTTTCACGCTTTGGTAAGTGTAACACATTTTATTGGCTGATGCGTAATATCTTCCGTACTTTTTACGCACTTACTGCTATGTGTCCTGCCATGATACGCTCATGATAGCAAATGACTAACTGATGACAGTGAGAGAAAACTTTCTAAGCCACACGTTAATTCGCATCTGAAACAATTTCTTATTATAGAGATTTGTTACAGTTTAAATAAAGTTGGCCCTTCTATCTGCGAGACGAATTGTGGGAATGAACAGAAAGCCGTATTCAATACAACAAGAAATAACCTCAACAAAGTTGAAATCGCATAACTTCATACAACTGTTATGAATGGAAACTTTGCACCCGTTTTTCACAAATTTTTGAGCCTCTATTTTATTTATATTTCAAACAGATCGCAAGAAAATTTCACAGTGTAACAAAATATTATTAAGAATTAAGTAAAGTACAATAAAAAAAAGAAGATATAATAAAACTGTTTTTATATGAGCCTAAACGAGGCAATTTTTTACGAACTAAGATCATTTCCATGCTGTTTTCACGTTTGTGCTCAATCCCACTGAATTCGCTAAAAATTCCTGTTATATTTAATTTCGAAGTTCGGTGAATTAAAATTGAACGAATCTCCGATACATGGATCATGAACACCATGCCGAGAATCATACCAGCTTTGATGAGCATCCATGACAAAAATAATATCCAACAGCTACGGAAGTTTTACTGTCGATCTAGTAGTCATACAATTGTTGTAATCAAGAATCCTACCCACTTCGATTGAGCATCTGTTTAAAAATAATATCAAACATCTACGCAAGTTTCATCGTCGATCCAGCGGACCAGTAGTCGTAGAGTTTGTAATCGAGACTCACGCTTGCTTCGATCGAGCATCCGTTTAAATATAGCATTAAAAAGTTCACAAGTTTCACTGTCGATACGCTAGTCATTAGTCCATTGTAAGAAATTTTTGCCTCTTCAGTCGAATTCCGCAAGCTGCGGGGGCGGCACGCTCGCTCAAGGTGCGAGCGAAGGCTGATGTGTCGGTGCGGTGCCGCATGCAACACTGAGAGTGGCATTCTTCGACATGGTCTAAGGCCCCCAAAACTGCAATATTCAGTTACAAATATTCACGATGAGATTGTTCAAATTCACGATCGGAATTCGCTTCCATGAAATAGTCTGCTTCTTTTCCCACACTTTCGCGCGTCGCAAGAATGAAAAATCTCAGCAGAACATGCAGAAATATTTCACTGTAGCGCAGATCAGTCGAATATGATTATTCTGATGATGAATATCAAATGGAGAGGCTGCGCTAGAAATAAATTTCTTTGGTCACTGAACGTAATTTTCTATTCAGCCATCGCATGCATTTTTTCCAGTCACCGTATGAAAGAATATTTTTAGATGTGCATGTCATTGCATTTGATCGTAACATCTCTAGTGAGCTCCGACTTGAACGATGAATTCACAGAATAATTTCATTCAACCCCTGGACAGGACCGCTCAAAGAGCCATCGGCAAGTGGACGAGAATTATAGTCAATGTAGAGTTAAAAAGAATAGGTTGGTGATTAAAATTTTTTATCAATCTGTAAATTAAAATTTGTAGTGTTAATTTACCCATTTATGATGAGAGAATAAAATAAAACATAGAAGCAGAATATATGAGCACCGCAAAAAAAGTATTCCTCAGTTTTAGAAAGTACTTTGCTCCAACTCACGAAGGACTGCACAAGATTCACAGCACAAACTTGTCAGCCTTGGCACCAACTGCGCTAAAACTGCTCTGTGTTCAAGCACACAATGCCCTTTCCAATGAGAAGAAGAAATCTTGAAGCCTCTTCTCGGGCCGTGCATCTGAAATTCATCATCGGATGTTCAACGAGCGACCGTCGTCGGGTGATAATACTGTACATGTAACTATTTTAGCTTTTCATTTTAAGTCTTTATTTCCACGTTCGCTCGTCGCCTCTTTTTTTGCAAGAGTTTCAATAGCCATAAGCTAATCCAATGAAGTCTCCCCTTTCCATACCATAGTGGTGTGCTAAATTTACTCAGTTTTGTGAACAGAACGCATCAATTACAACTCGCCCTCTTGAAACGGCCCACTTTTTCCCGGTACCATACTCATAAATATATTTCCGAATGCTAACAACACATCGGCCTATTGAAGATTACATTCCGACGCGCACCCCCGTACTAACGTTTTTTTACTACATGGGCCCATTCGCACCTAGTCCGTAGCAATTTAGCTTAAATTCAGTTACTTGAAAGTAAAATTCGTAACTTCAGTTTGTAATTGATAGCTCATAGAACCAATGAGGTCAACATGAGGAAGACAAAAAATCAAGCGAAGACTCTTATGTCAGTGATAATACAAAAAACCTGTCAAATCATGGGAATACACTTCAGTATAAATGCGTCATCTTAAGATACCATGTTCAAATGAATGAACTGATTCTTGAACGTGAAAAATTATAATTGAAAATGTGATTCTTTGCGGCCTGTGCATGATTGGTGTCTTACTGCACGGGACTTGGGAACAACCCGAAGATGGGGCCACTCGACTCGTTTTTGCACCAAATTCCAATCTATCCTATTTGCACGAGCTATACACACGCAAATAAACGAGTCCCAATAGCGTACCCCTTGGGCCTACCAGAGAGCACAGAACGCTCAGCTTGAGATCAGATGGGAATTCATTGCACAGCGCTGGGTGACGCAAGCGACGGTCTGCACCACGCCGGTGACAGCTCGCCGACCTTACGCGCTGGCGCTGCACCGCGCAGCTTTCCCGTCGCGCCTGGACGCGCAGAGGCGCCGCAGTGCAGGCTACTTTTGCAAGCCTCGGCCGTCTTGTGCTGCCTCTGACTGCGCCGTGCACGCGCGCGTCCGATTCTCAGCCCAGCTAGGATGAAATGATTCCTGGGTGAGATTTTTTGGGCTGGTGTGTTTGTATTCGAATTCAGTTCAGCCATTTATTAATAACGAAGATTTTGGGTGCTCTTCTACTCGGTCCGCAGAGGGATTTCTAACGGAAAATATGGGTAATAGTGCTATAAAACAGTGCTTAAACGCAGTGATGTGACCTCACTTTTTCAATGCATTTGGCCCGATTTATAAAAGATCATTTTATAAACATGTGCTCTTCATGTCCAAGACGTTGCAAGTATTTGTTCAAACTTGCATGAGCCCGAAATAACCAAGGTGTTTAGACCTCACAGAGTAATTAGTTTTACTATTAAAAATCTATTGAGAACAAACGAGTGTCAACCTATTTATTTTCATGAGTGTGGGCCCCCACTGCTGTTCTCAGAACTAAGTTCTTCTCTGAACAAACGGACCCTAGCTCTTACTCCAATAACTTTCTCCAAAATTTATTGAACTCCAAACTCTGTCTTGCATCAATCAAACGGACACCTAACTCTCACTTTCAAACTTAATTCACTTTCCATTGTTGCCCTATTTACTTTCTGCTCTGAGCTACGAAATGCAAACCTCATTTTTTGAGTTTCAAAGATTCGTTTGTACATTTTCAGATCTAAACCATCTCATGCTCTTGCGGTCAGATTTCCTCTTATTTGCGGTCAGATATTTTCATTGCTCAATAATGTTACAATTTGTGTGGTTCAAAGCTAATGCATATATCATCCTCTCTTTTACATGCTCATGCTCCTTACTATTGATATCAAACGACAATAGCATGCACCTAATGCAACGTTACGTTTGGGACTAACATAAATTACCAGATTCCTAGCTATCATTATAACGAACGCTGTCGGTTATAACAAGCGTATAAGTGTTGCGCAGCTTGTTTCACGGTCGATTGTGCGCTAATTCACCGTATCTACATGTAAAATTATTAGAACAAATCCTTGCTTGTTCCATGACGAGAGTGAGTGCTACAGCAGGAAATAATTTAGTAGTTTTGTACGCATTTAGTAGTTTTGTACGCCAAGCCCTGGTATTATGGAGAACGCCGCGCACGCGACCTGAGGTGAGGTCTCACTGTGTCGGTCTCTTCAACTAACGCCAGCTGAAGACAGAATTTGATATGTAATGTCATATGATAGAAAATGTCATTCAAGAGTACGAGGAGAAATAAGTGAAAGTTTATTTCTAAACAAAGTTTTATAAACTTCATGATATGCTAAAAAATGTTTGATCAAAACGCTCGCTAAAATTATTTCATTGAACACTTCCTTCCTTCTTCAATGCTCAACTTAAAGCTTAGAAGCTACTCTTTAAATAGATTTTAACGAAGTTTTATTTCCAGTCTTTTTTGCACGTATCGATTTATTGATTAGCAGCACAGTTTTGCTACTCGTTATTGGACATGCCAGCTCGCCCTACATCGCCCATATAAATTTCCTTTGTTCATGATATCAACATTAGAATCAAGTAGCAAAACCAACTGAGGGGAATGAAGCGTGACGACATACCTTTCTGGCTCGCTGGTTGCCTCAGAGCACTTGCCTCGAACTTACTCGTCGTGGACAAGCTGATTTGCTGCTGACAACCGAGGCTTGTTCATACGACTCGCACTCGAGTCCCAGCGTGTTAGAACATCAGTTAATATTCTTTGATTTCAAGTACGAGTTAAAACATACCGAAGTAAAGAAAAACCAACAGACTACGAGCGACTAGCTGTTCCAATAATATGTATCAGTAGTAACTGTTCGTATGGTGACCAAAATTATAGCCAACTGAAATAATCTGATGTCAGAAAGTGGAGTTCATCAATCCAAAATTTTACGCCAGACCGAGGCTGGTCGGCTGCGGAAAACGGTCTAATTTGTGATGAAAGAAAGCAAATTCCCATTCTCGTCTCACCAACCTGAGTATTATATTACAACTTTTTCCGAATACTATTAGAGCATCATAAGATGTTCTAAAACTACCCAATGGCCGTAATTCAGAACTTCGTCCATTGTTGTTCTCGTTCCCTCTTTGGTACGAGAAATTTTGGAAATCAGATGAGCATGTATTTCTAAACTAGTTGACCATATGCCATTTCATGATATATTTTTTTAATTTTGGAAGAAATCTGCACAGCTTCTTGTTGTTGGAATCATTTTCTAGTTTGATAAAATTGTTAAAGAAAATAAAGGGCTATTCAAAGCACTCTGAATCGTCTCAATGCTACGCTTTATTTGATGCAAATTCACCTGAACATATGGAAACTTTTTCTCTTTATAATTTGTAACAGATTTGTACGGATACAAGCATCATTGCATGAAATTCTACACCTACTTTTACTCGCATTAAAAAGTAAGTGCATGCGTTCAAATAGAGAGAAGGTTTAATATCTGACGATTTCTCGAAGATTTAGCTTGTTGTACCGTACAAGGCGACACGCGGTGTAACAAATGGGCTCTGACCTACTACAGTATTTTTTACTCAACAATGAGACTGTCGCGTCAGTTGATTTACAATTTTAGGGCTAATATCTTAACGATGGTAATATATGAAATGAACTAGAAAGAAATAGAAACAATCCAGCTCCACATACGATCTCCGAAACGATTTTTGTGATGCAATTGTAGGAGACAAAAAAATGTGGTAAAATTATTAGAATATGCTGTATAATGTTTCAGACATTCTCTAGTCATTCTCAGACATTCAGACAATCTCTGCAAAAAGACTATCACAAGTGAGTACGAGAAAGGTGGAAATTTACCCTTCTCTTACGCACATACTTTTAGGCAAAGTTATCAGACTTCCATGCAGATGTCTGCTCATAGCTCATAGAAAATGGTGGTACTACTGATTCCTTTCTGCCCCTTTGTAAGTTCGTATTAATATATAAATATATATCTGCTAATGTAATTCACTGCATATGTACACTAGTTACACACGTACGCTTTGAAGTCAAGGAGAGCGTAAAAAGTATTTTAATATAATAAGATAAAAGTCATTACAGTTGTCAGGTCAAAAGTTATGTCTGAACTTTCTCTGCACATGCATACCATTTCCATAATATTTCAACTCAAATTTTCCTCATTGGAAGCGTGTTGATGCGAAACCACTTCAAGGTGCTCGACTGAGGTCAGCTCGATCGATGTGCAAGTCTTTTGTCCTTTGGACATTCCAGAGCGAAAAACAAAACGAACCACAAATTCTCGTCTGAAACAAAATACTCCGGAGCTGCTATATATTGGATCCCAGAGGTCACCGAGTGGCTGAGTGAGACAATGAGCGTCGAGTGCGCGGGGAAACCCCCTTGAAGTGCCTTAACGGTCCTCACGATGACGACCTCACTCTTTATTTTGTGAAGCCGTTATTTGTTCTACGGTCGGTTTTCTTCTGGATTTACTTCATTTACATAAGATAAATATGAATCATACACTGAAAAGTATAACTCACAGCCCAAACGACAGCGAGTCATCCGGCAGCGAATATATGGAGTGCCTTACTACAGCGGTTGTAATGTTAGGGGCAATTCTGGGAGGCACTCGAAGAAGCACGACGCGCTGACAAAACTTTTCTCGCACTTTGTTTCTTGAAATGATTCGTCGATTTGTTGGGGCTTCATCTTGCATGAACCAAATACTCTTGTAAGCCGTGTGTTTGTTTTACTAATTGAAATTTTAAATTTTATAACTTTTAGACAATTAAACTTGAACAAAAAGCGGGTCATTGCGCTAGGTGCCCATAGAAAAGGCTCATTTAAGTTAATACTGCCACTTTATTAATTTTTTTTTATACTACTGAAATAAAATTCTACAAGCTATAAAAGGAACAGATTCAAAATGAAAAAACAAAATCAGAAGATTGCCATACTATAACACATTTCTGAAGTCCTGTCTACGGATATCGAACGGACGCTGCACTGCCAACACACGGGATTTCCTCATCAGCGAATAAAAAAAACCTGACACGTCCACATCAAGAAAGCCTAAGAAATTTTACCACTGACTAGAGAGTTACCATTTTAAGCGCTAAAGCCTAATACCAGTAGTAGAACTGAATTTTTCCGAGTTAAAAGCTCATATCTCCTGTATAGCTAAATTTTTCGAGCATTAGTGCCTTATGTTATGAGAAAAATTTAATTTTACGGGTTTCTCTCGTTATTGCATTACGTTTAAAAATGAATGAAGATTCAGATTAATAAATGAATAAATGATACAGTATGTAGGACCAGATTGTCCTACATACTGTATCATTTTTGAGCTTATGCAGAAATTTCAGAATACCTTTCGATGCGCAAAAACTCCCGATTAGTTCATACCGTTTAGATAACAGATGAAAGGAGTCTTCTGCACAGCCCGTGTCACCTTTTGAAATGCAACGCACTCATTAAGAATATCATTGCAGAGTTTGATGGGTTTGAGCAGGTGCAAGTGTTGCTACACCTTTCGTTGGAGCGCAGCATTGAGTTCCAGAGAGCCAACAAATTGCAAGTCACCTCTCTCAAGCCTTAACTGCTCTTTTGCTCACAAAACCTGCAGCGCAAGGCTTAAAATAATCCTGCACTGGCATTATTAACGAAGTCATTTGATTGGTGACCTAAAAACGCATGATGAAAAGAAAACGTTTTAAACTAATATGAATCTCAATACACGCTTAAAAACAATTTTAACGACGTCGAATCACGGTAATTTTAACATGCACCAATCTCTGAAAAACTTTGTGCGTTGCTCAATAGTTGAGATTTGTTTTCTTAATCCTGAATGACATGAACACGAAAAAAGCAGCTGCTAGGCTCTCGACTGAAAGGCCTGCTGGCATGCACAAGTTGTGCACTCACGAGAGAAGCAGCCCAATCAGTCAACAATGAAACTATGAGGATTTGCGAGAAATTAGTCCGTCTGAACAAATAACATTTGTCTTCGAGGGGAAAAAAAATCTTCCACATTCGAGAAGATGGGTGCTACAGTGTTGCAAGTTTTGACTTTCCACATTAATGTGGATCTGACATATCTTTACGAAGAAACGGCTAACAGTTGAATGTATTGCTTTTTCTCTTTACTTCGAATACACCGTCGAAAATTGTGAAGATAACAGCCGATTGTTTATGCATCCACTTGGTTTTTAAAATTCCGACTCCATTTGCATATCTGTGACCCAAACGTCATTTTCAAACTTGAAGTCTGACTGTTAAACTTATAAAATTATGGCACATTCATGATGAAACATGGTCAAGTGTCGGCAGTGTTGCCTTCCACGAAAAGCATCCGATAATAAGACCGTTCGTTAAAAGAGGACCTGGCCTACTGGCCTGAAAGTCTCTCATCGCACTCTCTCGCAAACAGCACGAGCAGGATCGTGTGACGCATGCGGCATACAGTAGATAAAGTCTTCCTTCAGCTCAAAATGACTCGGACAGCTGCGTGTGTTTGAATGAAATAGACGCATTCTGAATGTACTCATGCGCATTTTATGCATCCTGAAATCAGTATGCTATCTGTGCTATAATGTGTGATGGCAGATTTTGTGTCTAGTGACAGCATGACACACATAAGAGTGTTAACCATGACACACGTAGCGAAAATCTGTTCTATTTTAAAAGAAAGTTTCCATTGTTTAGAAATTTAAGAGTCATGAAACTAGAATGAGAATAATTGGAAATTTGAATGGACGCTGCGAACGTGAAAAATTTTCTGAAGAAAATATAAGTAGATTGATAAATTCCAAAGGGAGGCAATGTTTAACCGATTTAATTTTTAGCATGAAGAATTCTAGTTTTTTACCCCTTCACAATGTATTCAAAGATGAAACTTTTAGATGAGTCAAAATATCTCTGGGTGTAACTGCAAGAACCTCTTCAGAGAGCTGACTGGTGCTTTGGTAACCGATGGTCAGAAAACAACTATTAAATCGTAATTAGAATGAAGCCTAAGCGCTTAGCATCTCGCGATCACCAATATTTAAGTTCTCTTGTAAGATGCGCTTTCAAAACACTGGAGTGTTTACCAATTTCGGTAATTAATAGCAATAACATTCTATCATTAGCGCGCACTAGCACATTTTTAAATTGTTTTGAGTTCTTAAGCTATATAGGAGCGAAATGAAAGAAAAATCCAATCTCATACCGTAATAACAAACTGCATTACTATGAGAAGAGCTTTTTTGCGCCAGGTTAAACTTAATTGTGGCAATGAGTAATTCAACCTTTTCTGTCGGGCCAGAGTAAAACCTCGCTACTCTTCACTCATTTTCACTCTTTCGTTTATCCCATGTGAAAATTACATCTTCACTCTGAAAGTATTTCTTAGCTTCATTAGCAGTCAATGGAAGCACGGCAACCGTCAGAGCGTCAACGTGATGATGCGACCAATGTTAGATATTTCCTCAACGCTGCTTCTGCTTACTAGTCGAAAAAGTAAATTCTAAGCTGAGAATAATGCCTCCTCTATTTGTTTTTCCACCTTTCTTTTGTTATCGAATGTATGATTAATTAATGTGTCATACAATGTTAAAATTACGCGATAAATACATTTCATGGCTGCGAATGACAAGAAAATAATTAAGCTTGGGAGTGTGCGAGATTCGATCTCTTAAGTTCTGGAGATTGTATTCGTATTGCAGGAGTACACACAGCTTTTAGCAGAGCCCATAATAAAAGCACGCACAGAAGACAAGTAATGTTCATTGAAAATTTTGAACATGAGCAATAAAATGCTGCGTAATAATGAACCTGCACATGTTGAAATAATTTGAATGATAGAACTTTGCTTCTACATACATTGAGTGCATGTCTCAGTAGTTTTACCATGATTTTTTCCTCTATAAACCTTATAAAAGGCAATTTAATATCATAGTGACCTGTCGATGGAAACTGAAAGAAATAATTAAGAATCATGAAGACTGTTCTCTCAGAATCAAACTTTCACAGTTAGAAATTAGCAGAAATAATTTCAAATGAATTGCCAAGGTAGAAGTGTACTTAAGAGTCATGATTTACGCGGTTTGACTATTTTAAATGGCACAAAATACTGAAGGGCTGAACGTCTTAAAAGTTCTATCTTTGGTCTTGATCATGTGTTCTTTGAAAGTTATATTTTAAAATCCATGCAAGCTCAGGCATATATTTGCTCAAGAAATTTTAATTCTGAATAAAGTCAACCCAATATAAAAGGCTAGAGTAAATGCCTTAAATAATGTTTGTAGCGTATGTTATTTAAAAGTATTTAACTTTCACCATGATTGGCAACAAAACGTTTTTGTATATACATACTTTGCGAGCAGGTTTAATCAGAAACTAAATTCATGAGTGGAATTTCAAAGTTCAAAATAGGAGTTCTAAATTTAAAAAAAAGAGAGAAAGTCGCATGATGTAACATCGAGAATTCTGGGAGGCCATTCGAAGAGACATTGCGAGCTGACCAAACACTTCTCGAAATGTGTTTCTTGTAATTACTACCAACGTTTGAGAGTGTGTAATGTGAGCTATTGTTGTAGTGATTGGCCACAAATGCTACGCTGTATGTAACCCGCACAAATGCTACGTTGTGTGTAACCCGCACAAATGCTACGTTGTGTGTAACCCGCACAAATGCTACGTTGTGTGTAACCCGCACAAATGCTACGTTGTGTGTAACCCGCACAAATGCTACGTTGTGTGTAACCCGCACAAATGCTACGCTGTGCACAACCCGCACACTCGCTCACGAATATTGATGAACTATTGTAAAGGGCAGCGGGTTTTTTTTATCACATCATAAGGCTTAACTGCTGAACTTTATGAAGAGGGTCGGTTACTATGCGCAGTAATCCATAAGAAGGACATAAGCTGCATGCACGTCACACTTCAGTGTACACAGAAAATGCTAGGATCAACTCTAAAAAATCTGGCGTACAAAGGACTAATATCTCGGTGACATGGACATTAAAGCAGGTAATTAATTTTAATTAAAATTAAAAAGGCTCGTGATCAGAAGAAATTAGGACAGACATACTCCAAGAACGAGAAATCGCATTTGCTACTGAACGGTATTTAATTATTTCGAATTCATCTTAGCAAAACAAAATTTATTCCTGCCTTTCAAAGTTATCCAAACTTTTTACGCGACTTTTACTGACGTTTTTATAAGTTTAATTTCAGTGTATACTTCATTTTCATTCTCATTAGAATACGTTAAGATTTGCATGTGATACATGTCATGCCCACCTAAGTTATTACTTGATTTTCTGTCACTCTGTGTCTCTTTAAAATTAAATCCTATGTTTTCGAAATTATTCCATAATGAGAATGTAGGAATTTCGTTATGATTTAAAGAAAATTGAATACGTACCTTTTTTCGTCCAGATCATTTAATGATATTTAGTTGATTATATATTTTTTCATCAGCAGTCTTCCTTTTAAACATAGAGAACCAATGATTTAGTTTCTTATTAACGTATAAATACCGAATTATATACCATTTCTCGCGTTTTTGAGCTAGAAGCTGTTTAGTTTTGATTAACTCTATTGTACGGTTCGGTCTCGTACACCATCATCACTACTTCGTTACATATACTGTTACCGAAAAATGTTAAGGAAGCAGCTCTGGAGGCAAAGAAAACTAAATATCAATGATAACGAACTAATTTTCATGGTCTCTGCCCATATCTTGAAGAAGATCCTATTTATTTAAGAAATCTCTATTATTAATTCAAATAAACCAAATTCACTGACTGCCCCGAAATGCACCGTGGTAGGAATTCGACAAGCGCAATTGATCAACCTGGATAATCTAGTAGTGATTGATTTGCTTCAATTGTACATGCACTAGGCCATCTTTTACTGACTACCGCCACCGAGCACAAGAGATGTTTCCGTTTGCAATGGCAAAAATGCAGAAACGTTTTTTTTTTTCGTCGACTTGAATTTTGAACGGTGGTATCAAAGAGTTTAAACGTGACCTCATTTACTCTATATTTCTAATTATTCTACCAATAATAAACACTGTTAATTCCTGATAATCCAGCATGAAATTAACCTGAAATGTCTGTTGCCAAACAAGGAAATAATGACCGCTTACAACCTCGGGATAGCTGAGACCCATTTTCACGCTTGTGATTGCTGTGATTTAAATATGCATTACGATGACGCGGGCGTTCGCATCGTTATTAGTGAAAAGCAAAATTCTTGAAACTCAAATCCGATGCCTCGAGTTCTAGTCATTTTACATATAGTTCATTTTCTTTGTTTCAAGACCTCAATATTTTCCTGGAGTCTATACAACAAATGAGATTAGACTGCTTTAGGTCTTGAGTGTAACTGGATTTCATGTTCCATTCAAAATCACTGCGTTGTCCCTAAATATTGATTTTAAAAAAACTCATAACTCGAGCGAAAAAATCGAGCGAGACTTCAAGTGTATGTCTTCAATCAAATCCTTGTCTAGGAAAAGCTTTGATTTACGCCAACGATAACCCAGGACTAAAAGCGCTCCAAAAAGTCTGTAAATAAATTAAATGAAAATAAATTAATGAGCACATATTAAACCCTCCAAATAATGTCATAGACTGCGTGCAACACGGCGTGCAATCAGTGAGCTTTTAAAGCATTGGAATTTAGGTGTAAACTTGAGACAAGGCACATAAGCTGCTGGTCTCTTTTGTGAGTCTCTATTGCTGCTGGTCACTAAAGTAAGTCTATATTACTGCTAGTCACTAAAGTAAGTCTCTATTGGTGCTAATTACTTTTGCTGTTATTCCATTTTATGAGTCTCTATTACTTCTATTCACTAAAGAAAGTCTCTGTCGCTTCTAGTCTCTTTTGAGAGTCTTTATTGCTCCTAATCACTAATGTGAGTCCCTATTGCTGCTAGTCTTTTTTGCTGTTCATCTCTTTTACGAGTCTCTATTGCTGCTAGTCACTATTGCAAGTCACAATTGCTGCTAGACACTATTATGAGTCACAATTGCTGATAGCCACTATTGCCAGTCCCAATTGCTGCTAGTCACTATTACGAGTCACATTGTTGATAGTCACTATTACGAGTCACAATTGCTGCTAGTCACTATTGCAAGTCACCAATGCCCCTACTCACTAATGCGAGTCACTCTTGCCGGTCCACACCAGCGCGCATGCACTGCACATTTTGCCACCAATGTGCACTAACACTTCCAGCCTCTGATGAGTCTCAGTCTCACTCGGCATGCACTTCTTTCTCAATATTCCCCTACATTATTAGCATCTTTCCCTTGATAACTCAAATATTTGCATCTCTGTCAATTCACTTGGTGCTCAATCATCTACGCTCATCCGATGACACAGCTCAGCGCACGGCGCAGAAAATCGCCACTACGCTGTGCGGCGAGTTGACATTCGCTTGAGTCTACGCCTCTTGTGTTGAGCTATTGGGTCGTGGCCCAACTTATGCTACGGAGAAGAGGGTAATAATCAATGAATGCTCATTTCAAGCTTTTTCTATACTGGTGGTCTCCTGTCTTCGGCCCGCAGACCAAGTCCAATACACAATATTTGGCTAGCGAATTTGGCAACCTGCTCTCGCATGGCGCGTACTCGGTGACTACCTTGAAAATTATAGATTCAAACGTCCAATCCTAAATTTTGTTTTCCAATAAGGAAAAATCTGAAGAAGCATTTAAAGAGAATCGTGACAGATAATTTTTCGTCAAGATATCGCAAGCTGTCAAACAATCACGGTCTGTATTATGCTACGAACCACTCAGGCCACTCAATGAATTTTAAATGCTTTAAAATTGAACTGGTCTTAAAGCTGCTGTAGAATATACAGTGTTCGCGTGAATTTTTAGCCAATTTCTGTAAAATTAACCATCACTTTTCATTCGCTTAAGTCAAAAATGTTTTGTATCAGGGTAGTGAATGATTGGATGAGTGTTCTGGGGGAGAAAATGCGCGAACTACAATAAAGGAGCAGTAAGATGCCTTATCGAAGTACCTGATCAAATCCGAGCCCACTATCAGTTATATTTCAACCTATCCGTTGTAACAGACCCACGTACTGCTTGTGGTGAGTAAATGTTAAATAGTTCGCTTGAGTATTTGGTTCATGTAAGATGAGGGGCAGTATTGGCATTATTTTGAAAACTACCAGATGAAGACACACGTTTTAAAAATACTGATTTGTCTTGACACTATTTGCTTCAGTTGAATATAAAAACATCATCGCAAGCTTTCTGTCCGCTCAACCCTCTTGTAAACATTTTGATGAGGAAGCAAGGGTTTCAAGAGAGCTTCTCTTCCCTGCTACAGGATGCGAAATTTCACTGCTACTAAGCATAATGGAGACTGAGCAAAGCAAAAGATTTTTTCGCATTGGCTTGAGCAGCAGTCGTCTAAAGGGTCGCAAGAATTCATTTGTTGAGGCCCCGTGACCGCCATCGCCTACAGTATATATGCTGGCTAGGTGAGTGCTGGCAAGTTTGATATATTTTAGTATTACAAGTACTAGTCTTTGTGATACTTTAGCCACGGTAACGTCAACTCAGAAATGTTTCACAAGAAATAGATCTAAAACATTCAAAGAGATCTGTGACTAGTGACAGAAGATCAAGCGGAGATCAGCTCTTCTAACTATTCAGTTTCTAAATCTGTGCATGGACACAAATATGGTAAACATACACAACTCCAAACAACCTACAAGTTTGAAAACGAAAACTTATCTAATAAACGAAAATAATTCTACACAAAATTTAAATACTACTTTTACCATACATGCACGAGCACAACCGTAAACTAAGCCATGAGACGACCATGAAATAAACTTTTGCCCATCTTGTATTTGCAGGATTATTATCATCTCATAAATTATTCCGAGAATTTGCTTGAAATTTACTCGATTGCGGTACTGTGAAAACATTTAGCAGATAACTTTTTGTTTCTTACTTTTTCATAATTCTCCTAGTACGTGACATGTGCAGCTTGTACAGGAGAATGTTAAGCAATTGCTTTATTAACTGTTTATTCTTTGCATTGTGTTCAAAGAAGATTTACATTTCCGAATCATCGCTGCAAAATTTTCCTCTCCCTGAAATTGGGTTTTCAGTGAATGATTATCACTCAATTAAATTAAGCGTAATTTTGTTCTAACAAAAATTTTTTCTTACCAATTACCACCGTAGAAGATAAATAATCATTTTGGAAAACGAACATTATTTTGTCCTTGCCGTTCACAGGCGTCGGTCAACATGTGACCAATTTTTTGAAAGTTTTTCCTCCGAAGATAACGCAATACACCTTTACGCAACAGGCCTCCAACGGTATCGCGGTCTCGTGATGCGATAAAAAAAGACGCAATACACAGTTCTTTGAGCAAGGCTCGTAACCTTGAAACCGAGGAACTGGCATAAAATTTCCCTCCAATTTGCATTCTTGCAGAGCATTTTACAGAAGCCGGATTTTCGAACAATTTACTCTGTGATAGTGTAACAGCTAGCAGCGTACGTCCTTCTCAGTCAGATTGGTTTTCACCGAGATATTTTTTCATGGTACCATTCGTTGGTTTTAGTTCCAATAGCCAAAAAGTCATTGTAACTTAGAAAGGTTGTACGCGAACTCGAATGTACTTTTGCATCTCGTTTTGTCACATTTGTTCTCTATTTAGTCTTGGGGCATACGAGAGCCTGGATGACATTACTGCAAGGTACGGAACCTTCACCGAGCTCTCCATTCACCTTCCAGATTATACAGAACATTGCCCCTGAAAGCCCATCTCGGGAAGTCTCTATATGAGAGGAAAACCTGCCTTCTTTGAAAGACGTGGCAAAATGGGTACAACTAATTTTTCCGTCCTACCTAGAGCATGCTCCATGTTTTTGTTGATGGTAGATTTTATCTTTAGATAATATCACGGGCAGCTATTATATATACACATGCACCTGAGGGAGAAATCATGAGGATCATTTGGTACACATAATTTTATTGACGAAATCAGATAGAATTCTCTCTAAAACGAAGTTTACTGATTTTACTGATGCTGAAATTACTCTTCAAATTACTCTTACATAATATCTCCTGAATCGGACGGAAAATGTTGAATCCTCAACATGACACAATATCTTCGTCCTACTTGATGTACTATAACTGCCAGACAACGGTCACTAGAAGTTTTACAGTGTAGTTACAGCGGTCAAAGACTAATGGTTTATTTTCTGTGGAGGATATTGTACATACTTAAGCTAGACATTTATGACGCCTCCATGGATAATATTGTACCCGAATGAGGCAAAAATTTTTGCCTAAGCTCATTATTCCTGTAAATGTGAAAGCAGTTTCACACTAAACTTTACTGTGATCGAACTACACCATTGCCTGAGCGCCGCCATCAGCCAGTTAATTTTAACGGTGAATTTTACGATCAATTCTTTGTTCATCAATTACGATGAACAAAGCGATTTTAAAGTTGAAGTTTTCCCACACCATGATCAAAAATTTTGAAGAAAAATATCGAAATTAGGATTACCTTAAACAACTGATAGGTATACAAAAGGTCTTACGCAATGAAAGAAATATAACCTTCGTCCGCGTGCAGTGCTGTATATTTATACCATTCTCTGTATGGGAAGTGCTGTATATGTATACCATTCTCTGAGTCATTCTTTTCGTCACATCTGTTCTCTATTCAGTTCCAATTGTGTGGTAAGAAGGTCTGCCTTCAAGTGTATAATATTGATTTGGAACTTTCAAAGACGTCTAGAAACAAGGAACGCGTCAGGTCTTCAAATGATAAATCACACTTGCAGCCTGCACACGAACGGAACACTTGCTTTGAATTGATTAAACGTCGATGCAATCGGAACCGGCCCACTTGGTGTTTGCAAATCCAAAGTCAACTTGAAAAAAGTTAATTTCGAATGCTCCTTGAAGAATTGTGGCGTGTTGTCAGACCAGCTGGCAGCGAGTGGAACAAAGGAAAACTCCAAATTGTGTTCACCACAACTAAATCGTTTTTAAAAATCCAGTTGAAAACAAAATGTTCATCAAACTGGTTCTAGTTAGTTGGGTGATGTAGTCGTTACTTGCTTACTAGTACTAGCTAGTTTGGTCATTTGCTCATCACTTGCGCTCCGGTACTGACTAGTTTGGTCATTTGCTCATCACTTGCGCTCCAGTACACGCTGGTTTGATCATTTGCTCATCACTTGCGCTCCAGTACTGGCTAGTTCAATCATTTGCTCATCACTTGCGCTCCAGTACACGCTGGTTTGATCATTTGCTCATCACTTGCGCTCCAGTACTGGCTAGTTCGATCATTTGCTCATCACTTGCGCTCCAGTACTGGCTGGTTTGATCATTTGCTCATCACTTGCGCTCCAGTAATGGCTGGTTTGATCATTTGCTCATCACCTTCGCTCCAGTACACGCTGGTTTGATCATTTGCTCATCACCTGCGCTCCAGTAATGGCTGGTTTGATCATTTGCTCATCACCTTCGCTCCAGTAATGGCTGGTTTGATCATTTGCTCATCACCTTCGCTCCAGTAATGGCTGGTTTGATCATTTGCTCATCACCTGCGCTCCAGTAATGGCTGGTTTGATCATTTGCTCATCACCTTCGCTCCAGTAATGGCTGGTTTGATCATTTGCTCATCACCTTCGCTCCAGTATACGCTGGTTTGATCATTTGCTCATCACCTGCGCTCCAGTACACGCTGGTTTGATCATTTGCTCATCACCTGCGCTCCAGTACACGCTGGTTTGATCATTTGCTCATCACCTGCGCTCCAGTACACGCTGGTTTAGAAAGGCTCTCACGCCGTCGGCAACTCGGCGCTACCAGGCTGTAAAGGCTTTGTAAACACTACCTGGAGACTTCATAATTACATCACCGCGAAAACACAAGATATTTCGTCCACAGTCGCATTAAAATTTTTCTTTAAATTCATTTTCATCTTCACAATTGTTAGAGGAAAATGAACCTCACGTGTGTAATGGAGCGCCCAAAGATTCATTCATAACAGTTAACATTTCAAATTTTGTGTTATAATTGTAATTCTGCCACAGCTGTGTTTGTGAATGCAGCTGGTTCTGATCGCAGCTGGTCGTGACAGCAGCTGGTCGTGACAGCTGGTGGTCGTGACAGCTGCTGGTCGTGACAGCTGCTGGTCGTGACAGCTGCTGGTCGTGACAGCTGGTGGTCGTGACAGCTGCTGGTCGTGACAGCTGCTGGTCGTGACAGCTGCTGGTCGTGACAGCTGCTGGTCGTGACAGCTGCTGGTCGTGACAGCTGCTGGTCGTGACAGCTGCTGGTCGTGACAGCTGCTGGTCAAACGTTATAAAAGCAAACTATTTCATTACTTCATAAAAATCCCCCGTTACTGTAATTATGAAATGAAAACTCGGACAAATGAAAACTTTTACTCAAAATAAATTAAGAATTAAGTTTAAATCATGTTTATTTTTATACCGAATAATAAAGCTACCTGTGAATTTTGCCGAAACCTCACTCGAGACGTCAGTTCAGCAACAAGTATTGAAGTCAAGCACACTTGGAGCCAACATTGGTCGGGAGGATATTTTTGTTTTGTAACAAAATATATAGAGAGTTACAATGTTTTTTAAAATTACATTGTAAAAATCAATACATTTAACGGCAGAGAAAACGTATTCTGACGCTTAGAAAACAGCAGTAACTCTTAGACAAACGTTGCATCATTCAGTTCCGTGTTCCTTTTGAGAAATGAAAATTTTTAAAAAATTTATAGATATTTCATGGTCCCAAAAGTATTCTTCTGATTCAAGGAGGTAAATTTTACCTGGCAGATTTTCTTTCATTGTTTTGAAGTAACAGTCAAAAAACAATCGTATACAGTGGGATCGCAGCTTGTTTCAAGATCCGTAGCTTGCTGCTTGTTCTTTATTTGCACCTAGTGGGCAAAATAGAATTTAAAATGAAAATTCAAACAATTAAAAGGCAATTGGGCAAGGTGTTCACTGAATTTGTTTAATAATTTAATCGCTATATAGAATTAAAATCATACAACGTCTTCAGCTATAAATTGAAAAAGAGCTGACTATTTTGGTTTTACTGCATTGCATAATTGGGCTAAAGTTGCAGTTTACTGCACGATTCAAGCCGATGAGCGCAGATATGAACCCTTCAGTGAAGCTAACAGCATGTTGAATCGTTTCTGTGTTCATTTCTGGGACAGGTTTGCTTGCATGTTTTTTACATTTTCAATTGATGTTTTCGTATACTAAAGAGTAGACGTAGACATACGCTGCTACATTCAACCAAAGAACTCACACCTGCAATTCTATATACATTTGGATAAATCCCAAATTGAATCTTGATTATCAGCATTGCTGCCCTATACAAAAAATGAAAATAATTCAGTCTTTCTCTTGTATCCTTTAAATTTTCGAATTAAAAAATGTTTACTCTCAATTTCAAACAGTTTCAGCATCTAAAATTCAACTCTGAACGAAATTTAAATTTGAATACATTTTTAATTTGAACAAATATAAATTGTAATATATTTTAACTTTACATAAAATTTAAATCGTTGTGGTTAAAAGCTGCATAAATATACGATGATTTTTTAAGCTCCAGTCATCAAAAGTACAAAGATAGTATTGGTTAAATTTCAAACAAAGACAAATAAATCAACTGGGCTGATAGATAAGATAATTCAATAGCTATAAAACACGTGAAAACGTATCACGGGGGCGTTAAATATGTGCTGCATAAAATGAACAGCGTACTTGCTTCATAAAGACGAGGTGCTTTGAACGAGCGTCTATTCAAAGCAACTGCGTCCCCTGAATGATGCTGAGAATACCCCACAATTATATACTTCAATAGACGCCGCAATCGTGTGACAAATCTTTTTTGTTGTAAGACAGGCGATCCTATAAATAATTTTTAGTTTCAATAGATAATTATTCACCCGATCGTAATTATGTGTCACGGCCACAAGCCTATCAGTTTCTATTTATCAATTTTTCATTTTTTCTTTGCATTTTTATTTAACCCTCTTTCGTTTCAAGGGGTTTGAATATTCCGTTGTGTTATGGTAGTGTCTCACAGAATTTAATCTGTTGCAGTCTTCAAAATCACTGCAGTCTTATTGCAGTGAGCAGGTACAGTAACGTAGGAACATCAACTAAGGGCACAACCTTGCTCGGAAAGCGAAGAAACAAAAGTGGAGGCCACAGAAAAAGTGCACGGTCACCAATATCGAATGAAATTGTCAGATGATGCTGAGAAGGGAAATCTCACAAAAGTGGCGAATCAAATGAAGCTATCAGATCGAAACTGGCAGATGAAAACTGTCAGAATAGCGCTGTCAGAACAGAATTGACAGAAACGTCAGAATAGAACCGTCAGAATGGAACTAGCAGAAGAAAAGTGTCAGAATAGAGCTGTCAGAACGAAACAAACAGATGAGAACTGTCTGAATGGAACAGTCATAAAACAAATGATACTACCAGAAAATGCTCAGAGAGGCAATAAATATTGTGAAAAATCAATGGTTTCCATTTGTCTCTGAATCTATTAAAAGAACACGTCCAAAATTATATTTTTTTTTATTCTACAATTTTATTTATGGATTTTGAATTCGTCGATTTTTTACGGGCTTAGGAGACAGGTTCCTTTTTAAATGTATGCACTTTCGCAACGGAGTTCAAAGAGAACTGCTACTAAGGCTTCTACAGTCTCATATTGGGAAGATCTTCCTCATAGTAACACATCCCATACTTCAGATCAAATCCGTTTTAATGAATGTAGAAATCAAAGTAGAATATAAAATTGTAAAATTCAAGCTGGTTAATTTTAAATTTTGCAATATTGTACAATAAAATCAATTGAAACTTTAAAAATCAATCTCACTTCCGCGGAACAACAGTTTAAACCATACGCCATAGAATAAACCAAGGAATTCCCGAAAAATAAATCGAACGTCAGAGAATACACTCTAGCACAGATACGCTTGTATCTACTCGCGAGTATCACACATAATTGGAGTGCATTTCCCTAGGGAGCCAGGGCTTGCAAACCCAGGCCTCGCGGCCAGCAACCGAGCGGTTCCCACACGGCACGTGCAGCACCACCTCACGTGCTCGTGACGCGCCGATTGCCATATACTCTTCACTTTCCCTAATCATATCTTTGCGTCCCATGGAATTAAGGAGTTACTACGTGCATGATAAATTCTGAGGAAAAAAGTGCCAAAACTGCATCTAACTGGTGAGCTGAGCGGAGCTGTAAGTCATATCACCCATAACAAGACGCATTTTAACCTTAAACGAACGGGAGTTCTGAAATGTAGTTTTTTGGTGGATGTTGTTTGAACAGGACTCTACTGTTTGGTGGATGTTGTTTGAACAGACCTCTACTGCTTGGTGGATGTTGTTTGAACAGACATCTACTGTTTGGTGGATGTTGTTTGAACAGACCTCTACTGCTTGGTGGATGTTGTTTGAACAGACATCTACTGTTTGGTGGATGTTGTTTGAACAGACCTTTACTGCTTGGTGGATATTGTTTGAACAGACATCTACTGTTTGGTGGACGTTGTTTGAACAGACCTCTACTGTTTGGTGGATGTTGTTTGAACAGATATCTACTGCTTGGTGGATGTTGTTTGAACAGACATCTACTGTTTGGTGGATGTTGTTTGAACAGACCTCTACTGTTTGGTCGATGTCGTTTGAACAGACCTCTACTGTTTGGTGGACGTTGTTTGAACAGACCTCTACTGCTTGGTGGATTTTGTTTGAACAGACCTCTACTGTTTGGGGGATTTTGTTTGAACAGGTCTCTACTGTTTGGTGGATTTTGTTTGAACAGACCTCTACTGTTTGGTGGATGTTGTTTGAACAGACCTCTACTGTTTGGTGGATGTTGTTTGAACAGACCTCTACTGTTTGGTGGATGTTGTTTGAACAGACATCTGATGCAGTGTGGGAACGAAGTGCGCGTGGTGCAATTCGATGCGTTCATTTGATGTTCGGCTGCAAGGTGAGCTGTTAAATGTACAGGTGTGATGGTTGCACATTCTGGAGTCCTGCTTCACGGTTTTCAGGGTTGACGCACCTGGCTTAAACTCTTAGGATTTTTCCTCTTGACACATTTATCGATAAGGTATTTCATGAACGTATCTTTCTTCAATTAGAGACATGAAGAAACTTCGGTCAAAGAACCTCCGCTCGTCATAAAATTTAGCACTAGCCTACACAACCTAGGCGTACTCACGCATTACCGCCGGCTGATCACTAACCAAAGTGCTGAGGCATTCAAGATACATTCTTTTCATCGAAATGAAAATATACAGTGAGTATATTATGAGCCTAATTTCGGAATTAAATTTTGGCTTCGGCAATGGTAGTGTCTACGAATCTTTTCACCGTTCAAGCTTAATGCCGACTCTGCGCAAAGTTTTTCATCTTGACAACAGAAAGGGTAATAGATCCAATGCATGGATTAATTTTCCTTCTACTGAGCAAAGTGAAGGAAATTAATTATTGAGTTAGTTCAATTTCATTGAACAATTTCTTCACAGTTCCATAAAATACTCACATGATAATTATAACGTTAGTTATAACGCTGTAAAATGTGTTCTCAGTTCTTCGATAAGTGCGCCGTTTTGCGTACAGAAGTATGGTGCGAAATATTGGATCCAATTGCGTAGTAAAAATACTTAATTCTCTTATCGTAAGTGGACCCGGAGATTTTGTTCTTTTTTCCGGTTCGATGAGGCGATGAAATGAAACACTAAACATTAAATTTATTTCCTTTGCCTGTGGTGCAAACGACGAGAACTGATTTCTTCAAATTCACATCAGGACGTGAGACGCTAAACACGTGTACCCGCTTATTTGGAACGTGAGCCTTGAATTACCTAAGCGTCGGAAATGCTAGATGTCGAATCTGATTGTTCCTCAGTTCTTGACATTCAAACTATGAAATGCAGAATACAATTAAGTGAATTTAAAAGCTCGCCGGTCAGAAGACGAAGTTCTCAATAGACCAAAAAAAGATATCTTTACTACTGCAATAGAAGGGTTTTACAGCAATAAGCATAGCTGCTTACTGAAGAGACCTTAGGGTAAAATAGCAAATCAGTGGTTAGCCTAGCTACATGTAAATTGGATTGAAATGGATTTGCTCAAACAGTTCGTAGCGTCGGTGTGCAAGGTGAGTGTAACAGTGGACCTACTTAATAATGATGGCATTACATATGAAAAATAAGTATTAGTTTTCGATAATTATTGACCTAAGCGAAGCAGTTAGCAATGGGGTGACGTAGGGAATGGTTGATAACATCACACTTGTTTAAGAGTAGCGTTATATGGACTGGGCAAGGCAACGCTATACGGAGAGAGAGTGTGTGCAGCGAGGACAAGTGTTGTGGCTTAAACAAGTGTGCGGACATATCATTTTCGCAACAAGGCGCTAGTCGAGGCTGGTTCAAGTCAGGCGAGGAGTTATGAAACAAAAATTTATTTGATGGCAGTATGATGTGAAATGCATTGACGGTAGATGTGTATGGAGCGAAGGAAGATTTATAAATAGAGTCGTTTGGCAGAATTAATGAAAGGTTTTTTATATTCTAGTTCCTTTGTATAGCTCTCCTCATGCACGGTAAAAATCACACCTAAATATTTTAGATTACATTATAATTTTTTTCTTGCCGAGCACATATTTATGTCATTGAATTGAGTTCAATAGCATCTTGGGTTATGGCATAAATTCAACAAATAGTACAAAACGGTCCTAAATACTGTTACACAACGTATGTGGAAGCTTCCTTTAGAGAAGCTTTTCTCCTCACCCGAAAATAATACATTCTCTTTTGTCAAAACTGAATGTTGTTTAATGAAGAATATTTCCTGGAAGGATTTTTGAGGCATAAGCCTTCATTAGGAAAAATTAATAGTGGAAGGAATTGTTGTGAAAGATTGCAGGAGTTGCTAATAACATAGAATAGAGAGTCATAGAACGGTCCCTTACGAAAAAGGTGAATGCTGATAAAATAGCAGTGATGATCAGGTGTGAGTGAACAGAACTTTTCCATGGCCTGAAAATACCAGAGAGCATCGTAAAGATGAGATGATAGACAAACAAACCCGAGCTAAATTTTCGAAAGAAAATAACCTAAGTATGTAAAAAAAATTTAGATAAAATTTGTTACAAGATTACAAGATAGTTGTAATGTTTTAAGGATTAATATTCACAGAAATTTAGCCGTTAGGTTTCGGTTGAAAATGGTGCGAAAAAATTACGGGTAATATATGAATGGACAAAAGCCTGACCGGAGAAGGCTGACTGAAGGAAGTTGGCCGAAGGTAGTTGACCAGATTTAGTTGGTCGAACGAAGTCGACGGAAAAAGGCGGACCGAAAAAGTGAACAACAGCAAGCGAATAAGAAAGCAAAAATCAAAAGAATTCACGCATTCACGTGACGCGTTCCTCTCCCACCACAGCCGAAATGTGGAAATGTGTCGAATGTTCCTATTGTTTGAATAGATATGCAGGGATGTAGTCAGTATCACGTACGATATGTTTCTGAAAAGTTGATCAGAAATAGTAAAATATATTTTTTAATGTCTCAATTGAAGGTTCTTTTTACATGGCTAGGTTTACATTGTAATAGGTAATGTGACGCCATGTTAACGTTTGAGCAATTGAGAGCAAACTGTAAAATTTGCTCCTGAGAACAAACTGATTTAATTTTTTATTTATTTGCTTTGAGTTTGAGAAAGAAGCTTAAATAATCTTGTGGCTGACGTGAGACTTCGAAATCAAGGGGAAATTTTCTATGGACACAAGCGATGTTATAGAGAGGTAATATGTTACAGTAACTCGTCAACCCTGCGTCTGCAATGGACAACTTCCCCCGTACCACGATCGCCCCTGGAATTACGCTCCGTGAATAATTGTCTCCAGGACAATTGCCCCCACTTGCTTGTTCAAAATAAGAAATTTAATTTTGTGCATTGCAAATATCTGATGTAGATTTAATCGTGGCATTTATTTTTTTTTAACGAGTCCCAAGCTCTAAGTGCTTTGATGAGAAACTTAAACATCATCATTGAATTGAAAATTAAGACACGCAGAGTGTAGAATTTATAACTTTTTGGTCCGCTTAAGTTAGGTTCATTAGACTCAAGTTCCGTTGGGTTAGATTAGGTTTGGTTAGGCAGGGTTCGGTTGTGTTTAGCGAGGTTATGTTAGATTAGGTTAGTTCGGTTATCACAAGTATGAACCAAACAAACCTTCCTAAGATGAGGAAACTCAATATGCCGCTAGAAATGGCCGTAGAACCATGGAGAACCACCGTAATATAGTACGTAAACAATGGGTCAAAGTTACTCGAGTTTGTGTGACTGAGTATGGTTATTGGTCTGGCGTGGCTGTACGTCAGGTAACTGACGATATTAGTCAGAGGCAGCGTATGGACGTTGGTCAGGTGACTGTATATGGATGATGGTTAAATAGCAGCGTATGGATACTGGTGAGATAACTCTTCATGGATGTAGGTCAGGTGACTAACTGTATTAATGTTAGAAATGCATATGCGGTCTGATGTAGGTCAGGTGCCTGAAATCATGTGCATGGTTCTGATCAGTCAACATTCGTGCGGGATCACAATTCTTAACGACATTTTATTGCAGTATTAAAATTAAATCTGAAATCATTATATCAATTTGAGTTAGTTAATGCATATCATTGTTTTAATTGGACATAATTACGTCTTTCCGATACGATGCAGTCAAATTTCGCACACCAGACGGTTGACTACCGTAAGAATTTCACTGAACCAAATATAGAAATACATTTATTTACAAGCCAACAAATTTGACTGTGAAAATTTATCATCGACACCATAAGGCAGCTTTGCTTTTTTAAAGCTAAATTCACCATGTAAAATGCAGCAAATATTTTAAGTGAGCAATGAGCTCATAAAAATAACATAGTGGGCTCAAAAATGTCCCTGCCTCAGTTTTCTAAACAATAAAATCCACGCAGCACTGACTCCTCATTTCAGTACGGTGCCCTGCAGACACGCTTGTTCACTCGCGATAGAATGTGCTGAGGTCACGAAGGCCTGTAAACACATTGTGTTCGGCTGGAAAAATAATTGCCTTTATTTACTGATACAAAGAGACCATAGTGGTACGTTTATGCACGACTTAGAGCTCGTTGCGAGATAGTTGCGTACCAATTAGACCTCATTTATGTGTGTGCTTGGACATCTGCGTGGCAATTCCGCTACGTAGTCAACACTAACCTACTCTCATTCTGAGCCAATACATTGTAATGAAGATAAGGGTCTATTTAACATTTGTCATAAATCAATTCAAGAAATCTTGCGTACTTACCGTGACTTGATCAGCTATGATTCATCATAATCCGAATTTTCTTATGAACGTATCTGCACTTTGCAACGAGTGATGCGACAGGTCTGCATAATCATTTCGATTCTCCAAGACGAACTGCAACGACAGCAATTGAAGACATGTTTGTCACGAATTTTCCACGACCTCATCTACACTCATCCTTTGAGTATTCTAGAATCCTGCGCTTCAGAACAAAGCTTTCCCAAACAACATGATCATCTCGAGCGCGTATAGCCTGCGTTCCCATCTGCACCAAACCAGCGGAGTCTCCAACAACTGCTATTCATGACATGTTCAAATCCCTTCCTCTATTTATCGAGCTGGAACTTACATTTTTAGGAAGATTTCTCAATAGGAATTCATTTACAGAAAATTTACTCATATTCCCATTTACCTCAGAATTATTTACATTTTTTCTCATACCTAACTAGGCATATGCATGGTGGCAGGTAGTTTCCATACGGAGCCATGGCTCTGCCGAGGGCAACTAGCACAATGAAATCGTCATGAGGTTGGTAGCGACGAATGGAACTCCAGACGCTTCACCCCAGGTTTAGGCGCCTGCACTGAATCCCTTTATTGAAGATTCTACACCCAATAACATAAGCAATTAACTCTGCATTGTATCTTAGGAGAATACTTATAATTCGCGCTAAAAAACTCCTCTTGAAAGTTTAGATTTATCCCATGAAAATCATCGAATCTGTTTCAAGTGCTTTAGAACCCCTGGCGGCCGGTACCGGAGCCTGAGTAGATTTGAGGCTCATCCGCCCGTTTCTGATATAAACTCTCCAGGGGCTACTCCTCCCTTCAAAAGTTGAGAGCTATCATTTATTTTAGTTTCATTCTGTTGCACACAGTTGTACTTCATCAGATCGTAGCGTGAAGTTAAGAAAACGCGTAGCACCAACTAGAAATATAAGGTACCACAGATTGGCTCCAAATAATAGTAAATCCTTGACTTTACCTCAAGTGCATCGATTCCTGTTTACTTTAAAAAAAAGTGAGACAGTCGTTCTGCTTCAAGATGGCTCTCTGTAGGCTAAAATAAAGACCAAGTTGATAATTTAAATTGCCAATTAATGTCATTGCTAAAGATATTTATCACTGAAATAAATTGAACACGTAGATGTACATGCTGCGTGGGTGACAGCGAAGTATCTAATTTAATGACTAACATAGTTAAATGTTGTAAAAAAATTAACATTTTATTAACTATATTTATAAATGATAAAAACTTCATGATTGATTCGGGGACAAAAATCGAAACTAAAACAAATGTTCCTTCCGAAATAGCTTACTCTTAAACGACGCAGCTCCGGTGAGTTTTTAAATTATCAAATTTACGATTGTACCTGAAATAACCTATTCCTGAACGAAAAAAGTCACGTGCATATTTAAAACAGCTGGTTCCTCAACTGCAAAATGCAAAATTCACACTCGTGAATTTTGAAATTTTCAGAATACTCTATTTCTAAACGACAAAATTTACGAACGTATTCAAAATAGCCTGATTCTAAACCACGTGTAAAAAACTTTTAAATCAGTTATTTCTACAGATTGTTTGCATATATTTCGGAAACATATATTTCGGAAACATTTATATATTTGCATATATATCGTCTTCGCGAAAGGCGTTCTGGCAACAAGACTTCAAAACTTAACGTGTCCGTGCCCAGCCACCACCTGCCTTCACGACACTTTCGAATAGTGCTGCAGTGGTTGTGGCGGGAACTTGTAGATGGTGAAAACGTCCTTCATGAATAGTGACATGAAATAAACTTGAGAACGTAGAGCAACTGTTACAGAAACATCAATCTGTTCTATGACATATGTTACTCATCTGGCGATCTTCATTCTTTCCAGTAAAATTCAGCTCCAAACAGTTAAAATGTAGTTCAACCACGTGAAAATATGATCATGCTTCATGAAAACAAGATTTCACCCAATATACACACGGTTATACCTTGTAAAAATACCATTCTACCCCGAAATATATGTTTCCTGCAAAATACGGTTCTAATCACTTGAATTAGAGTTTACAATACAAAATACTTCTCTGTCCAGTCATATACAGTGTTTATCCTGTAGAAAATTGCCGCCATGTTCGGGGCAGGTCACCAACAAGACTCATTCACGTGGCTAGCGGAGCCGGCGCTGGGTTAATCTGTCCACTTGACCGCAGTAGCTGCCTTTAGCGCGAACATCGTACTTGAAACGGGACATTTCTGCAGCCACACAGCAGTCTAAGCAGCGCTCCTCTCGATGCTACTGCGACTTGTCCTGATGCAAATGTTGCTGCGTTAAACTACGTTGTCTGGGATTTACTGCGCAAAACTGCACTGATGTCGGCGACGATTTTCAACAAGGAACGTAATAATCCTGCGGCAGTTTTAAGGTGAGTAAAGTCAAAAATGAGCTCCGTAAATTTAACGTCTGGCAGCCAATGTGCTCAGGCATACTTCAAAGTTACTGCGATCAATGAGAATAATACGGTCATCGTGACACTTTACTTTCTCAAAACATATAGTCATTCTTCGTACATATTGTTAAAGCTTTCGATAATTTTCTATGACACCAAAACTTGCGCATGAATATTTCCATAATTCACATGGTAAACAAATATGGCACAGCATCAAAACTGAATGAACCTAGGAAATTTTTTAAAATCCGAATGAATAGCTGCGTGACTTTTAAGTTCATTGGAGGGCCAAATGACACAACCATTTTCCAACTTCTGTCTTACCTTGACAGTTCATACTCAGCAAACGTTCAGATAAACAGAAAGTGAAAATAAAGCTAACGTTCAGAAAACGATAATCATTTAACACATATATCTACTCAAAATTTAACGCCTCGACTAGCCTCCAACTTGCTGAAAAATGTCTACCTGTTGACCAAAAATACGAGATTTAATTATGAAGCTGGAGTGGCTATAGAGGAACTTGATCACATAGCGCCAACCAGAACATGCGATGCGACCAGTGAACAACTCTAGAAAAATGTGCGTAACCCCGTGATATTTTGAAGGCACTTAGACGCTCTTAACTGCTAGGAGGCAGAACAGCATATTGTGTGAATAATTACAGGTTTGGTAAACTAAAATCTGAGCAAAATCTTATTCACGAATGCGCATGTTTCTTAGCTGCATCGCTTCTCTAACGCAATACTGTAAAAACGCTATAAGATTTACTTGCTTCAATGTAAGATAATTCACAATGAACACTTCTTTCTTTCAGTTTTACCATCATCGTCTATTTAATCTCTGTAGAAGTTTCAAAATGAATTAACATATCGAAGTTACAAGTACTTTCAAGATCATAATTCAGAAGAGGATTATTTTTTAAATATTTTATTAATTTGTGTTTCTATTTTTACGACTACGCTGATGTAAATATCAAAATCACTTAAGTTGGAACTCTCGCTCATCCCTGTGCGGAATCCCCTTGTATTTAACGCTATCAAGCTAATTGCTTGCTTCATCTTTCCATCCCTACTCCAACCGTACAAATCATGTATATAACCCCATAAATCATGTATATAACCCCATAAATCATGTGCTGCGTTCATCACCTGAACACAGCGCAGAATAACTGCTAATTCAAGTTTTTGAAATGTAATTTATTCCTGTTGATTGAAATTCATTCCTATGTTATCCTAACTTAGGAAAAGAGGAATGGAAGTGAGAAAGAACGCAAATAAGCAGTTCAGTTTGAACACTTTAATTAATCAGTTAATTTAAGAAGCTTCCCGAAGCGTCAACTTGACTTTATGACCACGACGGGTTAAACTGAAATTCAAAAGTCAACTCAAATTTATAGAAAATTTTAGTAAGGAAGTTTTGAAACGGCTCACATTAACTGGACCGAGCCTTCATTTAGCTTTGTTTGAGCATTTTTGGGAATTGAGTTTGTGACTACGAGTCGGTCAGTAGCATTATGAAAATTCCCTGTATACACCTGCGGCTCCATGGTCACCAAAGCGCACAGAAGACAATATCATTTTTGACAGCGGAAAGCACAGTTGAGTTACGTAACTCAGGTTACCGTTACACGACAGGAAGTTACTGACGCTAAGTTAGAGTCATGGTAAACTAAAGGTTAGAGTCCTGTGCCCGAGAGCAACATAACACAAACTCTGAGCTGTAGGGCGATGTGAGCTAAGTTTTGTTTGATGCGTATCTTCAGGTCAAAGTTTCAGCAAAGTTATTTTCTTTTCCTAGCGAAGTTGAATGAGTGTGGGGAGTCAAGACTCATGATATACGTATAAATGATCTACCATCACTGATAAGTTGCAGTGAATGTTCGAAACTATTTTCGTATCAGTTCGTTCTGACGTTCGATTGACAGATTATGTCTCAGACAAAGCGATGCATTCACAAGCTATTCGTTTACATATTCATGCACTGTTAATTGAAAACATGTAAAAGACTGATTATGCTCGATAACGAGGACTCTCTAATGTTTTTGTTCGCCCCTCTGTAAACAATCCAGAAAGAAAAATAAGACCCTATTTTTGGCACTACAAACGCAAGTGGACGTTACTATCGCAAATCATCAGTTCCTACTCGTGCCGGTTTTCGCAACCGTCTGCTCACAACGGAGGCAGAAGAAATTACTCGAAAGAGTATTGCTCTTGGTGCTCAGCACCACGTCCTAATGACAATGCCAGACGCGTCCTTCAGTCATGTTTGTTCGCCAGACGGCCCTGCTGCAGTTGTTGTGCCCGCCGTTACGCGTTGGTGCAGTTACTTTACGATGGCTGAACCAACACTAGTTGGTGCAGTTACTGCACGGTGACTGCACCACCGCTTCTCATTCTATGATAGTTACTGCTTCTTGACTACACCATCACTTGCTAAAGTATAAAAGGTACCAGCAATACTGTGTGGAACAAGATTAACTACAAGATCTTTTTGTGCTGACTGATTCATTCAGACGGTAAATAAATTCTTTGTGTTTCTTGTACTTAGTGCAAATTTATTCATCGAAAAAATACACACCACGAGGTACGAATAGAAACACTTGAAACTATAGTAACAAAATGTAAAATTTATGGTTAAAAACTATAAAAATCTTCGATGGAAGAAAAACATGTGTCAGTTAATTTCAGAATCGCGTTCAGTTTACAATGCATTAATAAACTAAGGTGGAAAAATAAATCATTCCGCTAAAACTGCACAGAATAATAAAGTGAGCTGCGCCGGATTGCCAGCTAAGGTTGCGCTACACAGAACAACGAGTACTGCCCACCAATATTAATGACACACTTCATCACATTTCATTATCTCCTCCTTTGAAAATCGCTAAAAACAAAAGTGTGACTATTTGAAGTTAGAACTATGCAAACTTAGGCAATTTTATTTTACTCTAATGTTTAGCTGCAGGCACAGGGGAAATTCGACGCAATCGCAGTTAAAAAATTTCCAAGAATGGTTTCGAAGACAAAACAGGGCGCAACTGAAAATGAAACATCCATAATTACATGACTAGCTCAGCGATGCCTCAATTGTGTGTCCACATCCAAGTGACGCCACATTTCCCAAACTACAACCAAGCGACACCACAACTGCTTAACTATAACCAAACGATGCCACAATAATTGTTTGTTCACAACCAAGTCACGCCACATTTCCGTAACTACAGTCGAAAACCACCACAACTGCTTGACTAGGAACCAGGGACGCCATCATTACGTGTTTAAGAACAAGAGGCACCGTGATATCGGTTGAAAACAATTGCGTCGGTTTGGTCGGGTGTTGATAGGAATTCAATTTTCAAATTTATGTAGAACAGATCACCGTGTTAATTACCGGCAAATTTCAGAGAAATGTGATTTTAGCAGCGATGAACAAAAATATTCAGCCAAGTTAGTACTGCCCCATAGTATACCGAGTCCATGAACTGTTATTTAGTGGAGTCCGTCAGTGTGTATTTTACGATGCAAGCGTCTAGACTTCTACTCATGGAAATAGGCATGAGACAAAATGAATGGTGTCGGGGAAATCTGTGTCAGTTAAATTTGAACACTTGCCAAGCTTTTTTATTATACTCCAAGGGAGATTTAGTGTCCAGAATGTGATTTTTTTTCTTGCATTAGGAGAAGCTTTTCAAGTTATCATTTGGTGTCCTCATGGTCTACAGAGAGCATGAGAGCTGGCTTGATGTGCGAGGAAGTTCATCTTTAACCAAGTTCTAAATTATGTCCAATAACATCTAGGCCATTGACGCTCTTTGACATGGCGCTCTATGTAAACAACATTCGAACCAATAGGGTAGCCTTTCATTCTACAAATACACAGTGGACAAATATGCCTATCTCCTCTCTCTTAAAAATAAATTCGCTTCGGTGCGGAGTACATGAGATGCTATCTATGTATGTCAACACTCCTTCAGCCCTTCCAAAGGTGTTATTTGCTCTACATTACTGCTCTATGATGCAGCAGGTTATGTATACAGACGCTCTAATTTGCTAGAATTACTAACTTCTAGTTTTCGGTTGGATTTATGCTTTTGTTAAACATCTGACTCATGATAAAATAAAAGATACGGGAATATGTTTTAGCCAGCAGCTTTTTGCGTCTATATTCATCGTATTCACATTTTAATTAAATATTTCGGTTACCAGTATGGTGCCATTAAAATATCATGGGATTGAAATTCACTATTAAATAATCTAACTCTCCAAATATTTGAAACCCAAAGATCAGGGTGTTTATTAATTCAGTTTTCAACCATTGGATTACTGCTGAAACACTAAAAGACGAAAATGCTTGAAATGCAAATAATAATTATCCATGTTTTCATAAATTAAGACTTTGGGCTTCCTCAATACGTTTGATCTCAATATAAACTCAAGTGCTTTGTTTTTGGCGAATATTATCTATATAATTTGCCTTTCATAGGCAAAAATACCACTGGTTACTCACACACATGAACAAGATAAGTTTTTTGAGTCATTTACTTATGTCACACTAGTCCTAAAATCACCGCATATGTGACGGCATAACACTTGTAAGCGTGCCAACAATGTCAGACTTAACTTAGATCTGAGGTATTTCATATTCAGTTGGACTCACTAAAATTGCTGCGCTGAGTATAATGAAAATATTCAGTTAAAAGCAGCTAATGTCTTGAAGTGTTTACGGAGTGTTATAGCATTCATTAGTTCTAACATGAAGTTTCTAATTTCTTGAACACACTCCAAATCCAAATGTGTCCAAATTTCGGGGGGATTAAGATTTACATATCCACATGTACGAGTATGAGAGTTTCTTTAAATGGAGGTTTAAGGTATTCAGATGTAGATGTGTGTACCCCGATTTTTCAGAATGCGAACTTTGGCTCACACGTGTTTTCAAAGAAGAAACACACACTTTTGGGCAACTTTTTCGATTTTAAGGGCTCACACGTGTTTTCAAAGAAGAAATACACACTTTTACGCAACTTTTTCGATTTTAAGCTAATTTACAAATTTAGGTTTTGATAAAACTACAGTAATTAACAAACTACAAATATTTCCTTTCTTTTTGATCATTCTGTGTCCGTTTTTAATTTCAGTAGGCGTTATGAAGAATAAGTAGTTAGCTTTCCGCATTCACCAAATGTCAGAGGATTGGTACGAAACGTGAAAATATCCGGACTGGATGCTGAATGCCATCCTTTTCGTGACGTGGTGTGTACCAACCAGCCTGTGAGCAAGAAAACGCATAAAATGTCCTTCAGTCGCAGCTCAAACCGTCGTGTTATGAAAAACGTCTTCCCCGTCTCTACCGCCCCGCTGCTCTCGAGAGGCTCAAATTGAGTGCCTCTAGGGGAAATTTTTCGAAAGATACTTGCAGAATTTTGATGAGACCCTTGATAAAGCCAGACCTTTTGATGAAACAGCCTTGTGAGTGCGACTTTTGGACACCTGGGCGAATTGACTTTGCGATGCCTGGGCACTGTAAGTCAATTTCATCTGTTATTTGCCAGAAATGAATGACAGACCGATTCATGGTGTCAAAAAATGACACACTATGTTAGCTGTAAAGTTTTGCATTTCTCATACAGTGCATGCTGCTGATCAGTTTGTACACTTTAGATCCTAAATAACATCAACAAGAACTGCTGTTCAGTAGCATCAGCAGCAGGCTGAGCTACTCGTGCCTCATCGCAGTGCGCTGCTGAGGGCGCAGTAAGAGTATTGTTCTGGCGGTCGTTATTTGATATCAAGACCAGACTTTGAGCGCCACTATTGGTTGCTTTCACGAGCCTTGCCTTTCAATGCTAGTAGTGATGTTAGCAGTAGATGGAGATCATTATGTCGGATGTGGGTGCAGACCATGAGGGGGCTGAGAATGAAGACCATGATGGTGGCTATAAATATAGACCATAATGATGGCTATGGATACGGACAATGATGGCAGCACTGAATTAAGACCATTTTTGTGCTATAGATGCAAATTATGATAGTGGCTATGGATGCAGACCACGAAGGTCGCTGTGAGTGTAAACCATGATGATCGCTGTGGATGCAAACCATGATGGTGGCTATGGATGCCGACCATGACGTTGGCTCTCGGTGCAGACCCCAAAATTGGCAAGAATCAGAGCGACTGAGTCAGTGCCGGGATGCGTGCGACGCGTCGTCTGCTAGCACTTGACGAGCAGCCAAAAGCTTGTGTCACCAGCGCCGTGTCTGCCCACTGGGTTACCTGCACTCACGAGCGTGGAGGAAAATTCTAGTTCATTGCGAACACCTCCCAAAAATAGCGACTTTTAAAATATGATCTCGCGTGGTATGTAAGAATTAGCTTAGGATCTGGGCATACAAATGAGCCTTTTGAAATATAAGTATTGGGTTTCAGGCATCTTTTGAACCACCACGGGCGAGAGAAACATTTATTTAAAACACTGTTAGTTATGGTTGTGTTAACCTGACGGTGGTACCAGTTACGTGTAGTATGTGCAGTAAAAAACTGTCGATAAGTGGAACCTACAGCGCTTCAGGCGAGGATGATTGCAAATGCATATAATATTGTAAACGCCCAAATGGATAAAACATGGATTTTAAACTATACGCAGTATGAATGAAAAAATTCAATAAAATGAGTGTTGAATACCCCCATGATATAACAAATTGATTCTTTCAACAAATTATAGCTATAGGAGAGTGATGTTTCTGTTTTCACGACCTTTATCCATTTTTCTGCCAACTTCTTTACTCGAGTGCATAATTCATAGAACTTAAATGCTAGAAAATTAGGCAGCTTATTTTGCATAAATTGCTTTTATCTCAATGCAGAACGCTCTGCAGCGTAACTGGTAAGGTGATTAATTAAAATGAAAGCAAAAGCGGCCGAAAGAAAGGAGCGAGGGCGGAGAAGATCACTGTACAACACTGAAACAGCAAGCCTGATGTTAAGAATGTCAAAGTTTTCGTATCTCTGCCCAGGAAAATAGGGAACTAAGCGAGGTAAATTTAGTGGGCACACGGAAGTAATGAGCAGCAAGTGCTCAATGGGATCGTCACCAAATCACTATCTAATGCTAACTATTACTGACATGAATTTGTCAGACTAGAACGGGACGCCAATTAGTGAATGAATTCTGCATAGATAAGTGGAGTTGAATCGTACCCATAATTATTCGTTGTTATTTTGTGCAGCACAGCACGGAATATCTCCAGTCGAACGATGAACTGCTGCGGGCCCAGCCGTTATCTAAACGCACTGATGTCAAGTGAACGAAAAAATATTTAAAAGTGAATTACATTAAAAGGGATTACTTTGAACGATTCATGAATTCGATCAACCTGATTACTCATCACGAAATAACCATTTTTCAGCAGCATGACTCGGATAGCCAGCTGTAGGCGCCTAGTCGTTTCGTCAGATGGTGCCGAGGCAGCGTTGGCGCACAGCCACAGGTGGTGCCGAGTGCCGCTGCAGCGTTGTCAGGCGCCATGTCTGCCAGCCTTACTGCTGTCTAGGTGCTTTACTGCGTGTCTACGTGTGTTACTGCGTGCCTACGTGCGTTACTGCGTGTCTGCAGGCGTTAGTGCGTGTCTACGTGCGTTACTGCGTGTCTACGTGCGTTACAGCGTGTCTACGTGCGTTTCAGCAATGCCTACATAAGTTACTACGTGCCCATCAGCCTTACTGCGTGTTTACATGCTTTACTGTGTGTCTACATGCGTTACTGCGTGTCTGCATGCATTACTACCGTGCCTACATGCGCTACCACGTGTCTATCTGCATTACCGCCGTGTGTCCGAGCACTATACTGTCATGACTACCATCGTTATTGTTGTGTCTGCGTGCGCTTCTGCCGTGTCTACATGCGTTACTACGTGTCTACGTAAGTGGTAAGTGACAGAAACTCTTCTGTACTTGTGAGAAGAACTCGCTGTAAAATTATGTGACTTTTTACTAGTTTCCCTTGATGGTACATTCTTGCAATCTATATGACAATTTTGAAACTGAGTGAAGTTTCATATTGAAGACTTGAACATTTTTTACGGGTTGAGGAATGGAACGTTTGGATTGGGTCCAACTGTCCCATGTTGTCATTGATTACACAAGTTGAATGTTTTACTACTCAGAAAATAAAGACTAAGCCAAGCATGTTTATTCCGGGTTTGTAATCAAAGCTGTCTTATCACGTCAGGTTCTTGAGTTACAGCAAAACTTGTTAGCTACGCATCAGTGCTGTCGCGTCGGCCACCGCAGTGAGAGGATGTGTTGCGTGAGTATGGTTCCTTTGTTCACATTATTAAATTCAACCATCATAGCAGTGGTGCTAGAGTGGGGATTTTTAAACGTTATCAAATACCGTGATTAATTGTTTTTTAGACATATGTCTCAATTAATTATAACTGAGGATATGTAGCAGGATATGCGCGAATTAAATCAAAGATATGAAACGGTGGGCATGTTTGATTACCCTAGACAATTTTTGTTTGGTAAATCTGTTTAAACTATAACAGCCAGCAGAAAAATTTAACAAATATAGTGAGAATAGTAAATCGAAACTTATAATAGTGCTCCACGTGTGTGGAGCACTGAACGCCGCTTTCCAGCACTGAACGCAGCATTCCAAACTGAACATGGCTGAATCACCACTAAGCAAAACACAGCGTTCACATCGTAGAGCATAACAAAACGCAAGTACCAACCACATTCTCCTTCCCACACTTTTCTTAAATTAGTTTGAACGAATGAAGCCTTTAATACCTGTGTGTATAACATAACGTACAATGCCCACAACTCTCACCTGCTACTAATGCGTAGAGATTGATTGACTCACCGAAGTGTGTTGTGTACTGTAGTCCTAATATGACTAGGTTCTAATCAAGTCCCGCACGCTGCTATCGCATTTTGTGGACTCTATCCTTGGTAACGAAGGCGACATTGTGTGTGACTGACACTCTGGAGTTCCATGACGCTATGCTTATTCTTTTCAGAGATAAAGTTCAATATAATATTTTAAATAATGCTAAATATTAACTAATAATTATTGTTAGATCTTTGGTATATCTGGGTGAAAATTCAAGTCTTTACTTCAAAATTTTATAGGATTTTTGTTTCGTTATACATTTTGGTTAAATGCACTCATAAACTATTTCCCCGTAACCTAAAATCTATTTTTGAATGCGAGCAGAAACTCCTGGCGTGTGAAGCTAGGCCCTTCAGAATATAATTTATAATTGTTCTTCAATTTCTTCCAGATGTATTCCAAAAGCTATATGTAATTCATTTTTCATTACCTTTCCAATATTCGAATAATTTATTCGAATATTCGCATGTCATGCGGAACCCATCAAAGACAAAAGTTACTCAATACCTTGATTTGTTCTACAGGTTCTTCGATATTTAAGCCCCTATTCGCTTGCGTTACTGCACGTGTTTTTTTCTCGTGTTATTTTTCGTGATATCTAAGTACTTCATGCAATGATAGATTTTTTCAGTTAAACCTGAAAACTTGTTGTGAAGTTGGTGATCAAAGAACAATGAATATTTAAACTTATCTCTTAAAATACTTCACCTCCTTGATTGGCGTCCTGCAGCACGCTATGCGAATGTTGTACATCCCTAGTCTTAGACAATATTTATAAGCTCTGATACTTCCCCTCTTCCTGTGTTGAGAGTGTAGTCGACGAGGTGATCGAGTTGAAATTTTCGCTTGAGCATAGGGGCATTACCTCGACCATGTAGCAAACGAAACTCACCAGATAATCTACTTCGAAAATAATATCTACTGCTACGTCCCTAAATCTAAAACTATTTTCTCACTATAAAACGCCCTCGAAATTTCAGCCAGCGTTTCTCTCTTCGAGTGAAAATAAATAATTTGCAGTCAAAACGCCGCTTGTAAATAAACTTGTGATACACTACAAGCAACTGTTGTGTAAACTTCATTATAGTAAAACAATGCTACCCAACGTCTCTTCTCCAGATCAGTCAGTTCTTCTGCACCCTGTGAAAAATCAAACACATATGAATTTAGCAAATTGTACAAACTTTTTTCGAAAAAGTACAAATTTAATGAAACGACGTTCTTTCTATCGATGGTGTTTTCAAGATTTAATAGAATACTCAGAAGAAATAATTTTTTAGACTTCCGATTTCAAACTAAATTATTGCAGTAAAGAGCACAATCTTTCTCATAGTTTTTGTTAATAAAAATGCAATTTAAAGAAAGTTTCTTCCAACTTGTGTATGCCACATCAATAACTAATGCATTTCACACATATTTTTATCATTTTTTTGTTCACATGCAGTCAGAAGGAATAAAATTCAGCAACTCTCCTCGTCAAACCGCAGATTTTTCAGAAACGCTCAACACACACAGATCAACATTTCTATTTTTTACTTTTCCGGACAATAGAAGGCTTTCTTTCGAGCGACTTTATCCGGCGGCTGAAATTCCCCTAGCAAATCGAGTTATCAAGTCTGAAGTGCAACTAACGCAATTACCCTACCGAAACCTGAGGCCAGTTTACCAAATTCTTAAACCGAGATTATCGCAAAGTTTATTCGCGTCAACATGACCACAGGCAACTCACTGCTAAACATGAACGTAGTGATGATTCTTTGTTGCCTTATCGTAGAAAAGTCAAGAGAAACACTAAGCCTAAAGTTATTCCACTGAGTTGGACAGAGCTACACAGAGCAAGCGGCAGCACTTCCGGGCTACCGCTGAGGGCCTCATTGAGAGAAACTCTGCTTGCTAGTTTTGTTGTTGCAGATGATGTAACAACGTCACTGAGTAGCGAGAATTGGGAGAGGAAGGCGTGGAGAAATTTGGATGCCTCTTGCACATTTTCTGACGGTGACTGCAGGCATTTTAGGAGCCGAGTGTTCCCAGACTGCCATGCTGTTATTTGCCAACACATGATGAGAAAGAACTCTTTTTTTTATCTCAATGTTAACTCATTTGAATGATTTCCCTCATAAAACAGTTCCAGCTTTAGCGTAGCTCTGCTTACGCAACTGAAGCTACCTGACCTCGAAGTAATCTTGGATGCGATCATTTATTTGATGTAACTACGTCAGAAATTGTTAAAAAGAAAATTTTGGTTGATATTTTCAGATTAATTCTAATGGGAATATTGCCCTGGTCTTTCCCACTTTGCAGGTAAATGATTTCTCACGTAACCTTACCAGGTTACGAGCACTGTTCATTAGATGTTTATTACTTCGCATCGAAATTGTAAACATACACGCATGAAAACAGGAGCTGCTTTGACTTCTCGATCGCGTCTTCAATATCAGATTAAATTTAGCAACGAAATTAGTAGTACACATGTGGATATTCTACGTTTGTATTTATTTCTTGATGCCTTTCGTTCGTGTGACGACGAGCTTCTAATATTTTCAAGCTCATTAAAGGAACATGAAACTTCGCTTTCACGAGAACACATAAAACGAAATGAGCAGAATTTGAATAGTATTCAAAATATGAGAAAAAAATGTCAAAGTAGTTTCAAGAATTGCTTTCAAAGTCTAAATTCACCCTATTATTATAAGGAGTTTTATTTCTTTTCATGAGTGAGACATTCCATAACATTGACTACGTAGGATATTCCAACATAGAGCATTACGCTAAATTATAAGAATCATTATTCTTATTCTTATTTTATAGGTCCAACTAGGATGACACTATAATCCACTTGAGTGAAAAAAAATTTGATTTCAAAGAAAGCCAGACATAATTCTCGCACCATTTGAAAATGCCTTTAAATTTAGAGCGCAAAATTTACAAAACAGGAGTTTGAGCATGGAAGAAACAAGAATTGTCACTAAAAATTACACTAAAACTATGCAGCAAGGAAATGAGAATCCAAGATATTTGCTGTAAGACAAAGAAAACCTCAAATGCTTAGGAATTCTGCTAATGCACTTGCACAGTTTGGCGTTATTAGATAAAAAATTCCAAATGAAAATATACCACAAGGGATGCTACTTCATCAGAAACATCACTTGGTTAAAAAATTTGTGAACTTCGTTCGATGAAGAAATTGCTGTGGTACAGAAATTGCTGTGTTACTGAGAAGAGTGGAATGATGAAGCAAAACCTCTAATGGTTTCAAAAAAATGCAAATAGAAGTTAGAGCAAGAAAAATGTTGCTTCTCTTCTGAGGAACTCAGTTTCGACAGTAGAACATGTGAGAGATACCTCAGTGTTTTGGGGCTGCTTTTGGGTTCAGTAAAGCTGGAAGATAACTTGCAATAAAATAACGACTGAGTTTGATGGCGACGTCAAGGTTTTGGGAAAAAGTCCAAAACAATCACCGCAAAATCACATCCTGGGCCAGCCATTCACCATCCAACAAGACAATGTTCATTTGTAAGTGCCTGTAACATTCAGAGATGGCGCAGTTCAGTCAACTAAATTGCTGATGAAACTAAAGTTTGGTGATCTAAAGAGATGAAGATCGTTGGCATTGTGGTTTTGCATGATTTTTTCTCGCCGTAGAAATAACACATAGTACTCTTTGCACAAACTTGTATAATTTTCTGCAGTACTTTCTTAATTTATTTTATACTTCTGATAATCGTGGTTACATTTATTTTTCAGTACTGCATTCTGTGTAAAATACTGGGCATGATCCAAGCATCAAATTAAACGAGGTAAGACAATCTACTGTATTACGAATAATTTTATTTTTTCTAACTTTTCCCATTTCTTATCTATTACAAAATTCCATCACGTACGTACAAGAAAATGTGAACTGCAATCATTGAGCTGGCATTGAGCGTTCAGCGCATAGACGGGAATCGACACAAAAAGGCTGAAAATGTGTCACATTCAAAGCATGAAGCACAATCTCGCTCGCAATGTAATCATGCAGTCACACAGATGTTCAAACTGCGAAGTAGCACTACTGGACACACAGCACCATTGGACACACAACACAACTGGACACACAGCACAACTGGACACACAGCACAACTGGACACACAGCACAACTGGACACACAGCACCACTGGACACACAGCACAACTGGACACACAGCACAACTGGACATACAGCACAACTGGA
>JACJUY010000615.1:96520-110049 GCA_014220935.1 Platorchestia sp. MABIK | reverse complement strand
CCATTGTAATAGACTTAAGAAACATTCTACCTCTGTATCACCTGTGGTAAATAAATTGTTTAAATTGTTTAAATTGTTTAGCAGTGAAGAAGCAGACACGTTCGGATTGTGAGTGTCTGGCAGTTCACCGAACTAAATTCAGCCTGCTTGCCCTAAGGAAGTGAATGAGTAATAAAAATTCTCGTGAGAACTTGATCATATCGCCATCAATATCTCGGAATAATTCAAGAAGACCTTAACTTGTGTGAAACTAGACTCGTGAAAAGAGAAATGGTTAGAGCAACTTAGATGGTCAGTGACTGTCAACGAAAAAGAATCAAGCAAAAAATTGTGAACATTCAGAAAACAGAAGAGAACATTCAAATCAAAGATAATTTGAAGTGAAATGACCTTGCAGAGCCAAGCTCGATCTGAAGTCCGGTATTATCGCTGTGGGAAAATAAATTCATTCAAAGAGTGTCACTCAAGTCAATGAACTGTGCTGCAGCGCACGCGTTGCATCGAGCGCACACCTGGTGAAGAAGCTCAACTGTCTTTCGTGTCTTAGTGTCCGCTCAGTAAACCGCATTGTTTGATGTCCATACACGTTCCAATAGTAAGTCAATTACTCTGAATACCACATCGATTGTACCGCTTGCTCGACAGACTCTGTTTATACCACAGATCGAGACTGTACCACTTGCTGACAGGCTGCATTAATACCACAGATCGAGACTGTACCTCTTGCTGACAGGCTGCATTAATACCACAGATCGAGACTGTACCTCTTGCTGACAGGCTGCATTAATACCACAGATCGAGACTGTACCTCTTGCTGACAGGCTGCATTAATATCACAGATCGAGACCTTTTGAGATCGAGATCGAGTAGCATTTGCAGGCAGACTGTGTTAATACTGCAAGAACTCTGCCAGTTGCTGGGCAGACTAACTTCTAAGACCAAAGGCTGTTGCATTAAGCCAAAGAGTCAACAAATCCAGTATCATAAGCACAAAATTTGTTTTAGTCTTCAGTGCTTGGAGCTTTATGTTTCAATGAATAACATTTTAGGATTATGAATTTACTCTTACATTTTATTCTTGAGCGTAAAGGACGGCTACGTGTTATCTCTTATAATTATCATTACATGTATCATCAAATGTAGTTTAAGCAAGATTAGGAGTACATTGCCCTCAATCATTTTTCGACTAGTGACATGGGTATTACAATACTCGTGTGTGTATCATCTAAGTGTATTAACTTTAAGATATTTAAAAACCAATGATGGTACTTTTGTACCATCTCCATTGGAAATAAACTGTTTTTTCTTTTCTTTTAACTCTAAAGAAATAATATCCATTTCCTCTAAACTTCATAAGATTAAAATTTGCGCTTAGGAAAAGAAGGCTAATATAGCGAAAGAAAAATCTGCAGCCCATATTTCTCACTCAATTACTGGGTAGCGTCACCATTCAGCAGTTAAGATCATCATCAGCACACCTCATCACTGATCAGAAATACCAATGTAAATTAAACAAGAACGGACACATTCCCTGGAAAATTTCTCCATTTCATTTATCAAGCATAAATTAATCCTTCACTGCGCATCGAATCATTTACGAGACAGTTTTCTGAAACGGAAATTTTCCTCGGGTCCCCTTGAAATGATTTGGGTTCAAGTTTCATCGATGAATTACGCAGAAAAAATTTGAATGTCTCTTTTTACAAGTTACATCGCATAATACAATGTACAGTGAAGGGTTAAACATCTATCATTATTATTTTCACCACATATGGCGCTGAGAAAAAATGCAGGACAGAGTAAGCGATGGGCTCGGCAGGCCCCAGACTAAGCAGGCAGACGCCGTACCTGCATGAGCGGGAGCGGCGATGTGAGGCGAGTCTTGCACGCGGCTGTGATGGCTGCAGTCATCCTGATGTCTTGCGGTGTGATCGTGCACGAATGAAACTGGGGCGACCAAGTCACACTTTTCTCTTTGGTTAGAACCTGATACAAATCACTCAATCTGCGGAGGAAAATCTCACGTTTAACTCGTGTTTTTTTTTTTAAGCGAAGTGAGCTGCTGGAATTAAGATTCCGTTATGCACGTAAGCTCTTGAAAAACTCAAAGCAATTATTCGACTAAAAAAACTGTACGTAAATCTTTCCAAAATGTTGTCTGAACTGATGGAAAATCGGAATAAGTCTTCGAAGAAATGAGTCAAACTCAGAGAGTATTTTTCATTAGTCGTTCACCATCTGTACATATTTTAATTCCTTCAGACAACAGAAATTGTCAATGCACTTAAAGGCAGTGAGCTCAACTCGAAGCTCACAGTAAGAATCTATTGCTGATGCAAGCAATGAAGTAATCTATAACTTCTGATGAAGCTATTCATTGGGTTTGTATCATTCTTTCCCACGGAAACTACAAAATTACTTCAGTTAAGAAGACGCAGGTATCCAAAATGTCAGTACATTTATTTGCGAGTAACAACACTAACGCTGACTAAAAAAATGCGCTTTCTTTTCCCGTTGTCCTTGGAGAGAGAGACGAAATGATTCGTGCACCCTTCATAATTAAACATTTTCCTGTATATCGCAATATTTAAAGATCGTGTGACATCAAACTTCTAGTGCGCTAAAGTAAGCCAATCTAAAAATAAAAGTTTATCTTTTCAGAAAGTTAGATCGAATTTAACTTTTATGTTATATCTAACAATATTATTCAAACGATAAACGATGTTGTTCACACAGTGTGAAAGAATCCCACTACAAGGTGCTATCAGAAAGTTCCAGGCTTGGTTTGAATATTGTTTTCCCCTAGACCACTAATGGTTCCCATTTCTTTCAAAATATTATTCCCTGCGAATCGATTCAACGAATCCAGCGTTTTGTCCATGCCTGAAAAAGACCAAAAATTTATTTCCCTGAAGGTCGTGAATCAACTCCAGGAGTTCTGAATGTCTTCGTCACTTTAGACGGTGACGTCCCTTGTGAATTTTCATTTTCAAGAACAGAGTAGACACAATGGGCTACTCTGCGTTCCTTGGAGTCGTATGTGGAGAAATCTGATGAAAATTGAGAGAGTGGGACAACTTCCCTGTTATTAATAGTCAAAAACTGTTGCTTTCATTGGAGCGTGAGCATAAGCGTTGACGTGATGCAACACCCAGTTTTGGTCTTTTTCTACTTTGGGCCTTTTCCATTGCATAAAAGTTCAGAAACTTTTGCAATGCTTCGATTGTCCAGACAAAAAATAAAATGGGAATTCATTGATCAAATTCATCCGTCATCAGAAAATTCACTAATGAAAGTTAACACACAGTTCCGAAACCCAACTCGAATACTGAACACAACCTTGTAATGAACAAGACTCAGTAAACTAACTCATTAGATATTACATTATCAGGCGCTGGCTCGCAGGCTTGTGCAACCTCATTCTACAGCCGAGGAGATCATCCGAAAACATTCTGACATTGGAATGATTCTTCCTGTGTTTTATTTCAACCCTTAAATGCAAAGCCTTCTTCAACACTCATCAATATTTATTTAACACGAAGAAAAGCAAATCTTTCTTTCGTGTGTTAAAAACAATGCATAAAATATAAACGTTTGTATAAAAGTCATTGGAAAACGATTTACAGTTAACAGCCGGCACCGTTGGTTGCAGCTTTCATGCGCAATATTTCTCATAGTAAAGACAGAACGCAGCTCTTGCCATCACATAATTCTTATTAATCAACTGAAAAAGCGTTCGTGGCATCACACACACTCTCTAAAAAGTGTTTTACCAGGAGCAGAATGTCGGTCATCTTTGTCCAATGAACCTAACGTCCAGACTGGCAGCCCCACGACACAGAAGCATGCCCGCAAATTTTAATCGGCTTCCTGCAATGGAACACCATCTATTGACAGACTATTAGTGACTAATAATTTAGAATACTGCATGGATAAAAACACTTCATATTGATCATCAATAGCATGGCATTTTGTCAGTAAACCTTCAAGCATTAGTTTCCCATTACTTTTATATCCTGGTTGAACAAATTTTTGCTGTGCTATTTTTCCGTCCCTCATTGGTTGCTCGTGCTAATACTTCACAGTTTGAGGAGCCGCCTGACTTTTTGAAATGACTATTCTCGTCACAGATTTCCTATAGGATTCGCACAATGACTCATTAATAGCAATGCCAGAACTGTATTTCTACTTCCTGACCTCAAATTCCCACTGAATGTTTCAGAAAAGATTATCTTGTCCAAAGGTAAATCGCTGGTCTAGCTCATAATTTTGCAACGGTTGCTTCAAATTGACGTCTTCGGAGATCAGCATGAGCAAACTGCCTTCAATTTTCTAATCTGACCAGGACTACAGTAACCCTGTAAGATTTTAGAATAGCCTCAATGTTGTTGGCAGTCTGTTCTGGGGAAGAAAGCCTCGTCTTTTCCATGCCAAATCTTGTTTGCATAAATGCACCTAAAATTGCCAACTTTTGTTCATCATTTCAATTTCATCGCTTCCAGACTCAATTTCTTCGTCCAAAAAAGTTCTGATAACATTTTCGCCAACAGAATAACGACATGGGTCATTAAGAAGGGTCCATCAAGCCGATTTTTTCCAATTCATTCTTAATTAAAAACGGTGTGCTGTGTGGGTAAGAAAGCCAATATCCAATCCATCCAAGTTTTTGACGATGTCTGTCAACAAAAGTCCTGGGCTCATTTTGACCTCGGGGCACAGTTTTGGTGCATTTTTTGGAGACGATTTCTTGTTTGCTTCTAATCACTTTCTAGCACCCACTCTCTCTCACTCTCTAACTCTCTCTCCCAGGAGTTTTAATGTTTACATATCTGTGTAACAGATTGTACAGCACGCGGAAGGCTAAGCATGTTGAAGTAGGACTGGGACTCATCCATTGTTTGTCGCAATCGAGAATCTTTCGTCTTCATTCATCATTGATTTTTATTGAGTTTCTCGTCCTAAGTAAATGTGGGAGTGCGTGACAATGGTGATACTTGTTCTTCTGCGTGGTATTTTTTGTTGGAATATTCTACTTAGGTATTCTTAAAGTAATTACTCTGCTCAATTTTAAAGACTTCCTTTTTAAAAATGTAAGCTACTTACAATTGCGTGTATGAAGAGCTTACAAACAATTTTAGAGATTATACAGTTGGCATTAATATATGCGCAAAATAATAATAGTGAATAACATTCATATTGTTTGATATTCTCTGGCCCTGGAAATAAATTAGATCTACTTTTCTGCGAGTAAAATTTCATGTCTGCTTCATGAAGCTCTTTTTTATTTCACTTTAAAACATATTAAACGTTTGGCTTCATTCAAGGACCAAGCTTAAAGGAAGGTTTGTATCTGTCGAATGTTTGTAGGCGTATGAATAATTCCACCGCTAAATGTGAATGACACGCGGCACTGAACTTCTTCCCCGCCAATGCACGATCTGCTTCCCTCATCATGAGGAGTGGGTTTTGCCAAGTACTTTCCGGCGTGACGTAGAGGGAGAGTTGGAGTGAGTTGCTGAGAGGCTGTTTCTTGCTCGTCGCACAACACTCATTAAAGACCACCAGTCCCGGCCCCAGACAAAGCTAAAATTCCTCGTGTTTTCTAATCTAAGTGATGTCATTGCCTCCTGCTACTGCGTACGTCGCTCTAATCAGAACAGCAAAACTGCTTATTTCGGTTGAACGGCTCTGAAGTTGTTGAGCAAATATGCTAGAGCCAATTTGCAGGCACTCTCTCCTCCAAGGGTCGTTGAACTTAAAACCTCGGAGAACTTCATTGAACAATGATGAGGTGCTGCACGTTCTTGCTTAGAGGAGCCACGAGAAGTATTACATATTTTAATTTGAAGTTGCAGAACTATTCACTCATGATAACTGATACATAAAATTCTATCCTATTTGCTTCGCCACCAATCAATGTAAAAAACAAAATAGGTATACTTTCCTGCCTATTTATTATGAGCACACAGTTTGTTTAAGCATGTTTTCCTGACGCTCAATAACTTCTTAATATTTTGACAGGAAAAGAGTGTTTAATCATATTTTAAGAGCAATCACTTGATCACTCAATCTTTTGAAATGTAATACATTTCTCAACAAAATGTGACCCATATATTGAAGCACTTTTCTTAACCAAAATACTAGCTTCTCGTTATCGTACGCAATGTCAATGCATTAATCGAACCGTACACACAGTAGTTGTATATAGAGACCGTAAACGGGTTTTCCTGTATCAACATTCATTCATACTCTCTGAGGACGAGGAAAAGAAGGAAAACATTGGAAGTTGCAGATGCTCTTCTAGCCAGTACATACAGGCCGGCGTGATACCACAGCCATGCCAACACTCAGGTCATCGGACCTGCTCTGGGCACTCGCTGCACAACAACGGCCGTGTTAACTTCACGCCCATCATCACGTCCCAATGAAATGAAAGTTTAGATGTTCTTCAACAATTGTGAGCTGTTTTGAGATATGAATTCGCAAAAATCAGATGAAACTGTACGAAATCAAATGCAACTGAAAAATTGCAGCGAATATAGTGTTTTTTTTTAAATCGGACGCTCAAATTAATTTACTCTGCTCGACCAATAAGCTCTCTCATAGATTTGAAATTTTCCAATCACAACTGCGATGATGCTTGTAAATAGCTCTGCTACCAACGTAAATTAAGGACGATATCATCGTTGCCATTGCACGAGTTGTGGCTCAATCAATAAATCCGCCAAACTTCGCGACAGGTAATGACATCTTACAAAAGGAAACAAACGTATTTCACACATATAACTCCGTCAAAACAATGGAATTTCTGGGTCAGTTTAATGAATTGCAGCGCACGTGCCTGCACACCGCAATCACGTGCAGTATTGCAACTTCGTTTGGCAGAGGCTCAACACACGCAGCCTCACCCAGCAACAAAGTGCAGAGAGCAGATGAATTTAGCACGCCAATGAGTTGCTAATCAAGCGAGCATTTGCTCATTCGTTATAACAGTACTTGAGTTGGATTATTATGCTGTACTTACGTTGGGTTATTATTACGGCTATTGTATATTACGTTGGGTTATTACGCTTAACATATGACCCGGTTTGTATGAGAGCTAAGTATTCTCCGGGTCACGCTGTCGGACGGCGGTGTGAGGGGCACGACCCAGCCGACATCGCTTCACTCTCAAGTATCACGTACTTCACATCGAGTTACGAGTCTCTTCGAAAAATATTTGAATACAAATACTGTGATAATTAAAGTGAATTTAATTTATTATTTTCATTCATCTAAGAGACGCGAACGGAAACATGATGCAAATTTAATTCATCTACCATTATAAAGACTTGATCTTTCTGACTTGGTTTAATATGAGCTGGCTGTTAGTATGTACGTTTTCAAAATATGTCAATTTTCAATCGGTTTTCAAAAGTGCATGCTCGCTTTTTACATCCTGAAAAGCGTATTTTCCATTTCTAGTCAGAATACACTTTTCTCCATTTCTAGTCAGAAAACAATTAAAATCCGACTCTTCAGTTAGAAATCATTTGTTTCAAAAAATGTCGGCTTTGTATTCCGCATTTTGAAAATAATGGGACGTTTTGTACCGGTATTCACCTCAAGGCGAAAAACGGATTTGCTTTCCAAGAGAATTTAGTCGCTGCAAGCGGAACTTTTGCAGCTCGTGGCTTTGGAAAAGCAGACGACTAACTTCGACGATTTTATCATGAAAGAAAAATTATCCATCAGTCAAGTGAGAGGTGAAACCCACTTACGTTTGCCAACAGTCAGATAGCATGCGAGCTCATTGCTTTGGAAAAGCAGCCGACCAACTTCTACGATCTTATCATGATTTAAAAATCATCCATCAGTCAAGTGAGTGATGAAACCCCCTTACGTTATCCAACAGTCAGGTAGCAGGCGAGCTTTCTTGACTACTGTGTAAAATTACCGCAATTATGAAGTGAAACACAAGCTGTCTAGACTGTCACAATTATTACTAAGAGAGTCGCAAAGCCATATTAATCATGCTTATTATAGTCTATTCAGGGCTTTGAAATCTATTACCTCATTTGTTGTCCCTCTGTACTAAACTGCTATGAAACCTATTTTGTTTCAATGAACAATTACGCCATTTTCTGAGGAACAGCCATTTCATTAGGCTTTATTTAAAACGATAAATTTTTATTCGAACAATACCTAGAATGCTAAACTGTAATGTTATTCAAAATTTTGATAACTATTGAATGCAATAGAACAAACGTGATTTTGATAGCTTTTCAAATGGCCTAACAACGATTTTTCCAGTTGAAAAGAATATTTGTGAACTCATGGTGGTCTCAGGCAAATGAATCTTGCTCGCTTTACAAGCGACACGACTACGGCTACCGACACCAAATGGAGTATCAACGACGCCTGTGTTTGAGAAAACAAGCATCGAATGCATGTTGAAACTACCACTGTTCGATCACTACGTCGCAGATTCATTTCCTTGAAAGTTACTCAAAGTTCACTGCCAACTTACGGAGACAGTGTTTTAAACCTGACCGCACTAATGATTAAATTTCCCCGAATCTCGAACAAATATTTACCCTAAAATGCAGGCCCTGTAATCAAAGGCTCACCCTCAAACAGACCAGCTGCTCGCCCTGTTCCAACCTACTGTACCTGCCGCTGTCAGGATGAGAAATTTTCATTAAAGGGAAGCGTGAACTTGCTAACCTGTGATTAAATCTGAGAACTATTACTTAATTGAGTAGTGCCGTGTGCATTTCAAATTGCTATAAATATTATATTGTTTCGAATGGCAGTCACACACACAACGACATCTGTGATTAACGGAATTTATGGAATTGTAGACGTTTAAAGTTTCAATTTCATCCTTTTTATTCAGGCTTTATCGATTATTATACTACACGCTCATTTAAGAAAATACATGCAAAGAGAAACTTTCCCGATCCTTGAGATACAACTTCCACGTGTCTAAACAGATGTTCACTTTGCTTATTCTTACTTGAATTTCTAACTTCCATATGAGGCCACGTTTTATTTGATGCACGTAACACTATGTAATTCATCAACTGTTGAAGAGGGCGAGTGCCAAACCTGTTTTGATACATTGCAAAATTCTTCTAAGACAGAAGCTGTTCCATATCTTTTACGTATATTAATATTTGGGCCATCGAAAACAATCTTGTTCTGATGCCACCTTACGACAAATTTTTAACATAGGCAAATCTGTACACGGTTTATGTATGCACACTGTACAACTAGGTAGCAGGCTGACAATAGGCTTGGGGAAATTTCCTTAAGGAGAAAGCAAATTCCTTAAATTCAACAGTTTTGGCAGCCCCTCTTTTTAATGGAGGTCACTGCTATAAATACGAAGAACACTCTTATTTACCGTTTTTTAATTCCGTAATATAAGCGTGTGTTTATTTTTAATTTTAACACAACGTATAAATTCATGCAAAATCAAGAACAGCGATAACGAGAGCCGCGATAAATTTGAACTGAGCCAACAAAATCGGTGTACATTTTTCGCTCTCACAGAAAAATGGTTCACGTGGAGTGCACCCACACATCCACTTACTGCAAAGCCCGGGGCCCAACTGGCGGTTGCCGCCTGTCCTCGCGCCACTCACGTGCCCCACATAGCGCCGTGCCAACGTGAGCGGCATCACCTTCCCGAATCTTTGGGCAGAATTTACGGGAATTCTCACTTTGTAGCTAACTACTTTTCAAAAAAGGTTTTGACACTATTGGTCCTTAAATTCAGACCGAATTCGAATTATGATTGCTCACGAGAGTAAAATTGAAGCTAGTCCACGGCTGCGCTGACTGTTTTGGATTAAGGGAAGCCAGTCGGTTAAACACATGCAACTGCTTCATTGTTGGTCACCCACACTTGCTTCTTTTCACAAACCTGAAGTCCTGCCTAAAAGACTCACGAGGCTTTTATACTTTTTGCACATAAGATTTGTGCTCAAAAAATGTGCACCAGTACGCAGGATTCTGCAGACGTTTTTAAAATTGCTCTAAATACTTTACCATAGTCGTAATCCGATTGCGTCGTCCAAATGCACTGCAAACGGTAAAGTACATTAATCCGCTTTTGACTAATACTCGGTATACCTTGCAATTGCTGCAGCCGAAAGAATATAAAGTTAATGAATATAAACTTTTTCATTTTGACACCAAATGACTTTGGTGTCCTATTTCTAAGAGCTTGATATCTTCATTTTTAATGCTTAAGCCAGTGATAGAATCTATTTAATTTTCAAATTGGAGTGATGGTTATCGGAATTATTTTACTAAAGCCGATAAAATTCCAATGACTGAAGAATTCAATTCTATTCTTTTCGGAACTCACTTTTTTAACTGCCACAGTCCGATCACATATTACAGCTAACCCCGTTAATAGTACCCTCAAACTCGAATTTGAACTTGCAAGTGAGGGACAACGGCAGTCTGAGGCTTTATTACAGCCTACAGTTCTCACTAACACACACACACACACACACACACACACACACACACTCAACAGAGTGATTTTCTTGAATTTCTCGCCTGAGCACCAGATTCGTCCAAAGGGATTATCCAGGGGCCATCCTGAGGCATTGTATGCAACGACATCCATGAAGGCATCCTTGGGAAAACCACCTCGTCGAAGATTAATCCTCATGCATTGTAAGTCATTCACCGACTGTACAAAGTCATCACCTTTTATTCTACACATGCACATCGAAAAATTTTCACTGTATTAACTACGGGTTGCATTCTTCATCCAACCCTTCCAGGAAGCTCATGCTAAAATCCCATTCAGCACATCTGGCATGCCAGTTGTTCTCTTTTTCCAGTTCGAACACAAAATTCTAAAGGAACTCTTTTTTCATGCTCAAACTTACCACACTCAAAATTGGATGTTATTCTGTTTCATCTACTCTTATATCATACTGCGTATGTAACCTATTATTCTCTTCATTCAAACTTAATGCGCCTGTTCACACCCAACGCATGACGCTTTTGGGATATTCTTTCTACCATGCAATGTTAACGTACATTTTCTTATCCATTCATTCAATCCACATTGTCTTGCTAGTCTTCCTCCCAGTTCTGGCAATAACTCTCGTGTCCTTCACCTCCACTGCACCGCAAAATCATTCATCCACTGGTCTGCCAGTTTTCATGTGATTAATCTTACAAATATTTTGAAAGTGAAGTTCTGAATGAATTTTCTCACATGCCCCTGGCAAATTTTCTCCCAAAGGTACTGACTCAGATTCCCCTCAAAAATTCGTTCTACTCCCTCATTATTCTGCATTCATTCATTCTAAATATTTAATTTAAGACAACCTACAACCTTCACTTTGAAAAAAAATCTACTCTAGATCATCTCGAAAAGTCTTTGCTATGTGCATAATATTCTTTATATTTCAATTTTAGCATGTGAACCTGCAGGTATGTTTGACCACACAATAAAAAGGGAAGTTAAATTGCATCATGAAACTGTTTCCAACGTTTGTGAGTGATGCCTCAGTCTGCTATACCAATCACGATAATTATTTTTATCATCGATGAAAATAAATCAATTCGTAGCGATAGAACAATGATAACAGTCATGAAACGAGCCAAGAGCCCATCAGATAAACTAACAAAAAGCTTTATTTCCCCTCGAGTTACCCGCACGCAAACAAACAAACATCGGCATCTACAGATGCTTTATTTCCAATTGAAGCATGATACAAATCACCTTTTACATTGGTTTTTCAAATGCCTAATAACTAACACCAGGACGCCATGACGCTTTCCCCCTGTCGAAGACCGGTACCCATTTCAGACACCTGGGTCGAGTGGGGCAGGTATCTCGAACATGATTTAATACCAAATCTATACTAGAAAAAGTGCGGGGTATAAATTCTAGGTACCTTTGAAAAGAAACGGCTCGAGAAATGCAAAGAGAAAGCTGAATATCAAAAGCTCAGCCGCCCACAGTCAGCGCGGTGTGCAACGCTGGCATGTGGAGCATTTCCGGTTTTTTCCACTTCTCTGTCCTATGAAGTTGTATTGCTGTATACAGTATACGTTTCCCATTTAGGCTTCAATTTGTGATTGTACTAAATCTCAAGTACTCATCACGGTAGAGGAAACAAGGTAGGGTCATTTCTATGGGAGAAAATACACCTCCTCTTGTTCGGCTAGCCAATAGAAAGGCTTTATTTCAAACAAACTTTATGACGTTACCAAAACGCAATGTCGTTGGGCCAATAGTGGAGCCAAATTTTGGAGTAGCAGTGCTACCAGATGCAATATGAGAGCTGCTATTGGTTAGTTGCCGTGAGGTCAGCAAACCACACCGTCAACGAAAAAAAGACTGGCTTGAACCTACCTTGTTTCCTCTATTGTGGTACTCATTAATCTATACGGAGAAACAAAAATTATGAAACTGCTGTGTGAGTTATTGTGATCACTTTTTGATACAAAGCTATTGCTTGCCACAATCTGTCTATAAAGTCAGCTTTTATCTTTAGAACTCGAAGTAAAAGTGTGAAGCTTTCACTCTTCAACTCCATGTGAGCACAGTTCTGACCAATGTTAATCTTCCTCAAATGTTTATCCTAAAGACTCATGACAGAGGTGAGCATAAAATCATTCTAAACCCAAATTCCAATGGGAGACATACAACCACGATAAAAATAGAAATGGCTCGCAAACTAATTTTTTGTGCTCAGTTAGCATTGATTGTAGTATGTTTGTGAATAGAGGCTTACAATTTGTTAATTCTTGAGCAACTTTAAACTGCTTCATAGTGAGGATGAGTATCTTCCTCATGACTTCGATGGAGCATTCTCTTTTCCATGTTTCTTTCCAGATTGAAATGAAGAAACACTATCACGCGTCGTACAATTGTGTTTAGAGAGACGAGGCTCGTCCCTATACAAAATTTCATGAATGTGTTTTTACAATCAACGGATGAACTTTTTGCGCATAAAGTCTACCACAGGATAGCATGGCTTTACCATTACCACATAAGTGCATGACTTTAACACCAGATTGCAAGAGAACAATTGCTAAAGTACCGAGGAATGTGAGCGGCTGCGACCAACCTGAGAACACCATGTCCCTGTCAAGCTCGCGAGGGCACGGGCTTCTTTGGCAAGTGAAGTGAGGGCGGGCCGCGACTGCAGCGCTGCCTGTGACGATAGCAGCACAACTGCACGCAGGGTACGAGCTGTACGCTACATTGCATTTTATTACATTTATATCATTCAGGGTACGACTAAAAAGGGGATCGGTGGACAACTAAAAAATTTTTAACGTTGATGTTTCACTTCCTCAGAGTGGAACACAACTCCTCAGTATTCATGATGAGTTAGCCGGTTCTACCAAAACTTTGCAATGTAGAGATCGGGCCAGTTTCTTGCAAGATTTGCGTTCTGTGGCTTTTCGGTATTTTTACAGTTTTAAATCCTTCAAAGTGTTTTCTTCTGTGTTCGAAAAGAAAGACCTTTCAGCATTGAAAACATTAAGTCAAAATAAAAATA
>JACJUY010000615.1:0-90728 GCA_014220935.1 Platorchestia sp. MABIK | reverse complement strand
GTGCGAGCAAACGATACTACATGATGGCAGTGTGTGAGCAGACGATATTACATGATTGCAGTGTGTGAGCAGACGATATTACATGATGGCAGTGTGTGAGCAAACGATACTGCATGATGGCAGTGTGTGAGCAAACGATACTACATGATGGCGGTGTGTGAGCAAACGATACTACATGATGGCAGTGTGTGAGCAGACGATACTGCATGATGGCAGTGTGTGAGCAGACGATACTGCATGATGGCAGTGTGTGAGCAAACGATACTGCATGATGGCAGTGTGTGAGCAGACGATACTGCATGATGGCAGTGTGTGAGCAAACGATACTGCATGATGGCAGTGTGTGAGCAGACGATACTACATGATGGCGGTGTAACATGAGTTGTATTTCAACAAAAATCTACTATCAAATTCTTCATAACTTCATAAATCCAAACTTTACAAGAATCAAGAATCCTATTACTTATTTTCATTCAAATTGCTTTAGCTTTGAAGAGAAGTTTCGTATATACTACAAGGTCAAAAGGTTGTAGGTTGTAAAACTTCAATTCCCTGAGTCACTGAGATCCTAAGCTATCTATAGAAACATTAAATTTTCCCTAAAAGTACGATATCCAAGACAGCGACTCAAATTGAAAACTGTTCGCCAAAATTAGGCCATCAAATTTTGGTTGGATTTTAACAGCGACTGAAATTTTGTACCACAAATCCCAGCCTCAGATTTATACACTTCTTTTGGCGGTCCATCAATGTTTCTGAGCCCATAAAATTCAGCGTCCAACAAGGGATTTACAGCAGCAACACCTAACCTTCAAATGCCAATGGAATGCTGCTGCTCCTGAAATGTTTTCTCCGTAGGAAAGCAAGGAACAGTTTCAGGGTCATGTCAGGGGATTGACTTGATGCTAATGTTAATTATTTAACGCGCAGTTCACCGCGTTGAGTTGGATGGTGCATCGTCACACGATAACACCTTACAATGACCTACTTTCCTAATTGTCCACATCACCGCACTTTACATCACTGCTGTCGTACAATCCCACATTATTTTTATGTCTTTTCAATCATAACTAATCATGTGATTTAAGATTGTAGCCATCCTTTTTCGCTGTTCTAAAATTTTTTACACAACTGATTACGACGGCACAATTTATATGAAATTATACATTTCCTTCCCTTTTTAGCTACTGCGTTGATGGCATCTTAATCTTTGGCTAATTTTTTTTTCACCTCACAGAATTGGTTGGTGAAACCCGCATAGTTTATTTTTCAGTCGTTGGGAGTTACATTTCCCAGCAATTGCGGTATTTGTATAATAATTTTTGCATTTAACTACTTGTTGAGTTACTGCTGTCACAAATCGCTTCATTCACGCATAAGGACGAGTGACGAGTTCCACGATTCCGTCAGATACAGAACACAAACGTCATGAGAGCCTCAAACATCCCTTCCATCGATTGTATGACAGTCATACTCCGTCAACTAGTGACTGGTATACGAAATTTTGTCTAGAAACGCCATAGCTCTCATTAGGATTGGAGTGTTTGTCATAGTCGAGTGTTTGTCAAAAATTCACCAACTCTTGAGATATCGCTGAATATTTCATCCGACCGTATATAGCAACCAGTAAGAAGCAGTGCTGTTGTTTCAGAACTGAAGATGCCTGTTTTTCATGAGGCTTTAATTTAAAAGAGTTATGTAGTGTCAGACGGGCGATATACGATTACATCATTGAAGAATTAACTTCTACTTTGAACATGTGCGGGAATGGCATTTCTGGAAAATCATTCCCTTTATTCCGGCCCCTATCTGTCAAAGGTCATGGTTCGGACAGCGAGAGTAGCGTGGGAGGCTTTCTTTCAGCCAAAATACGGTTTCTGAGACTCTGATCCACGCTTTATGTGTGGGTGGCTAGACTCAGTGGAGCTGATAATTTAAAATCATGAAAATAACTGTAAATTTCTATGTCAGCGCTTAAAATGAAAAATTCCGTCATCTCCTGGCTATTGATATTCAAGGAGGCGAGTGCTGCGCAAATTAAAGTTAGAGTTAACCAGCCCCACAAACACATGTTGTGAAAGCAATCGATGCGTGCAAACATACATTGAGCCATAAATACATGAAACTTCTTGAATATTCTTAACGATAATAACTATCTTTCACTAGTTCTCCACGGATTTCTGCTAGCGAAAGTGAAACAGAAGCAACGAGACTAACTCGCAACATTTTATTGAAAAATCACGCTTGCAAAATTAGCTTAATAAAATGGAACGTTGTGTTTTTGCCGTCACGATATTTCGTTTTAAGTTTTCTCAAGGTACCGTAGAATTTAAGTTATGCCATCGGAAGAACACTACGTTTAACAGAACCGTCCCTAATTTAAAATACGAAGGCTGAGGACTTACGCATCACAGAGTAACACAATAATGAGTTTCATTAATGTTCATCTTTTAGCATAAGCCACGGCTCTCAGACACGCTCTGAGGCCGCAGCGATATCGTTAATTTATGTTCACGTAAAACGCGCACTCTTCAAGCAGGGCGGAGGCAAAATTTTTTTACCATTTCAACAGAAAAAGGTCAGCATTTAACTTACAATATGAACATTTCTGAAGATATAGATGCAGCGAAGAACTGTCATTTTCGCAGCTAATTTCGAAAGAATGGCACCTAAACCGTTTCAGGAAATAAGAATTTTAGCGCATTTCAGGTACTGTATTCCTGATTTGAAATGCGTTGTACGCTTCATGGCTAGCAAGTTTGTCACACTCTGTTCAAACGGTTACAGTTGTATATAATGTTCTGCTGAACCTACTTAATTGAAAGCTACAAAATTAATTTATTTTTTTCACTGGGACTGTAAGAATTCGGCATAATTCCCAATTAAAAACAAACATCGGTCAAGAAATTTCAGGCGAGATATGAGAAGTTGGGAGGCACTAGGCCTTCTATTCAGTTAGTCACTAGAATTTCTAATATAATTTTGATTTTAATTTATAGCAAGTTAATCCTAGATATGAGACGTTACTCATAAATAGAAGCCATTCATTAACCTAACAAATTCGATGGTCTGAATCGGTAAAAAAACTCCGGTTTCTTGAAACTCTTGGTTAGCTAAGACTCAATTTCGCTCGCCGAAGTCGTTTTTGTATGATCTTAAGTCTTATTGATACTGCACGAAACGTCCAGCTCTGACCGCATAGCACCCCACACCATCACGCCAATCCTGATCATGTACCACACCTGACACCATCACGCCAAGCCTGATCATGTACTCGTATAGCACACCCCACACCATCACGCCAATCCTGACCATGTACCACACCCCACACCATCACGCCAATCCTGACCATGTACCCCACCCCACATCATCACACCGATCCTGATCATGTACCGCACCCCACATCATCACACCGATCCTGATCATGTACCGCACCCCACACCATCACACCGATCCTGATCATGTACCGCACCCCACACCATCACACCGATCCTGATCATGTACCGCACCCCACACCATCACGCCAATCCTGATCATGTACTCGTATAGCACACCCCACACCATCGCACCAATTCGAAAGCCTTAACTATTGAAACGATACTTGAAGTACCAATAGTTCATGGGATTTTCTATTTCAAATAAATTTATAACTGTTTCCAACGAAAATATAACTTTTTGTGATTGCTAAGCCTTCCAGTCATTCCATTGTGAACTATAGTCGCTGTTTTGATAAGCTAAAGTAACTGAGAGTCATGAGAAAGCTTTACTTGCCGTAAAAATCGAGTAACTGGTTTCAAGTATTTAGAGAGTAATTCTGCCACACGACCTGCATCTGCTATACTGCAAACTCTGCTCAAAATAATCCCTCGAATAACTTCCATGCTCTGAAGCCTCTATCAGAAATCGTTCGGTTGCATTTCTAAATTTAAAAATGAGCGTCAAAAAAAAGACGCTCATGTGATAAATGCTTCGAAAATGATCAGAACGGCTCGCTTTCAGAGCAAGCTGCTGGGAAGAAAAGTAAACTCATTTCCTTCTGTTTCTTAGCATTAATGACTCCAAAATGCATGTGCAACTCACTAAATGTTTCTTAAACAATAAAATTCACTTAATTAACTCAGGCTCACATAATGCTAAGGGAGATCGCTACGTAAAATTCGGCTGCTCCTCAGTTTATCACATATGAACAAATTAAACAGCTACGATTTGCTCCTCATTCATTTTTCACCATCTCTGTGCTGTCGCTAGTATTCTTTTCTTGTCTCAATCTAGCTAGAAAGATAGCGAATACTACACCTCGTTCGTGTTGATATATGCGGTAATTACGTATCAAATTAGGGTCTCCTCTAGTCTCATAACACCTGCAGCTGAGACCCGGGAACGGCTAAAAATTGCTGTCTGTCCAGAAATAAACGGGAACTGCGCACAAATTTCCACGCGAACACAACAACAACACGAGTCCTGCTAGTATGATATGTTTCCCAGAGTTGTGCGGCAAGCACTCGTGGCCTGTGACGTCGCCATGGCGTCACACGCGCTCTCCCTAGACCCTCCTCTTTTCAATTGATTCCTGCACCTGCCTGCGCATCTGCAAGTCGAGCGCTGTTGTTGTGTGCTTCTTTGCCTCACTTGGTAGGTCAGACCGTTAGAATGTGGTCAATCTGAAGCTCACGTTGATTGATGTTTCCATGAGAAATTTAATCCTTTCACATTGATGAATGGGAAAAATGAACGGAAAAACACACGCCAGCTCTCCTTTTCATGGCATTCAAATGGAATTGCCGAACGAAATTTTGAAACGGACATGTTATTCTTCAAGTTCGGCGGTTGTAATTGGAGCCCAATTTGTTGTCCAGTTATACATCGATCTGTGACAATTCTAGCTTACCATATTATTCCAAGGTTAAAAATTTTCCTTAGCGCCGTAGTCCAAAAGCACTTTACCTTTTAAGGTAAAATTCAATCTTTCCAGACTCCATGAAAAGAGACAAATTTATGCACTCCCAGGTTCTGATTAGTAGCGAATAAACTAACATGATCATCCTACGTAGTTGAGTTGATAACCGAGACCTGCTAATACTGTTTTCTTGGAACACTGCAATATCTGTACCGTCCTCAGTTGGTTGGTTCTGGAATGAAATGGCCAAAAAGCGCCACAAAATAAGACAAGCTCATTAGACTGCAGTTTCAGCTGTTGAACATGGATGTCCACTTTTTGATGAAATGGTTTTTTGATGGTGAAAACATCACCTGGCATTTGCTGAACCTGCTTCCAGTTTGGTATTCATTCGTGAAAAGAATAGACACGATTTTTGTGAAGGCACAAAATAATTTGTGAAATTAAGCTTCGATTACCTGCTGGTTGAAAATCGCAGCCGGCATCAACATAGATTAGAGCAGGAATGCATTCTTGGCGCAATTCAGAGCAGTAGCTATCGCGTGAGGGTTGGTACCCGCAGCATCCTGAGGGCGGCCGAGGCCAATGTATGCGTGTGAAACTGGGCAGCTCCACTCATGGCATTCCGGCTGAAGGCAGCTACCGTGGTCTACTGTGGTAGCAACTGCGGTGAGTGGGACATTTTTGCACTGCCGATCTGTTGCGCTGGCGCTTCCAACCAAGGGAATTCGGCGCTGATTGACGGCGGGCTGCTCTAATTAGGACTACGGTTTTGAAAGGGGGACAGCTCCAGAAAGGCTCTGGTTTTGCTGGAAGACCATAATTATGAAGCATTTGTTTAAATAATTTTTTCATGAGCAAATTTTACCCTATAATAAATTATTTCACCTCAGTAAGAAAGTAAGTTGAATCTCCTGTGGACGGGAACGAATTCTAAATTTGAGTTCATAACCGTTTTAAAATGAAATTTAACAATACAACAAATATTTGGAGACAAACCTCTTTTGATTCTTTAACGCACAGTTACTGTTCTTGGTTATAAATCCTTAACTTACTACCTTGTAAATACCTGAGAAGCATGAGTGGCATCTTAGTTATTCAGAAACTTTCAAATGTAACGAGTCACTAGTATATTAACGCCTTTGGTGGTCAGACTGCGCACAAGAAGAATACAAACTGAAGACCTGAAGAAGAATTCAAACTGCAAAACTTTGTCAATCTATACGTCATAAACAAAGTATACGTGTCCAACATAAAGTGAAAATTCAAGTTTGAAAACATCTACCCACTTTGCAATTTAAAAAACATCGCAATCTCTGTAGATGGACATCATGTATAAAATAATATCAACACTTAAGTCGGTGATTGAGTTATTCTTGAATTGCATTATTCTATTTGAACATAATTAATCCTTCTTGTAAATACTTAATTCTTCCAATGGTAAAAGTTTAATGGTTACGAGACTAAACATTGTCAGTGTGCGCAAAATAATCTAAACTACAAAATAAGTGGAATAAGTAAATTCTCCCGAGACAAAATCTCGTGGAGGAAAATTTGATCAAATAGAAGATGACCACTAAAATATTACTTGACATTAATGCAATAAGATCAAGAGGTAAACAGTCGCTGAAACGCCGTGTAATTTAAGAAAGGTATTTAAAATCATTATATAAATATGCCTTTGAATAATCTGTGCTGTAGCAGCAAGCTACCCCGTATGTAAATAATTCCACCAATAATGGCACCAACAATAAATACACCATAACAAATCCCAGTAGGAATAGCGACTTAAAAGAAGCACCATTGTGCTTCTTTTAAGTCGGCAAGGAACAAAGTTCAACGTTTCAGAGAAGCTTTAAAAAAAACTTAAAAGAACAAGCGGGATTCATGAATAAATTTTTGAGGGAACGTGATGATCAGATCATTAAATGAAATTTTTCATTTTAAAGAACTTTTATCCATAATACACACACTTTAAGTTTCATAATTCACAGTTGTTGCTTGTTTGGTTGTTCGTCGGTCTCTCTGCCACGCTCTTTATTGCTCCGCGAGTGCGTCGCAAAAAAAGAATTTCAAATTCCTGCAGATTGCAGAGGACTGCCTAAAATACCCGACGCGATCCTTAAAGGATGCTTAATGACCATATTTGTGAGACGAGTTTTACCAGTGTATAAGTACAAAAAAATTTTAATCGCGGATAATATAAGAAAGCAATAAAGCAGAAAAAGTGTTCAACTGTGTATACAACAAAGTTCCAGTCGTTCGTATAGACATCGGTTGTGGGTAAGATCAAATTATTTTTTATTTAAGCCAATTTCATAAAAATATCAAGAGAACTCCTTGAAACTTTCCGCTTCTATTTTTTAGGTTTTATAATAACTCGCTGCGCACTGAAATGCGAAACAACTTATTCAATGGATGTGAATGTGTAAATTTTCTTCTATCTTTTTAAATCATTCAGAGTTCCCATAAATTCAGTTCAAGGGACGGAAGTTACAATATGTGGTGCGATGATTTACTCGGCCTGTGAGCCTAATCTAATTCTGAGCCCTTCAAACCAATGCGAGTTCTGTATTGAAAAATTGAATAAGACAAATAGGCTTAGATTTTTTTCAGTTGGGGTATAGAACTAAACTTATGTTGTTGAAATGCCATGTTATTAGAAAGTCACGAAATACTAATTATATGCCTCACATTCATTTACGTATAAATGCGCCTCTAGTCCGGAACAGCAACATTTGCGCTAAACATTTTAAGAATCAGATCTTGAGTGAATCAACCCTCTTATACTTATTCTTGCTCGTACTTTTTAATTCGTTTGATAATACACATGAGTATTTTATGTGTGTTGTGTCTGGTATTACCGAGCAAATTCAGTTCCGTTTCGATTTCTGAGACGGTCATTTCAGTTCAATCTTCGTCTGCGTCGCTTTCGAAATGGTGAACGTTGCTAACTACACTGCGCTAGTTGGGTTAACGATGAACTCTGTCACTGCTTCTACCACATTTTCAAAATCTTTCCACTACTCTCTTTTTCTTTCAGATCATTCTGTACTAAAATCAATCTGTTCCAAAGTAAGTGCATTTTAAGATGTACAGAAAACTTCTAAATCTTTCACATTTTTCAAAATAACCATTTTTTTATCTCGCCAAAATCAACGAAATCCATTAAATTCATTTTCCCGTTTTGTTTATTAATGTGAAGAAACAATCACAGCCACTCATGTGACCAGACGTTCCAGCTGCCTGACAAATCTTACTGCGTCCTTGAGTTCCAAAATGCGCCTAAGCGCCGTTGCAAAAGACACTTCAGGGAGTTTCAAGTTTGTCATTTTTTCGTCAGCGAAAAAGGCTGTTGTTGCGCCTCTTCGCCGGAATAGAACTGCGTCAGCATTCACGGTTATTTCACAATGTTTTGCGGTTGTGTTGGCAGCTTTTTCGTGTCCAGCACGAGGCACTCTATCATCATTGAGGCGACAATTGCCTTGGTCTTGCCCAGAATTGTTTTGAGCAAACCTTGTCGTACACTAACTAACATCGTATTATGGTAACCCTCACTTGGTTTCAGCGCACAAAAATAAAGAAATGCCTCATGAACACGAAATGCTTAACTGTAACAGATCTAGTTTAACACAAGTGTACCTAGAACGAGGTACAGAAGTTCCATCTACGTACATCTTGTCCGCAACCAAATTTGGCAAGATGCCGAAGCGACTCCGGCTCTCCTCAGGTCTGCGGCGCTCACCCAGGCAGGGAGGCGGCATCTAGAGAGCTCAGAGCACCATATGGCCACCACATCTGTCTCTCTCAGCCTCTCCCACTCACCGTTTGTTGCGTTTGGTCTCCTCGTTAATCTGTAACGTACTTTGTACGAAGTAGAGCTAATTTTTCTCTTTTATTTCTTTAATAGAGAATCCAAGATTGCAATTTTTAACCATATATTCTACAATTTTCGATTCTCTATAGCTAACACGATTTCCCTTTATGTCGCTGGTAATGGTCTCATAAATGTTCGTATTTCATTGCAACATTTTTAATTCGTTTGTTTCTAGTCTCATACCTTGCGTAATTTTAATTCACCCACATTCTTCCCTTTGGTTTATGATTATTTAGTATTTCCAAAACTCTTAGGGTCTTATCTCCAGAATTTTCCATTCTCGGAAAAAATTTTCCACTTTGCTTGGATTGAACATCACACTCATAAAATTCACATCTCTGTCGCGTACGAACGTTTTTCTCCCTAAGTCTCCCGCCCCAATTTTATTGATCGCCCCAATGCGTTCCGTTCTCTTTTTCAACAAACGTTTCTCGACCTCGTTTTTCTTACACGTTCGATAAGCCATGAAAAATTTATGCTCAATCAAGCATGTTTTCTAGTTAATGCAGGTTATGCTTCTTTAATTTTCAGCACCTTCTTTGGATGACCATATACTGTCACAAAGTAAAATTTTAATGATTTTGCGATGAATAATAATGATATACGGCTAACAGTAATTCCCCTGAAGCCTTGAAAATTATTTCCTATAATGAACATAACTTTTGCTAATTTTTTATCAGCTCCGATCGTTCCTAGAACAGCTCTTTCTAAACTTCCCGCAAAGCCTTCCTAGGTCATTCGAGCAACATCTGCTCTTGCTTCCCTAGGGGCGACGATGGCGCCATCAACTCTGTCCTTATATTTCTGGAACATCACGATCATCACATTATTAAAAAGACACAATTTCACAAGCTAATTGCGCAGTTATGCTTTTTTTTACGCTCCATATTACAGATGCGTTGCGCGAGCTTTAGCTAATGATTCTTCTTCATCATGCTGAAAATATCCAGCTTTGGGTAGCTTTTCAGATCAATGAAAAGGACTAGTTTCTGCTGAATATTTTGACTCTTGCATCGATCCAGCATAACGTGGCAACAAGCAGGCTTAAAATACCGCATTCCAGAATATCCCTCACGAACACTCCGCTGTAGTGACTACGCTTTTAGGAGTAATAGCGTCAATCGCTTCTAGTACATGTGTAAAGAAAAGTTTATTTTCCAATTTGATTTCAGCTTTGCTAAACCTAAACTCGTAAGAAAAATCTGCAGAAAGAGAAAGTGTTGCACAAAATCCAGATGTTATTCAATTAGGTCAGCTTAAATGCCAATCCATGTATACGTTTATTCTAAAATGGCCATTAAAAGTTTTCAAAAAAATGTCCGAATGTTTTCATTTACGAGAGCGTAGAAGAAAATGCAAATAAAAGACATTTGAATTTACACTCTGGTCCACTTCGTTAGGTAACTTGATCGTCTTGATCAAGGAAGTTGATCAAAATAATTTTGTTGTTAAAAGTACACTTCAAATATAAAAACGTATTTAAGTGAGGCGATCATACTATGGGTTGTTTCTGTTTCTTTGTATAATATACTGATTACGAATGTAATTGGGAGATCAGATGTATTTTGGATTGCCTTTAAAAAGGAGAGGTTTGAACCATTTCATGGCCGAAATATTTGTGTTCATCGTATAAAAGGCAATCGAATTTCAAGAAAAAATTCGTCCTCAAAGGAAGTATTTAAAAGTAATCTTGCAACTCATTGGAATTGTTTCTTTGACTTTGCGTCTTATTCTCTAAGGCTCGTTAAATTTTCAAATGAATTTTATTTTCTTAAACAAAGAAAAAATTAAAGAGGAAGGTGAAAAATTCTGATCAATGTTTCTACTAATGATTTAAGATTTACAAAATCCTTTAATCATTAGCTAGCTTACAAAATCCTTTGAATATATGGATGAGTTGTGCTGAATCTATCATGAAATAAAGGAATTCTCGTTCCCGAATTTTCCTTTCGCTTCTCCTCTCAATCTCACCGGAGCGCCGCTGCTTTGTTCCCATAATTAGCAACTTGCATCACAACGACGGAAAAATCCGTCACGGAGACAAATTTCACTGTTTAGAGGGGAAAATTTAAAAAACGAATACGGTTCCCCAGGTTAATTTCCCAGAAACCATTTTATTTATCATGTCAGTGAACAAATGGAAGATTTAATTCAAATAATGAAACTCTCATGAATATTTATTTAGAGCCTTCTTATTTCACCGACTTAGGTTTGCTCTCACTGAAAGACTGAGCTACTAATTTTCACCCTGCTGACGCCTCTCGATTGGGATAGTTTCGTCATTTTTCGCAACACCCGAGTATGAACGCAAGGCAGGAGCTTTGAGAGACAATATTTTCTAACATTCAGACTCTGCTGCAACGGTATGTACAGGCTCACAACCTCGAGATAAATTGCTGAGGGTTATTTCTCAGACTGAGTGGCAGGAGTGTATAATTAAGGTCCAAATGTCTCGCTTTAATGATTGTACGGAGCTATATTTAGCGCCGGCGCTGCCCAGAATAGCAACGCTTGTTAGAATTAGAGCCACAGAAGGTTGCGTGCCGCCACTGATCATGGAAGTGGGCGTCATCATAGCTCGGAGTTGTGGGCCTCTCTCTCCATGAGTCTCCAAGTGATAATGACACCAGGGCGCTGGAGTTCAACTTCTGAAGTTCCTGTAACAAGGCTGGTAAATTCACAGCAATTGGTTCATGAGAGTGACAAAAGAAGCTGCTGAACGTAATTTGCGAGACAGGTCCTTTACAAACTCGATCTGCGACACATTTTCTACACCGTTTGAAAGGGATTTGGGTTAGAGCAATTTATAGTTCTTTTTGAAAACAACATTAATATGAAATTACGTGCATTTTAGCTCAGCTTAAGTAATCATTAGTGGGTGATTACATGTATTAAGTGTATTTTTTATGTGTATGCATACGTGTGTGGTGATATATGAATGGCTTACATCAAATGACTACGGTATGATGGTGTGTACATTCCGTGAGTCATGGTCAAATATTAATTCATGCATCATGAAGATCTTTCCAGTAAGAACACACATGGCTGAAACGAAGAGCTACTGGAGGAAGGTCATGCCGATTTCCTGACAATGCTGGCAAAAGCTCTCGCATTTTTCGTCATAAAGGACTTACCATGATTATAATCATCACTAGTCAATTCTTGAATGTTATACAGAACAGTGTTCAAAATAAACAATAGGGAGCATTAATTATTTCTCTTTCGAAAAGAATGCGTTCTACATACATATTGCATTCATTTTCATAAAGTGGGCAAACGTATGATTTATTTCAGCTCACTTAATGGTTTTCTATTGTGCACATTAATAGCCAATCATTGTAATTCGCTGATGACTGGGCGATGGTATAACGCTTGTACAGGGTGCGACAGTCAATCCTGCATCTTAGGCTTACACAGCCTTCTCGAAAATGCAGGATTGACTGCCGCACCCTGTAGTTTTGAAAGTGGGCGTTGCTCATACGTGTTGCGTCACGTACGTTTTACATGTGATTCCATTAAAGGATCCAGATGAAGAATCGCAGAGAATGGAAACTACCTAGGCATGAGTGGGCATTAGGAAAGTATACCTTTGGTTCTCATCGTGCTCTTAATGTATGGGTCGGTGATGTACTGATCGAAATGTTACAGCGCAAGACGCCACTGCATCCACATTTCGCATCATAGAATCACGAGCAACGATGGATTGAACATGTGATATCCAGGCTACAACTTGGCTCTTCAGCACCTGAAGTCACCGCTTCTCGATGGCGCTGCGAATGTTCACTTAAAAAAATATTTCCTGCCTTTGTTTTGTAAAATTTACGAAAGGGCTTGTTTACTGACTAATATACTAAATGAGACATTCCTAATTTTAAATTTGTTGAAAATGAGCCTTAGCTCACACTAAGTCATTTATATACTCTTCAGCTTTTTCCGACACAGTGCATGACCTTGCTCTGCACAAATGTTATTCGGGCTTAAATTTTTTAACGTACGTGAGAACTCACTTGCACTCATTTGTTGTATAAATTCTTTAAGAAAATGTTTCAAAATCTCTTCTGCATGGTGCAAATGATTACAAATTTAAAGCAATGAGATCTTCCAAGGTGCTCAAACATTTTTTGAGGCTTTTGGGTTGAATCTTCTTCAAATTAACGTTCATAAGAAGGTTTTCAGGAGTAATATCGAGCTCCTCATTATTTGCATGCTAATAAGGCGTCATCAAAAATTCCTTCGATCAAATTTGAAAGTTCTTCGAATCTTTAAAATTTCCCTTAAACGTCTTCCAAAAATATTTTTGAATTTCCGGTATCAGTCTTTCAGAACTTTCTGGCAAAGTTTATGAATTTTGCAAAACCCTTGGTGATTTGAATTCAGCTGTTCTCAATGTTTGTTCTACTTACACGAAATGAAGTTAAATAAATATCTTGAATTTTTTCAAGAATGTGTAGGAGAGAAAATTCTGAAAATTTGGCGTTTCAGAATTGTCTGTTCTTTGTAAGCGTTGTATAAGTACATTAGAAAATATTACAAAAATAATGCACATGTTATCGTATAAGCAGCGTGTGAAACATAGTGCAAGCAATAAAAAGTTATCGCTAAATCAATACACAAGAAATCGAATAAGCTATGTACAAAACAACTTGAAGACGTTTTGAAAAAACGGAGCAAGTACCATTAGAAGTAACAAGTATCATTAGAAGTCATGTGGTCTTGCTACACCTCCTCCATTGCTTTTTACAGCGTTTCTAGCTTTAAAAAAAATATCGCACAAGCGATACAAAAACTATAGTATAAGAAATATTCAGATTATTGCTCAAGCATAAACAAAATATCCTGTAAGTGATTCATGGAATATTGCATGGACAATGTTCAAGATTTTGCGCAAGCAGTGCAGGCAATTTCACGTTAACAACACAGAATATAAAACAGGTAAACACAAACTTTCAAGGTCGCACAGTGCTGTGCAAATTAGTTCGGACAGTTTTGAAATGTAAAAATTATTTGCTAAATTGAAGTGTATTCAAAAATCACATGTCGATAGTATGAGAGTTGATATATTTGACAGAAGGTATGACCTCCTCTCGCTTTTACATGCATTTGCACTTGATTTGACAAAAATTTAACCAAAGTTGAACTCATTTCTGCTATTTTTTGTCATTGTACCTGACCCTAATAATAGCACCAATCAGCTTTTGCATTGTTAAACATTCTTCTATCTGGAGCCTACGTTTGATTGTCGCCCATATATTTTCTATGGGATAATGTCAGGAGAATTTCCAGGCCACTCAAAAACCGTCAGCCCCCTTTTTTAAAGAACGCAAGTATTTTGCGTGAAGTATGGCACGGAGCGAGATCCTGCTGAAAATGCCATCCCCATCAGGGAAGTTTCTTCCCATTCTAGGAAGCAAGGGAGTTTGCAAAATTGCTTTGTAAAGCAGATCGCTCACTTACAGACAAAATTGCCTTGTATTGCAGACAGATAGGAAGCAAAATTGCAGACTCACTTGCTTCCCATGATGAGAAGGGACTTCACTGATGGGTATGGCATTTTTCAGCAGAATCCGCTCCGTGCCATATTCACGCAAAATGCTCGCTTTCTTTGAAGAAAGTAGACTGACGGTTTTTGAGTGGCCTGGAAATTATTCTGGCATAAATCCCATAGAAAATCTATGGGCGATAATAGAACTTAAGCTCTAGAGAGAAGAACGTTCGGCACTGCAAAAGCCGATTAGAGTTGTTATCAAGGTCGGGAACCATGATGAAGAAAGAGCAGAAGTGTGCTCAACTTTAGTCGAATTTATGCCAAATCGACTGCAAATGCTAGTAAAGGCGAGAGGAGGTCATACCTTCTGTCAATATATCAAATATATCAAATATATCAACTCTCATACTATCGACACGTTATTTTAAAATAAACTTTAATTTAACAAATAATTGTTACATTTCACCACTGTCTGAACTAATTTGCACAGCACTGTACTAAAAGATGTTCAAAACAAACTGTTTTTTTAAGGACTATTTCGATGGCTGGAAAAATTCTCTTACGTTTGAAATGTAAATATACTCTGAAAATTCTGGCAAATTAGATAAATTTTTCTCACGCATGAAGAAATAAATATAAAACAAAATTTTAGTATAAAAAGTTAATTCAAAAAATGCACTATGTCGTGTTTTCATACCGTTTTAATATTACTGCCCGGAGTAGGATAACATCCCATAACAAATATCATTAGTAGTCATGTGGTCTTGCTGCACCTCCTCCATTGTTTTTTACAACGTTTCCATTAAATTATGGTCCTGGAACCAAATATTCGCAATAGCCTGAAAGTTCAGAGTCTAAGCAGGATGAAACTTAGTTCAATCTCAAAATTTTGTATCTAGTCTAAATATGTACATCGAATGGCATATTTTCTTCAGAAATACGTCGCTTAGAATCCGAAAAAGTCATCATCTCAGGTAGACCATTTGTTTATTGCCCTAGAAAGAATTTAACTCTATGACAGTATACATTAATTTCCCAAAGACAGAAGTTTGTCATGCGGCCAGGTGATGTGGTGACCTTCTTCCTTCAGTAACTTTCGGATGGAATACTTAACACAGACAACTTCAAAATGCTGAGAAGGTATATAGGCAAGGACAGTCATCAACTGCTGAAGCTACTTTAATTAAATAGGATGCTTAACTCGCGCTATTATAACACAAAGGATCTTTTATTCCAATGAAGCCTGATACCTATTATTTTGTGCATTGTTTTTTTAAATGCCTTATAAAAACACCAGGACGCCACGACGGTTACCCCCCAAAGCCGGTACCCATTTCACCCACGTATGTCGAGTGACGAATTACGGTTAAGTTCTTCTTTTCCCAACTGCGATAATCACTGGGCTGCCATTGCCGGCACTCTAACCGGCAATCCTTCCCGTGAAAGTTGCGCGCTCTTTACCACGGTGACCACTTTATGCCCATAAGGCATAAATCCAATTCACTTATTTTTACACATAAGAGCCACTTTAATTAATTACATACCTTTGAGAGCACACCCTTGTACATGAAAAACCCTCAGTTTTTTGAAAGTTATTGCAAGAAATGGCTTCATCTTTCGTTGAGTTTTAGATCATCTTTAATGGTAGAAGGTTTGAAGTTTTGTGTTAACATCACTAACAAAATTTCTAGGTAAAGAATTTTTGAGTTTGAAACTTTGGTAGCAATTGATTCGAGTATTTTCTGCATGCAGAGCCGCGAATCAAGCCGTCGTGAACTAGCTCCACAATGAACACAAAGGCCGTCAGGCATGTGAGGGAGTGGCAAATTTTGCTACTGACTACTGAAACCATGCAACATTGAATCATTTTTTTATTTTGTCACTTATGACAAAACATTTGCGTCGTAACTTCGGCTTAACAAAAATGAAAGCAGTCCAATGAACGCTTTTCATGAAAGCTGAGCTAACATTCATCTGTCCTATAGACATCGCTCAATTTTTTTCAACAACTAATATTCACAATGACGGTGACCATTTTAAAAAACAGGTGATTTTGATTTCGAAGCCACTGTGAAGCAAAAAAAAAGTCTTACTCGCCGTGCGCATTCTCATTGCGCAAAAACAATCCTTGAATAGGTTTCACATTGCGACATCACTGGTCCCAAATTCAAGAAACCAGCACTTCGAGCATAACTGCAGCTCTAGCTAATTGTGTACGAGTTTCAATGGGCGAAATTTAAACATTAGATGAACAAATGTCAAACCTGCAGTAAACACAAAACAATCAAACTCAACATGGGATTTGAATAAAGATGTATCACGTTTTTACGAATTTTTCCCCCTTTCCGAGAGGCAAGCTGAGTGTCAGTAATTTTTGTACAATGACGTTCGAAAATGACTCTGAGATTGAACTGAAAACAAAAATTATCTTTCTAAAAAACAAGCAGAGAGCGACTCTATTAACGGCCGTGTTTTCTATGGAACTGAAAATTTCTCTTGACGAGCATGGTAATCACGTGTAATTATTTGGTTCACTTGTGTCTGCAGTTTTGAATAATAAACATATCTCAGCCTATTTCCAGTTGTGCTAAAGAGTAGCCGCGTTGAAAGACTCCATAGTAATGTTAATGTAAGAATATTGTCATTAGAAGCGGACCAATTATGGTCGTACATAGGAGAGTCAAGGACTGTAAGAACGAATAGCCGCCCTTGACGAGAAGGTACAATTTTCTTGCCTCTCTGCGTTTCCAGGAAATATCGGATGATATCAGCGTCCGTCTGCCTCTGACGTTATGAGAACACGCGCCCTGGGGCTCTTAGCGGATCGGCTCAGAAGCCAGCAACATGTTTGCGGTGAAAAGAGTCACTTCACTCTCTTTTTTGAGTGTATGAACCCGTATCATTAACATATATTGAAAAAAATTCTAGGTTGTATCTTTCATTTTCAATGAGCTAAATTTTTATCTCTTTTAATTTCAGTATCATAGACATTCGTATAATAAGGTAGAGTGACTTTCGGCTCAGCCTACACCTTCATGCAGACAGCTGTGGGGCCTCAACAAGCAGGAATCCTTAAGTCAAAAATGGCGTTTCTTCTCCTACTACTTCATTGACTCTCCATCTTCATCTGCTTCATCTTAACTTCACTTTCATCATCTTTCTATTTCAACAAGAAGGGAATCCCTTGAGCTCCAAACACAGCAGGCAAGAAAAAGTGTCTAACAGCGAACAAAAGTATGAAAAATAAAATTAAAATTTACGTCTAATGCAATGGGAGGGTGCACTTTAACTTCTAGGAATGCTTTCTGTTTTTTATCCACAATCAGTCCGATAAGCATGTGTAATAACGATGAATGCGTACTATCGGTTATAGATGAATGCGTACTATCGGATACCTCACATACCGAGTCCCACTACATACATCATTATTCTGAGCGAAAAACAAGCTTAGGGCTACGAGTCATTAGCAAATTACTCAGGTAATGGAAGTGAAAAAATCATGCTCAAATTCACGTTGAATCACTGTTCTTTCGTAGTATTTTGCAAAACCTCATGACTTAATGAAGACTTTTGCTGCTTTACTCATCCAGAAAATGAGAGCTAAAAACACCCTAAGCAAAACTCAATTCACTTACAAAATAGATGCATTAGCAATTCTTGCCATCAATCACTGAATGTAAAGTCGAAGTAAAATTCCAACCCTTCCCAGGTGTGGGCTATTAATTTTTACAAGACAATAAAAAAACTAGGCAACAATATTTCACATTACGTGAACATGTAATTAAATTTTTCAATCACACTCGACATGCTTTTGTTTTGGTAGTGTGCTGCAGGACGCTCGGTTTCCGAAGCGCTGTCCTCACACAGCGTGGACCGAGAGAGCGCTGAGGCCGAGAGCCTTTTCTGCACGTGTCTAAATATAACAGCAGCCGAGAGGTGCTAGGGAACGGCAGCAGTGGAGAGGTGCGGAGGAGGCGAGGCGGTGCTGATCAGAGAGGGATGCTCCAATGACGGAAGCGTGCTGTGGCACTGCATGCGACGATGGCAGTTTATGTTGTGTGCTGAGTGGATGTTAAGTTGATCACAGCGCCATTGTCAGTTGAGAAGGAGACGAAGTTGAGTAGAAGGAAGCTGTTGGGAAACGTTTGATGAAAGAGTAAAACAAGGGAAGAAGCAAAATTTAAATGCACATGAAGAAGAAGAAAACAAATAAAAATAGAATTGTGAATGAAGAGAAGCGAATGAATGTTAATAAAGGTAGAAAAGTAATGCAACGGATGTGAGATCTAGTTGAATAGAACGTGTAGAAGTTGGATGAAGGCAGAGGAAATGAGCTGATAGTTGTGGGAGCATAAAGTGAAAGCTATGTATATTTGGATTGTAGATGTAAATGAAAAATATCCACCGAGGGCAGACGTACTATGCGAACAAGAATAGTGAAAGAAGCAAGTAATGAGTGAAAGCAACGGTACACGGAAAAAACAGATCGTGAAGGAAAAAAACAATTTTTTTGAGAACTCTTGCCAGCAGTAATAGGCGAGTTAAATCTAGACGAACATATTGTCGATTTCAACACGCAAGTGACAGAAGGAATCGGGATTGGTTTCTTGGAAGCAGACCATATACAGAGACCAATTAGAAAAGGTTTGACTTGGAGATGGTGGGGCGAAGGTGGTGGGCTCTGTAAGGAAGCGGAGAGCAGTTAAAGAGGACGTTCCACTGCACTGTGCAAGCTCGGTTCTGGAAGCGCGTGGGAGGTTCTATTTCTGGCGGCAGAGCGGGCTCGTAAAGCTGAGCCTGGAGTTGGGAGGGGTGGTGGAGACACCCTCCCTCGTACTCCCCTTCCCTCCTCTCTCCCCACCCCTCGCATTGCTTGTATCCAACTCTGGCCAGCTCAGCTGGCTGACGTCAGGTACCTCGTAATCGAGCGCTCTGTTGAGTCCTAACCTAGAATTTGTTGTTGGAAAATTGTGATGATGGAGTTTTAGCTCGTCAAACCTGGCACATGCGTACCGTCAGCCTCACGTGCACTGCCACTCGTGTACCATCAGCCTCACGTGCACTGCCACTCGTGTACCATCAGCCTCACGTGCACTGCCACTCGTGTACCATCAGCCTCACGTGCACTGCCACTCGTGTACCATCAGCCTCACGTGCACTGTCACTCGTGTACCATCTGTTTCATGTGAACTGCCACTCGTGTACTATCAACCTCGCGTGCACTGCCACTCGTGTACCATATGTTTCATGTAAACTGCCACTCGTGTACCATCTGTTTCATGTGAACTGCCACTCGTGTACCATCTGTTTCATGTGAACTGCCACTCGTGTACCATCTGTTTCAAGTGAAATGCCACTCGTGTGCCATCTTTTTCATGTGAACTGCCACTAATAAGCCATCAGTCTCGCCTGTACTTATTCTGGTGTACAATCAGTCGCGTGAGTACTGACTCCAGTTACCGAAGATGGATCCAGGTAAGTAAACGTGTGGATCGTATAGAAGCTTACTGATGGAATCTGACGCAGACTTTCCTAAACGCTTTTTCTTACTTGGAAAAGACTTCAAAACTGTTTACTGCTTCCTCACAATTTCATAGTGAGTTGGAATTTTAGCATAAGTTAATTGTAAAAACGTACCTGAATTATGCTGGATGAAGAGAAACAGGTCTTTCACAAATTTGAAACATAAAGTCCAAGAGCTCCTTGAAAAAGTGCATGCCTTATATGTGCCTACAAATTTAAAAAAAAAATGTCATTCTTCCTGATTTAGCACACGCAGCATTTACCACGCTACCATACTAAGTCTAAGCATAAAAATGAAATATCTCAATGTGTTTATAAGTAATTCACATCTTTGCCACTAAATTAGAGGCTCTTAGATTGTTTACAGCCACAATCTGACCAGGCCGAGGATTTTATGCAGTTAGCGAATCTAAATATAACCTCTGGGAAGTTGCCAATCAAAGTTTTCGCGTAATGACTGGAGTTGGACGACTGATGAGTTCGAAAACAACGTTTAACTTCGCCAGAGTGGGCGAGACTGAAAATCTCTGGAAAGGTTTGACTCTCAGATAGAATGTGACCAATGTGCAGGTTTTCACGACTGCAGCGCTTTGAAGTAATGCGCATTCTTCCACTTTAGGGGATACGCTGATTTCGAACTTTGGAGTTAAGGAACAGAATTTCGACATTTTCTGTCCTTTTTTGCAGAGCTTATATGTCTTAGCCCGTAGTACCGTCAGTAGTTAGTAATTAATTCCTGGAAAATTTCTCAGCACACTGAGAAGTCAATTGTCTAATTGGCAAAATGTAGGGGACTATGGGCAGTCTCAACTGCTCGCCGGTATGATGCTTATATGGAAGTTAATTTTTGGGTACTTGGTAAATGGATCGAATTCATTAAAATATCACTATACGTTCATTGTACTATACTAAACTGATTGGTTTATTTACGAAGAACTGTACTAAAATCTCTTAGATGCTAAATACACACATTATGTGTGACAAAAAGATTAGAAACTGACGAAAATTCGTCATTTAAATCTTCAATTTTAGAATCTTAAACAAACATCGGCATCTACGGATGCTTTATTTCCAATTGGAGCATGATCACCTTTTACATTGGTTTTTCAAATGCCTTATAACTAACACCAGGACGCCATGACGCTTTCCCCCGGTCAAAGACCGGTACCCATTTCAGACACCTGGGTAGAGTGGGGTATTGTGCTTAGAATTTTTTCTCCTATACCCAACAGAGAAAATGGCCACCAGCGCCGAGACTCGAACCCGCGTTTCCCGCAAGGAGTCAGGTCCTACAGACACACGGCTATGGCGAGCTTGAGCATGTCTGAGTTGACAATCTCTTAATGAGGCGCTATTTATAACACAAATTTAAGACGTTCTCTGGTGGCTGCTCTGAAAATAAATCACGGAAAAATACTCATAAAGAATATTTAGGAATACGTTAAAGTTTTCCCATTTAATTGTACGGGTTCCATTATATTTTGCTGCTCCAAAAATTATCATCAATTGTGAAGCTGACTGCGCACGTGTGGTGCACCGAGGGCTAATTGAGGCGCCGCTTGTGCTCTGGTCAGAGGCCCGCTAAACATAGAACATTCCTCGAGCAAACTTTCTTCCACAACTGTGCTCAATTTGTATGGCTGTTTTTTCTGGCAGTCTTTGTGCATGTTGAATTTTGACAAAAAAATGTAGTCTTTCCGATAATTTAAAGTTCTTAATGGTCTTATCGGTCATATTTGAGAGAAAATAGATCGACTAGAGTAATCTCGTTCAAATTGACAGAATTTAACGCCACGAAGGAGACTACAATTTTACTGACCCTCAAAATTCGCTTTATTTACACAAGCTCTCTATATCCATTCTTATGCGATTTATCAGTGAAATTTGCTCCGAAAGCCGTAAATTGTAGTATGTAGAAGGAATACTAAGTGTGCAACTAAAGATTTCGCTCGTGCGCTGCAGAGCACAGCACGTGCTGCTCCGGCCACGCACGCGGAAAACAGCGACAGAAGCCGTATGATGGCCGGCACCTCCTGCTGTCGAGTCGCTTGGAGCAAATTTTCTCGTTCATTAGAAAGTTAACTTCAGAATATAAAGGAAAAACAATACATCAACTGTAATTTGAAATGTAAGTTGCAGAAATTCAAGGGATGTATGAGATAGACAAAAACAGATTTGTGCAATATTTTCAAAACTCCGGTTCTTAATTTTCGCATTTAAAAGTTAATAACAACTCTAACTTCCTCGCGCTATTGAGCAAAGCAACATTCTGAGTATGATTGACGATCTTCGGTGTGCTGTATTGCCCAACCAAAGTTAAAGCAGGAAAGTGTAAAGTTACCCTAGACTGAATGTTATGGTGCACACGGAATCAAATGAAATGCCTCGGATTTGGATTACTGAGTGATGAAAGCAGTACGAGAAAATTCAATGACTGAAAGTAAACATCGAAACTAGTTCAACTAATAATAGGCAGTTTAAACGTAAAAAGTTCACTGATATCAGTAATAAGGAATGTTCGATGTCGAAAGAAAATCGAAAAGTGCCTCGTTCGATATTGGTTTATTCAACAGCTCAGATGTAGTAAAACCTGAGATGGAAATTTGATTCAGCAACAAGTGAAAGTTTGCTCCTCAGTGTAGTGAAGGCCTTTCCATTGAGAAAACGTATAGTTAATCATCGTAGTAGATGTTTTAATTAAAGAATTAACTCGGTGAAGCACGATTTTTCCAAATGCACGATAACAGTGTTGTGAACTGGGCCATGAGGTTAAATGCCTTCGTGATTATAAAAGTGGCGGATGAACAGGAAGCAGACTTGCTCTGAGATCATAAATTACGATTTCCGAGAAGCGTTTGCAATGATATTTGAACTGTTGGCTTGCTGACAATTCCATCTCTGTCGTAAGTGCCTAATGCCAATTTCAAAGTCCTTGCATAATACGGTACGAACATTGTACACAGAGACATAGAAACTACCGCTTTTATTTTAAGCTAAAACTGGGTGAATTACTATCAAACAGTTCTCTTTTGTAAGGCTGTTCAAATAATTATTTGCTGAACATCACAAAGTTCTCGACATGTTCACGAAAGAACAGCCGTTCACGAAACTACTCATGAACAGTATTAAAGAGATATACTGTATGTGATGAAGATTTTGCATGATGGCCAACGTTACCCTTGATAATTGGGAACAATACTTTCTTTGTGACCTTATGAATGAATAATCAATTGCGTACAGTGTTATCGAGCGTACACGTATAATAAAGAATTTAAATTTTAGCAACTATTATTCTACATATATTATGTGCTGAAAAAATGTTGCCTCAATATTTATTATGCAGACCAGAAAACTTCATAGATCATTTAATTTATAAGTAGAGCATCACTTTTTAAATTGACTGATTGACCACGTTATATACCGTTTTGCTTGTAGCCTAGAGCTGAAGTTAGAACGTGTTCATGTGACACGCTTCATGCGTCTTTTTGTATCTAAGGAAGAAAACAAATGGAAGTGAAATTCCCACTAAGTCAGATCAGTCTATTCAAATTAAGGATGGGGCGATTATTCAGCTGGTTTGAGAACATAGTCGTACTCTAAAATTCATCACTTTTGGGATTTTACTTGTTATGAAGTAGGAATTTGACATCGCGCTAACTGCACCACGATTTTAGAAACGCTTGCTATGATATAATTTTTCCCACTTGTAACGAAGATTAGCTAAAAGGCAGATGACGTTTCATTTTTAATTGCAATACAAATTTTCGCACAGCAAAATTAAAATTAAATCTGAATGTTGTCTGTTGAAAGAGAACATACATTGTGCCTTTTGCAAAATTTTCTTCTAAAGTATCCCCTTCACACCAGTTCAGCTGCTTGTAGTCATTTTTGTGAAAAAAAAATACTTTTTTCAATGAAAAAAGTTAGATTACTATTTACTCCTGATATGGCCAAATCTATTGTAAACATCAAATCCTCTAATTATAGAGAGTGCAATGCAATTTTTAGTGTAAATTTAAAACTAATGGAACAAATGAGTTAGTACTTAACGATACGAATGTCGGGTGAATTTTAAAATATGTATACCGCGAGTAAATTGAATCCTGGTTTCAAAATCCGTAGATTTTAGTCCCTGACCAAATTTTCGTGTGTTTAAAATGTTCCGTGCTTTCAGCCGATAAAATCTTAAAAAACAATGAGCGACAAAATGATAACTTCATCTCCCGATAAAATCATTGATTTCGATAATTATGTCTTTTACAGCAGCTCACACCCACTTAGTTAACCCTCTCAATACCATCCTCATTTGCGTACATCAGAAATAATTCAAATCATTTGTGCACTCTTTGAATTTTGTTGAAAAGTGCGCTGATATTCAATATTAAGAAGCATATGTCACTTAGTATTGTCATAATTTTTCGTCCACAAAAAATCAGGATTTTTTAAGGTTGAAAACACGAATTTATAAACAATAGTTTCCACATGAGGAAACATTTCCTACACTTAGCCCCTCCCAGCAAATTTATGTATCTAATTCTATTAAAACGTAGACACTTTTCATGTAAGTTTATTTCATGGCAATGGTATATTTAGTTTCTTTGCATGTAGCTCATAGCTAAACACTCACTAGCTCACAATAAACACTTTGCTGAATGTTACTAAGTCCATTTACCCGCTGCAGATCAACTGTTAAAATAAATTATTAGACAGAGATTCTCAATAATATTCCCAATCAAAATTGTCGAAGTTCAATAGAAATTTACCTGTTTTTAAGTCATTCAACCGAGCTCATCATATCACTTGAACGAGTAAACCACACTTTGTACGTCAGAAATTCCGTCACGGTGGTGCGAGGTTAGAATTCGGCCAAAAGCAAAAATTATTCAAGTCGGTTTATTCGGAGTCTTTCACAAAAGTCAAGTGTGGGAAAAATGTGCATAGAATCATAAACATTTAGTTGCATAGTAATAGTAACAGGTTTTGCAAAGAGTTTAATTTTACTTTCTACTGCCGTAGAAATATCTCGGCGCAGTAAAGTCCTACTAAAATGACTATTACGGTTATCATATTGTTTTTTTTTATGGTTCTGGAACTTTGATATTAAAATCTTGCACCGCATTTTCCACTTGATATACTGCTTAGTTGAAGCAGCGGCTGTTGAGTCAATAATTTAGCTTATACGGCAACTGTCGCAGCCAAATACAGCCGGTAGACGCCGCAGGGCATCAAGTAATATAAAAAAATTGTAATAAAACCTTCATTCCTATCATCGTGTATTAGAATTTGAATTTCAGCTTCCGAAACTAAGAAGAACAAACGTCAAGTGGGTCAATGAAGTTCCCGATTTAACCTTTTTTCTCCATTTTGCCCGTTTGCTATGATGACCAGAGGGAAATAGTTCTGAAAATACGGTGAGGATCGGACTGAAATCAAATCAAAGTTTCAACTATTCAAAGTGTGATGCTTAACCCATTGATTCGTAAAGACAGAGCATATTAATAACAACAAGCAGAATTATTAGAAACAGTAGCAGGAACAGAGCCAAGCAACAGCAGCAGTTGTAGATATCAATGCGCAGCAACAAACTGAAGCAGCAGCTCTTCTCAAGCAGAGCTCCATTCATCGATTTTCATTCACAAGGGCTTCCGCCCTCCCTGGCTCCACCTCTACAGCTTCCGCATCCTCCCCGTCCGGCTTTCACAACCACACCAGCAGTTTATATGTTCTTTCGCACATTTCCACTAACTTCTGCCAAAAGAGGCCGACACTTTAAATGGGCAACGACGAATGCTAAAAATGAATAACTAAGAGAATTCGTTGCACTAGACCCCTGAAAGATCATAATAGTTGCTCTCACCACTTTCACGGAGATCGTATATTTCTTAGCCCAGTCGTATTGAGTCATGAAGCACCATTGAGCCTAAAGAGTTATTGCGATTGAGCGAAGCAAACAGTCAACTGAAACCACAGTAGACTGAAACTGTCTTGAATCCCAAAGCAAATAACGAGGTAAAATAAAACCCAATATTGTTTATTAAATTTGAACCATCACGTTTAGTAACAATTTTGTTGGTAGTTTCCTAGTTCCTACATATTTTAAAATTAATGTTTTGACTAGGTACTATTTTTGATATTGTTTCCATAATTCCATTTGTTTGCAATTTTTATATTGTGAGCCTGTGGGCTAACTAGGACAGCATTGGTGGTAGAATTTTTTCTTCCATATTTGCTTTCTGTAGAAATTAAACTTGGTAGTTAGCCCATAAATAAAAAAGAGGTTTTAAATGCTAGAAATACTGTTATTTAAATTGTGAAAAACCCTATGTATTTGAATTGGCTAGGTATGGGAGCTTGTGTATGTAACTCATTTTGTAGGTATTAATAACTTTGATAAGAACTATGTCAACAATCAATTACATGCCAAATTTGGCTTGTATGTATTTTGGCAAGTCATAATTGATGATTTGTAATCAAGAATACCATGTTAGAGCTCCAAAGAGTGTGATTCTACTGAAGCTTACTTTGCTTGCTTGAACTATGTTATGATTATCAATTATGACATTAGATAACCTAGCAAATCAGCATTAGGTCATTATTGAGTTTAATGCACTCACACAATTTAGAAATTTAGTTTCCAAGAATCTGTAGAAGAGCATGTCTAAAGATGTTTCACATGAATGACATTTTGCTCACTAATGCGTAATTTTCAAGATATAACATTAATTATGTTCATTTATAAAATCGGTTGCACAGTTGCCATATTGTTGGAACCCACCCACTTTTTGGTGGAAACAGCATTGGTTTGGCTAAGTTAAGTTAAGCTATTTTAGGTTTATTTAGGTTAGTTTATTTACCTAACCTTACTTATCGTTCCGCCAATACCGTTTTACAGCATATTTACGTGCTTCTTTACTTTTGTAAACAACATTCCTGTACCTTCAAAGCAGAATAACTGAAAATTTACGCATCAGCGAGCAAACTGTCATTTGTATAAAAGGTGTATAAATGTGCTTCTTTAGTAATTCTTTGGAACCATATTTTTAATTCCAATGAGCATATCAAATGTTTGGAGTCTGAATGAAGCTGCCAAGTTTTAAAAAATGTGCTCAATAAAATAACCATCATCTTTTGCATAAATGAATAATGAAAGTTTTTAGTACTAAATTTGCAAAACACAAGAATACAGCCTTAGAAACTTACGCGTGAGGAATTGGACAATACAGCCTTAGCTAAAACTGTAGTAAAGCTGTTTGTCTAGTTATGATTCAAATGGCTAATATCTGTATAATTAATGGCTTGTGATGATTTTCATTACCATATATAGGGATTTCTGGAGTTTAACTACCCTACAATTTTTTCAAAAAATATCTAAGAAAACTTGAAAAAGACCACAAATAAAATGTGTTTTCAATTTAATTTTAATTAAGGTGTGCAAGTTTTATAAAAATCAGACCATGTTGAAAAAACCTGAAGTTTATTGGATGAAAAAGTAGCAGAAACAACAAAAATCTTCCTAATGAAATTAAGCCAATCAAAAACTCTATGATCATCTAAATCCAATTGTTGACTGACAACAGTTATAGAAAGTTCCAAGCATAAATAAAAATAAATGAGTTCCAAGATTTGTGGTATCAAAAGATGGCTTCACTTAAAAAGCTCTTCCTCCTTATAGAAACAAAAGCATTACACTTCTTTCTAAGAAAATATTTGGAACACCAAAATTTTTAAGCCAATGCATTAAATTGCAATGGGGAGCCACATTTTCTTATACAATTCACATCAGTCAGAATCAAATTGTACACTGCAAATACGCTAATAGCAACATTTCACAGTTCAATAAATGCTCAAAATCTTCTAATATACCAATGAACAGGATGTTTCTTTTTCTGAGAAAAAAGAACAAAATCAGAAAATTATAATTAATAAAATGTGTTCCAAATTCAATTTTACATATACTGTGTTAGTTTCTTTGAAATTGGACTTTAATTACAAAAATTATGCATGGGATACTTAACCTCCAAAAATGCTGTAATATGTAATTAAGAAGTGTAAGTCCACAGATTTTTTGAATAAAGAGAAGAAAACCACAATTGAATCAAGAATGTTTATAGGTCAGTTAGAAAAGAAATTCAAGTGCAACAGTTACTTTATTTTGTTGAAGGTCAATAGAATAAAAGTTATAAATGAACAATTGAAAAAATGAAAGAAAAATAAGAATTTTCTTCAAATAGTGTTAATAATAATATAAACAATAGCTACTTCATCATCTTTGCTGGGAACTGCCTTCCTGTAGCCTCTCTATTACATATCCTTTTGAAAATAACTTTTTCCCCACAAAGAGCTGTCTTCATTTTGAAGTTAGAAATCCTTAACTTTTCAATGCATATCTTGAATAGCTAGTAAATAAGGTTGACATCTGTGAGTTTCTAAGTAATGACTCTAAAGGAATACTCAGGCTCCTGTGAGGATTCTCTGCTCCTTAGTAGCCCCTTAACATACACTCTTCTAGGACTGCTGTGGCATCAGCCTTGCTTCAGTTTGTGTAATGAAAAGATGGGCCATTCCTTTGCAAGATACAAGGCATCTATTATTTTGTGTACGAATGTCAATATGAGGGTGCTTTGTTTGATAAAACCTTGATTTTTCTCACTTTTAAAAGATGTGTGATAATGTATGTGATGCATGCAATTTTCAAGCAGTATCTTCTGTGTGTGAACTTACAACATATTTTGAGGAATTGAATAATGATTGCTGCTATGTTTATGCTAAGGTTTTTTCTTATTTGTGTGTTACCAGTAAATTTTATTAATGCCATTTCATTTGATTGATTTTTTTGCAGATTCAAAGATTTAGCACTAACATGTCTAAGCTACTTCAAAGCCATGTCTGGAATTTGGCAGATATATTGCAAGGGAAATATCCATTTGCACTACTGCTTCTTAACCATGCAGTCTCTGAAAAAACTGCTGCTTCTCTCACGGATCTCTGGTGTAGAGGTTTGTCTTAGTGTTCTGTAGAAGCAGACAAAAGAACACCATGTTAATTTACTTCTGATTGATTGATAGGTTGTCTTCATATTTGTGGGCTTTTTATAGAATAATTTGACTTTTTATTTATGTTTTAAAATGCTCTTTTCATCTTTAGACAGCTCATTGTTTAAAAGTCTTTAGCTTAATATAGATCAAGGAGATTTATTCTGAGTGTTTATTTTTTATTTCATTAATACTTTTATTTTATGCCTCTTTATTTTGTGCCTCTTTATTTTGTGCCTCTAGTTAGGCTGGAAAAGGTACCTCTCTCTTGTGTGTTTCTGATAATTTTTTGTCCTACAGCTCACGTGCGAGTATGCGTGGATGGAGCAACTAATGGGTATCATCAATACATCCATCAGAACCAAGCTGCCCAAACAACAAATGAGACAAACCTTTCTTGTGAGGAGTTAGGAAAGCCAAACTGTGATGTTACAACTGAAAATCAAGGGCTTTCATCTTCTGTTATGGATGTGATAACAGCTTCTGCTTCCAAAAGTACTCATGGAGTTGATGTTCAAATTAATCAAGTCTCCAGTGCTAATGTACCTCTCCCTGACTTTATATGTGGGGACCTTGATTCTGCCAAGCCAGAGCTTCTGCAGTATTATTCTAAGCTTGGTGTGTCTGTCACTCGCACTCCTGATCAAAATTTCACCGATTTCTTTAAAGCTCTGCAGGAGCTGCAAAGATACCTTGAGTGTAGGCCTTCCATTAAGGTTTGTGACTAAGTGCTGATTTTCTCTTGCTGAAGTAAATTTATGTTCATTTTTTTGTACGTATTTGAGTGGTGGAAGAATGCTTGGAGCTTCATTTTAATATATCCCTGATAGTGCTATCAATTTTAATTTTCAACCACAAATTATCAGTGACTGTGTCAAAAATTATTAATGTAAATTCTTATGGTGCATTTGTGGTATTTGGTGCGTTTATGGAACATAATTGAAAACTGAGTTAAAAATTCTTTTTAAATTACTTATTTATTGTTGTTGTTTGAAATCTAGATGATTAAGAAATTTTCAGTCTAGTAGTGACAAAGTATTAGGATGCAGCTTGTCTAATATTTTGGAACTTATAATTCTTATCTTCGACACAGTAATGGTCAGTGTTACTTAAAGTTAGGTTATGAAATCTATCCTTCTGTATGTTACGTCCATCCTGTCATTTTTAGGGTTCACTTCTGCTGTGTGATTGAAATTCCACCAGAATTTTATTATTTGCTTGATGTGAGATGAAATTCGGGCTCTTTTTATTTCTGGATGAGGCCCTTTCTGGTGTGGTTCTCACACTTATTTCTTGTTATGTTTTAAACTATAGTTGATTTTAGCATTCAACCAGCAATCTAAAGTTTCAATGTAGTGTCTGAGTTGTAATCAGGCTTTGAGGTCTGAATTTCTTGGAAGCACAACTCTTGAGGTAGAGACAGCAACAGGCTCCTCTGCTGTAGTGCGTCTATCTAGTGTCACCTTGCGGGATGAATGCTGCAACGCATTCTAGTGCAATAATTTAGTGAACAGCTATTTACTTGAACTATTGGATAACCCTATAAGTGTCATGTTGCTGCTTGAGTTCATCATCAGTCTTTTTAATTTACTTATAAATAGATTTCTTGTTTGAAGTTTTGGGTGAATAAAGTGTCATTTTAATTAACAGTAACTGAAGGATCTCTTCATTGCAGATATCTCACATAATTGCTGCTGTTGAGATCAGTGCTCAGCGTTTTGACCACGTGTTTGCCAACATCAACACGCTGTGCAAGGTGTTTGTTTTATCCTTTGTCACATTATAATTGGATGAGTGTTGGAATTGAAGAGTGTCAGCTAGTGTGCCCTTCGCTCCACATTGGGTGCTAGGAGCTTGCTTCCTTACTTGCTTGCCCAGGTGGCATTTGGCTCTTGCATCTCTCTCTTTTGATGGCTCATGAGACCAAGCAAGTGAGCCAGTTGCTCCTGCAACAACTCGCATGCAGAGAAACGAGTTCGTGGTTAGGCATCTAATGTTATTGGTTGCAACTGCTAATAAAACAAAACTTAATTAAGAAGAAATCAAATGCTTGAAAAATAGAAATGATAATTATGTTACAATCTGTCAACTAGTGGATTTGATATAATAGAATTACTGATACTGTTCTTTCAAATGTTTTGTTTGAAGAACCCCTCAGGAGGATACAATTATTGGATCTATGGGAACTAGCACTCCCAGGGGGAAAATGTGGGGGCCTAAGGTGAAAGTTAGGTAGGCTTTCTTTTTGTTGCAATAAAATGTTCTTGTTATGTTAAGGACCATCTTCTTTTTGGTTCACTGCTGTCCTGTTTTTCAGCACCTACTACTTTCTTCTTTAACTTCTTTAACTTTGATCTTGTTTCATAATCTTCTTTCTCAACTTACTGTTTCTATGCCCTTTCTGCATAGATTCCATGTTCCCTCAACTCCATACTAAATGGTGCCTTCCTTCTTCCTCTCTTTGGATCGCCTTTGTAGCGGATAGGGAGGCTTAAACTAACTAATAATCTAATCTAATTTACTTGAAGAAAATGTGCCATTTGAATGTACACAAAAAAAAGATTGGTGTCAAACATCTGTGCGGGAATTTGATTTGTACCATGCATCCTGTTCAATCTGAAGGGCTCTAAATAGTCATTTGTGTGATGCTGAGAAGGATTCATTGTGCCCTTTTTTCTTTCTTAAGTTGGTTTTCCTTGCATTCTTCAGTTCCATTTTGTTGTACTCATTACCTTCGTTCCCTTGCAGTGGCTATTTTCACTCTAAACTTCCACTACAGTTTCATTTTGTACTCTCATTTTACGCTGGCTCCCTCGGTAGCTTCATTTTCCTCAGCCCAAGTTGCTGCCTTAGTAAATCATGTTTGTCATGCATCTCTTGAATTGATCATGAATCTTGTTCTGTACCCTTCCTGCTGCTCTTTCTTGTAACACTTTCTTCTCTTTTAGTTGTAAAATGCCCGTCTCTTTTGTCTTTTAGCCCATAAGAATACTGTATCTCGGCCTGTTCAGGTCTGTCTTGTGTGAAGTATGCCAATTTCTTTGCCTGTCATGTGACTGCATGACAGACTGATCTTGCTAGATTTCATCTTTTCAGAGATGTCATTCTTGGGTGAGTCTTTCAGTATTTATCTTGCATTTGGCGACCAGTTTTGAGGAGATGAGGATATAAGATCTATTTCTTCATCTATAATTACAGAAAGGGAAGCCTGGCGTTGAAGTGGAAATAAAATAGCTTTTAAATAAAAGTATTGTAGGAATAATTCAGTAGTATTGTTGTTCCGGACGAATGGAAGAATTCCTTTTTAAGCACAAGCCCATAGCATATGCTAGCATTGAGTTCACCCAAACTTGTGTTGGGTGAGAGCGTTGTTTTGAGTGACGTCGAATACACGCCTATGTTTGTGCTGAAAATTACTACCATTTTAGAGACAGCTATCAGATCTAGGTATTGGTATTTTGCTTTGTGTGACATATAATCTACTTGTAAATTGTGATGATAATTTCTTTAGTTTTGATGTTGTTTGTGTTGCATAGTTGTTTGTGCTAATTGTGTTTCTTGGTTCTGAATTGTATTTCTTGGTTCTGAATTGTGTTTCTTGGTTCTGAATTGTGTTTCTTGGTTCTGAATTGTGTTTCTTGGTTCTGAATTGTGTTTCTTGGTTCTGAATTGTGTTTCTTGGTTTTGAATTGTGTTTCTTGGTTCTGAATTGTGTTTCTTGGTTCTGAATTGTGTTTCTTGGTTCTGAATTGTGTTTCTTGGTTCTGAATTGTGTTTTCGCATGAAGCTCTACAATGTACCTGACTCATCAGCATTCAGTGATTAATATTAGCATCTAAATCTCTACCCCACGATGATTTATGCATTTGTAAATCCCAATAAATTTGAGTGGTAAATGAAAATTATATTCAGTGTGTATTGCAAAGGTTGAAAGTACATTCTCCTTTTATTGGCTTGCAGAACTTTTTAGTCATCTTTTTGATGACAAACTGACCAAGCGCAAATTTGTTCTTATGTATTATTTTTTTTCTTGTCTTCGAAGTTATCTCAATTCTGAACAATTTGTACAACTTACCCTTTTTTGAAATTCTCCAACTACATCAGAGTGCCACACTTCCTAACTCGACACACGCTTACATACGTTACTGTATTATTTAAAGCTACCAAGAGTCTGCAAGTGTTGAGGCCTACAGTTCTACATCGTGTGGTGTGATTCATTTAGAGTTGGGTAGAGCGTTTGTTCTCGGTCGTGCCAAATCAATAAAATCTCAGCTCTGATGGAGAAAATCAAACCATCAAGCCAGTTCTTTTGTCAGTTAACTTAAAACTTGGCTTCTCCCTACTTGAATCTTGATCAATCTTTCACTTGACTGCAGGGATTGTCTGTATGAATGCATGAGGTTAAAATATAAACTTGCAATACTTACAGAGGTGTAAAACAGTTCCTGATTACTATTGGAGACCCTCAGGGGGATACAAATATTGTATCGATGGGAATTAGCACTCCCAGGTTGACATGTGAGGGTCCGAGCTGAGAGTTAGGTAGGCCTTCTTTTTGTTGAAATAAAATGCTTTAGTTGTGTTAATTCAGCACCTACTACTCTCTTCTTCAACTTTGAACTTCTTTCTCATCATACTGTTTCTATGCCCTTTCTGCATAGATTCCACGTTCCCTTAACTCCATACTAAATGGTGCTTTCTTCCTTCCTATCTTTGGATCTCATTTGTTGAGAATAGGGAGGCTTAAACTAACTAATAATCTAATCTACTATTGGAGAAGATCTTTGCGTAATCTAATTTTGAACCTTTATATTTCCGTGGGATGTATCATTTTGATTGATGTGTAACTGATGTGTGCAGGTACAAAAGCTGCTGCCCTCAACGCCCTTGGTTATGGTGTCGAGCAGCACTGTGCAGCTGCTGCTGGCTGAGGGCGAGAGCATCGTCGTACCTTCAGGGCACCAGGACTCCGAGTGCAACTTCTGCGCCTACATCCCGCTGTGTGGGCCCGCCACCGTCACCACCACGGGACTCAAGTGGGACGTTGGTGGGTGCTGTGTTTAACTCATTGCTTTGCAGTATTGTAAACTTAATAATACGCTTCGATAGGTTCCTCAACCGAGTGTTGACTAGAGATCAGTTTTCTTCTTATCCCAATATAAGGGCTCATTTGTCATTGTTCTGTTATGTTAAAACTTGTTTATAGGAGATTTTGTACTGAATAATTAAAAATGAAAAGAAGTTATGGAGTTTCGTTGACTTTTATCAAAGGTTCTACTCCGACTTAATCCTTTTGGTATGTCCCATTCAGCGCGCGCTTCTATGCCTGAAAAAGAAACAAACTGTGTAGGACCACGTGAGGTAGCGCCATATCGATCACTGTATACAAATCAGATGTCAGCATCATAGGCAAATAATACATTAACGTGAATAAGAAATCGAAATCACATTTAAATTGGTATCAATACTATTTTCATTATAACAGAAGCCAATCATTTTCAAGGTTCTTACTCAGAGGACTTGAAATTCATGGCTTCCTACTTGATAAAGGAAAGGTTTTCTCTTGTGTAAAATATCCGTATCTACTCTGGGCTATCAATGAGACGATACGAAGCCCACCCTTCCCCCTCCGCACGCGGATTTCACCAGAGAGGCAGCCAATTGAAGGAGTGGTGTTGCTTACAGGTGCACTGCGGCATGCGCCAACCCAGTGCTGCCTATTAAAATACAGGTTGGGAATTATAGAACGAGTACAGCGCGCGTAGATCACCGATAAGTACAACATAACACGTCAGTAAACTATGTGTGCGATCTTGATGTCTGATCACTGCAAACAGCTTTGAGTGAGAAAGGGTCTGTTGCTCTGAAGTGCTCGGGATCGAGCTCAACTGCCGTCATGCTCCATCATCAGAGTTTAAACGGTAAAGGTGCTCAGGTGCAAGTTTCGTGACGGTGTTAATTTTTATTTTTACAATTAATTTTCCATGAATTACACAACAGCAATGCAGATTTTGTACAGCGTGTGTGTGTGTGGAGATTGATGACTGTAAATGGGCTTGCTATTTCTCTCTATTTTTGCCCTCAGGCCTGTGCGTGAATAGTGTCTGGTGACAGCACTGGACTCTGATTGTAACTCAAATGGTCCCTGTTACAATCTATTCCATTCAACAGTCATTGCTCTGAAATATTAGGTCTAAAGTGAAGAATTAGATGCTGCTCAACAAAATTCTCCCTCTAATAACTGTTCCCTGATTTCAGTGAAACGACCATTGGACGCTGTGCTCAGTATTGTATGCAGTGTTTTATACTCACAGAGAATGCAACGGCGCAGTTCGGAGGTCTGGTGAGCACTTCGAACCAGTTCGCGTCCAGCACGGAGAATGTGCACATCACAACGGACAAGCCGCTGCTCTTCATCATGAACACTCCAGTCACCGTGGCTGAGTGCAGCTGCTGTGGTGATGGCTCTACCTCTTCTGCAGGCACCTCTGTTTCTGGTGGTAACTGAGCCTCATGTGCTCGTGGTGCTGCAACAAACTTCCATAGAAGGTGTCCTTGTCAGTGACGTAGGTTCTGCTGTTGAGGGCATAAATTTGAATGCAAGACTAGAAAAAACGAATTGTGTAAAGCGTTTAAAGTAGTGCCTTGAATATGAACGAGCATTCCAGTTTTCTACTCATGTTTAAAACACTTATAGAACACGCGATATGTAATGAAGATCTCATTAATGCTAGGAGAGACAAACAAGTCGATAGGTCATGTCAGCCCTCTTCCTACAAACTAATCTTGGCCAACAGACTTTATCTACGATTGACTCATAAATTTTGTTATTGAAGAAAGATCAACGACAAGGACTTGTCATTTTGAGTGAAGAAGGTTCAATTCAGTTGGTTACATTCATTTATTTCTCTATTGCATCATGTACTGTAACTTAGATCTTCAGCTGAGTAAATGTGAACTAATTAGGTAGAGTAGAGAGTGTGGATGTGTGAGAGCTGAACATAGATGATTGTGCAAAGTCTGGGTGCGATTGTTTTATTCGACAGGCTGCGACCGAATATATGCCAGCTGCACCCAAGGTTTTAAACACTGAGAAGGATGTGACAGCATTTACAAGAGTTATAATTTCATTGTAATTGTAAAGCAATTTCCGGTTTCTGGAAGATAGGTCTGTGTGTGAGCACCAACATGGAAAATGAATAGGAATGTATTCATGTTTTCCTTCGGTTTTGATCTTTCAGTGTTCTAGAAGTGTTGAGTATTGTGAGTTGCTCATCGTCTGAAAACAAAGTGGATTAGAACAAATGTACGGTAACTATGACTGCTCTATCTTTAGTGCAAATTACAAATAGTGCTTAATAGCTTTGCTAGCATTAGAGAAATAATACCAAAGAATCCAAAACCTATTTTAAGCCCTTTATGGGAATTTCTGTTAACTTCTCACAGCACTAAGCATTACGACCCGTAAATGAAACACATTGTGCTAAAACTAGTAAATCATATTTTTCTACATTCAATGCCTAAGATTAAAATGTTGGTAGAGCTTTGTGATATTGTTATTGGTTTTGTGTGTGTGACTTTCTAAGGGCAGTGCGGTGAAGGCATTAGCCAGATTTTTTCTCTCATGGGAACAAGTTCCTCAATGGATTTTCCTCCAGCAGTCCTTGAGGACTCTAAGTTTCCCAAGGAATTTATCGGGATTTGAGCCCCACTGGGGAATGAAAACTGTTATTACCCATATTCATCAGTGTAAATTTACAAATTGTAGCTCTAAAATTGCATCTCCAGATGCCTTCTGCAAAATCAGTTAGTTTTTCAATGAAGTGTATTGAACTGATATCTCCTTTTTCTACTTCGTGTTTCACTCTGGAAGGCAACTGATGTTCTTTTTAAAGGACATTCTGCGTGCGTGTCTAAGCTACTCGTTCAGTTTTCTTTGTTTTTCACTGTCATTTTGTTGAGACGTTGTCTGTTACTTTCACGCTGCTCTTACAGAGGGTTATCTCTTACAAATCGTTCTAGGATTATTAATAATTATCACTGTACTTATAACAAAAATGACAGAGGACCATGATTCTAGCACGAGCTGTACTTAAGAATAGCATAAAGTTGTTGGTCTTCTCATCTGGTATATCCATTTATTATTTCATGTCTTGTGCAATGAGAGAGGGATCATTCAGGGCATGTGTTTAAGAAACTGCAAGACTGTTTTTGCTGCTCTTACAAAGGCTCTGGTTTGACACCAAACATATTTTTGAAAAATCAGAAAACATTCTATAGCTGCTTTTTATGTATGGGATAGTACTTAAGTTACTACGTGATCTAATTAGTCTTATTATGGAATTGATGAAGCGAGCATAACATGCGTTACGACTTGATATGCTGGTTGTGTACCCTTTGTTCAAGTTATTCCCTCTGTAAACTCTACATCTCCAATAAGGCAGCCAGCGCGTACTGTGCTGTACATTCAGATGCTCCACTTGCGCAATTGAAGTTTTCCTCGGTATGCATTGGGGCACGAACGTGCTTACTTGCGGATTACCAAAATGCGCGTTAGTGATAATTAGTGATAGAATTCAATGAGAGTTAGTGACTCTAGTTGCCAGTGCAAATATATATGTTTAGGTGTTGCTTTTGTACTGCGGTTGTGTAGCTGTGAAATTTATGGTTGCCCATAATGATCGCTGCTCAAGTATTTTTATGTTCAAAATTCGTTTGTACTAATAATGCACTGTTGTACTTATTATGCACCGTGATTGAATGGTTTGCCCAAGTTAGTGAGGGAATTACTGTCCTGCTCTCAAGGAAGACACGTTTAGGATGTCCGTCCCCACAGCGTGCCTTGGTGACTCGTCGTTCTTAGAAATTTGCTGAAAAGCGTGCACTAGAATTACAAATATCGTGCGCCAAAATCTCATGAAGGACTTGTTTAAGAATAAATAACCTTTTAATTTTTTTGTCGTTTCTATGAGGAACAGGTGTTGTGCTGTTAAAACCAAACTCGTGATTGAACACGAACTTTTCTCTTGGTTCGTTTCGTCTGTTCATTTGGTTGCCAGTTATCTTTATCTTTCGTTGTTCTTCGCAGCCAGTTGCTTCCCGCACTCTCTGTAGCTATGATACAGTTATGACTATTTTTTGCTCCCTAGGCCGCAAAAAAAAACATTTTTGATGTTTGCTAAACTTCTGATACACAGTGGTCATTTCTGGTATGATTTCTAGTATTCTTTTTTGTGTTATTTTTTGTCTAAATTTGTTAGTGTGAAATGATTCTTTGTTTTCATTAGTGTGCTTATTCTTTTTAAATATTGTCTTGCGTGTTGTTTTTAGTGCATTTTGTAAACTTTACTCGTATATCTCATCTTTGTAGCTGGCAACAGTAATCCTGGGACCAAAAATTTTTTTTTTTTCTGATTGGTATGTTTTTCTTTATTTTTCATATTGTGCGCAGTAAGTTTTTGCTTGAGTACAAAGTCATATACTCTTCTTTCTATTTTATCGCAGAGCGTGCAGAATTTTTTTAAACATTGAAGTGATATTTACGAGTTATTTTGTAGTGTTTTTCATTGTTTCTATTTCGCCTGTTTTTTTTTTACAAAGTTTGTGCATGTGAGCACTCGAGAATTGTTGTGGTTTGTGATAGCGAGTTACTCGCTCATCCCAGTTATTAATTCGTCTCTAGTTCATTTGTCGTCTGTCTCAGTGAAGTAATTTTGAGCTGGTGATCTTAGTGTACTCCAGGGCACCAGTTTGTAAGATGTAAGGTTGCAAGTAGGATCTCTCCCTATTGTTTGCTATCGAGCTACCTCGTCTTTCCATCTTCCACTGATAGAAGTGTCACTGTGTCTTCCTCAAATTGCAGCGGACGATTTGTTCGTTGGATGTGTTGGTGGGTTCAAGTTCTCACTGTCATACTGACATTGTGAGTCCTTATGATCACAGTTGAACGAACTCGAAACGAACTTTGTAGTGATTTTTTAACAAATTAGTTTTGAACTGTGATGAGTTTTAGATTTGGAAACAGGGATTATCAGTTAAGTTAGAAGCAGATCTGATGACTCACGTTTTAGGAGTTAAGCTAGCAAAATAGGTGAGCGAGACGGGGCTAAAGCTTGCACAATCTGAAGAGGGGCGAGAAAAGACGACTGGGACTTGCTCTAATGTAAGTTTGTCTTCTTTCCTGCATCCATTTGGTGCAAAAGCTTCCGATGGCGCTTACAGATTTTTTTCCAAGATGTTTCAGCGTCCACTCTCGACTGCAGCAAATACAGTATTTACAGTACTTGTGCTGGTATTCTTGTTACTTAGAAGCTGGCTTCTTATTCACCTAACGCTCAAGGGATCAAGGTTTTTTATGAACGAATTTATACCTAAATAATTGCTTAGAGTGTGTAATTGGCTGTGAACCTCTCGGTGAAACATTTGAAGCATGAGAGTGATGAGATTATAATTGGATGCTCTGAACGATAGCGGTCCATGTGGGATAATTTTGAGCTGGCCTAATTTTTATACTGTATTTTTTCTTTTGTAGATCTGTGGAATTACATACATCGAACAAATCTTTGTTTAATAAAGTAGATTTTTGACTGAAAATCGATCTGAATCGTACTGTCGTACATTTCGAAGTTTCTAGATTCTGTGCGCTTGATTATCCTTGTGAGTTAGCGGATTGTGGTTGCTCACCAACTTCATCTAGTGGGAAGGTGATCCCTGCCCTCTGCGTCTACTCGAAATGATTCTAGTGCTGCTGTTACGACTTATTTCTGCCAGATTTGTTTGTATTCAGGTGTTTATATTGAAACGGTGGGTGTAATCTGAGAGTGCTTGTAGCAATTCCGACGGTAGTGTTTTGTGGCTAATGCCAAATTGAGCGATCGTTTCGAAGCCAAAGTACCAACAAATAGCCTTTTCTCCATGAAAATGGTTGTGTCTTCAATGATGTAAAAACCATCGGAGCTACTAATACTGTTGTGTACTTTACATGGAAGATTGTCGTAGTGGAACGAGTTCCTGGCTACCTGCCCTGAGAACTTAAGGTTTCACGGCCACACTATCGCCAGCAACAACAGCGAGCTGCGAGTTTCATCTCGGCTCACAGTACCCCTTTCTGAAACTGGTCACTGAACTGCTCTGTCGGTTTCCACCAAGAGTGCCATATGATACTCGGATTTGTTGTAGGCATATTTGTTTGTATCATTAGCCATTTAAAGCCGCAAAGGAGTTCTTTAATAAAAAGAGTGAGAAAAATGTATTCTTTCTTATTTAAATCTTTTTCAAGACTCACGAAATGCTGTTGCTTTGAGCTACATTGAGTATTGTTTCAGACGCTTTGGAAGAAGGTGAGTGTGGGGTAGACAATTCAGTCTACTTCAAAGTTAACCAACTCATGCCTTCATTGTGCTTGCCGAATCAGATGGTTCAATCATCAATTGATACAGAACGGTGTTCATTACGACTAGTCAGGTTAAATTTGTTGCTAGATTGCTCTGTGTTCTGAGAATTACGAATATATGTCTGTGCAACATTGTGTCCGCTTAAAATGTAAATGTAAAATTGATGAAGCAGTAGTGAAGTTGACTGAAACTGTAATGACCGTATACAATCAGTGTTGTCCAATTGTAACTCGTACAATTATACCGAAAAATAGACGAAAGCCCTGGATCACTGAAGACACCGTGATAAACATAAAGAAACGTCAAGCGTACCTAGCCCTCCTTTGCGAAGGGCGAATATCTAGAGAAATATAAAAGATTCAGAAACTAAGCGACAAGCCAGATAAGGTCATAAAAAACTACTTTATGCTTAAGTTTACTTAATTTAAAGCTGACATTAAAAAGACTTGGCGCCTCCTTAACTCTTGCTATAAACCGAATAACGCCGATAAGGAAAAAGTTTAACCTTATGTTCAAAATAATTTAAAATACCACGAGAAGAAAAATATTGGTAATCTTTTGAACAATTTCTTCGTAAACGTAAGGAAAACTACAGCTGATGTTATTCCAAGTGAACCTACTGATCACCTGGCACGTGTGGATCATATTCGTGAACACAACTCTTTTTTTTCTTTACGCCTACCAACTCTTCCGATGTAATTGCGTGCATAAAGAACCAGAGAAATAAATCGAGTGAGTTATGAACGTTTTCGACTAAAGTACTTAAAGCTTTTGTTGATATTGCAGCCCCGCTCATATCCAATATTATCAACCAGTCTCTCTTCCTAGGCACTTTCCCGAACTCCCTCAAAGTTGCTAGAGTAATCCTTATTTTTAAAAATGGTGAAAAAAACTGTGTAAATAATTATAGACACATATCTGTGCTACCAATTATTAGCTAAGTATGCGAGAAAATTGTGTATAGAAAGTGTATTCTTATTTTGAACAAAAATCATTTTTCTATGACAACAATTTGGTTTTCGCTCTAAAAAATCAACAACACAGGCTATATTAAATCATTGACAATACCTTTATTCTAATACAGATGAAGGAAAGCCTGTCTTCTCTGTATTTCTTGACTTTCGGATAGCATTCGATTATGTGGACAATAACATATTACTCTCGAAACTACACTGTTATGGCATTCGAGGGGTTGCCCATGATTGGTTCAGATCATACCTAACAAATCGGAAGCAATACGTTGTCATTGACGATGCAAAATCAGACCAACAGACAATTAGCCATGGAGTTCTGCAACGATCCGTCCTTGGGCCTCTCCTATTTCTTATTTTTATCAATGAAATTAAATTTACATTATTTTTCAAATTCATACTTTTGGTCAATGACTGCACGCTTTCTACGGTCCTTCCAAACCTAAATCCCGCTCTGATTGCGGAGAGTATAGATAACGAACTCCGAAAGCTTTCATTGTGGCTTAAAGCTAGTAAAATGTGCCTTAATATCGATAAAACATATATTACATTCTCAAACAAGGAAAATATATCTCTCGCACGCATTAAAATAGGCGAAGGTGAAATCAAAGAAACCGACTCATGTATGTTCCTGGGCATCATAATAGATAGACATCTGACCTTCAAAGAGTACATGCCCATATTAGTACTAAGTTATCAAAATCCTTTGGAATCCCAAATAAAGATAAAAATTTCCTGCCTGAAACAGCTTTACAAATGCTTACCGAACGCTCATTCTACCATACTTGCAATACGGAGTAGAAGCATTGTACGAAACTGATAAAAAATAAAACCAATATACTTTTTACTCTGCAAAAAAAGCCATCAGAGCGGTAAATAATCTAGAATATAATACTCACACAAATGATTCATTCAAAAGTTTACAAATACTCAAACTTATGGATCCCAACAAACTCTCCATCTTTAATTTAATTTATAAAACATTGACCAATGATGGCAACCTCAAAAAATTATTAACTACACAAACTGGTCGTCGCGGCCAATTAACCCGTAATAGAAGTATATTCAGGCTTCCTTATTATTCAAAAATTCGGTCGAAACACAATATCATCGTAGTTGGAACTAAAACTTGGAACTCAATCCCTGCGGAGATCCGTGCAAGTAATTCTTACAAAGGATTCAAAATAAGTCTTGAATCTCATTTCCTATCAGAATACCAGTCGTGTAAGATATCCAAGTCAAATTCGTCTCCTACATGAGTGGTCCTGATAAGGTACCTTAAGATTACCTTATCAGGACCACTCATGTAGGAGACGAATTTGACTTGGAAATCTTACACGACTGGTATTCTGATAGGAAATGAGATTCAAGACTTATTTTGAATCCTTTGTAAAAATTACTTGGTTCGTTTGGTTTTGCCATGGTTAATATCGTTGATCTTCAGGCTACTCTCAAATCGTTCATAAAATATACTGTTAACATCTAGTTTATATGACCTACTCGTATTTTTTAAAATGAAGCATCGAATATCGAGTTAACTATTTCATTGATCAGTCTAAGACGTTACTAGGATAAGTGAATTAGGTTGATTGCAGGATGCCCTAGAAGTCGCTGAAGTTATTCGGACCCACAGGTAGCTATACCCAAATTTGACCATTGAACTAGACTTAAGAACCAATCTACTTTTGTATCACTTGTGTTAAATAAATTGTTTAATTTGTGTAAAAATGTTCACTTTCTTCATCCTCAACCATTCCTTGGTTTCGTCTGCAGCATGCTTTGGATCGTTGTCTTGTTGGTAGGTCCATCCACGTTTCAATTTTAACAAACGAGCTGAAGGTAGGAGTTGCTCTTCCAATATTTCACAATTTTTTCTGCCATCCATGGTTCCTTCAATGATTTGAAGTTTACCTACCCCTGATGAGCTGAAACATCCCCACACCATGGTTGAGCCACCTCCAAACTTAACAGTGGGTATGGTGCACTTTGGTTTATAGCCTACTTTTCGCTTCGTTGCCCCCAAACATGTTTTTTTCTGTTCCTCCCAAATGTTCGATTTTAGTTTCATCTGACCACAGTACTGAGTTCCAGAACACTGCTGGCTTGTTCAACAAATGATCGTCGGCATACTTCAGCCTGGCCTTGACGTGACGTTTCTGGAGAAGAGGTGTCATACTTCAATAGTAGTTTGAGGCCGCTGCACTACTGTTCGGGCCAATTTAGGATTAACTATTTGCTAATGTTCCCTGGACGGCTAGTTCGAGGCTTGCTGAGAATCGTATTCCGGCGTTTTCACTTACGTATTATGGTTCCAAGCGAGGCTGTAGAACCACACAGTTGTGCACAAATTATCCGATATCCCATACCTTCATTATGGGCCTCCACCATACGTTCGTGAAGGTCTGGCTGATGGCCTTATTCTTACCCATTCGTACGACCTTTCAGAACAAGAGCTGCTGTACCAATGACACGTTATTGGAGATGAGTGCTAACGAAAGTTCGGTTGTCAAATATTAGAATGTATTAAAATATTGTGGAATAATCTTACAATAATTTTAATGCTTAATATTGAGAAAAAATCGGGTATTGTAAACTTTTGTTCACGGACTTATTATATATGTTCGTATATAGTTTTTCTACTGAATGTTTGTGGGTTTTAGATGTATCATTAACCTTTATACTATTGTTTACATAAAGTCGGATTTTTGTAATTGCACGTGGTTTATAAATGTGGGATCTGGCGATTTAATCAATTAAATTAGATTTAATGTTGTTTTATTTTGCTTTCCACTGTATTTCCTGTATCGTATATTGTTGATACATTTTTGTAGACACCCTGTTTAAGGGACTAGTGTATATTCCCCGTCAATAATGTCGGGATTCAATAATCATCAATACTATTTATGAGGCATACGGTACCAAAGTAAGCGTCCAGGTTGGGTGACGTAGAAGCCATCGTATCTCAGCAACTTAAAGAGGTATTCGACATATTGTAGCCATCTTTCTCTACCTCGACTCACTCTATAGACAAAGGAAAATTTGGAGATATAGATACTCACTCTATAGACAAAATTTGGAGACAGCGGTATACAGAACTCATTTTCGCTATGTGTATTTGGCGCTCGGACCGCATGATTCTAGGGGCCTCAGGTAACAAAAAGCCAGGTGTCTCCTTAAATTTATCAATAAATAAATAAATAACCATAAATTTTTCATGGGTAATTTCTCATACGTTATTACAATGGGAATCTCATTGAACACATTAAATTAGTCGATCCGTCTTGGTTGATTGGTCTGTCTCCTTTCACGCTCTGAAAGGAAGCTTAATGACTCTATCTGTGATACCGGTTTTAGCTGGGCGTAAGTTCAAGAATATTTTATTCGCGGTTACTAGTAGGGTGGATATATTTGTTTGTCATCCATTGCTGAAAGATTCAATATTTTCTCCAAAGAAAATATCGAATCCCGTCATTTATGATGGGTCGTGTACACTACACCTTTCTCACTTCAAATTAATTCAAATCAAATTTAAATTAATCCAAGTCAAATTCAAATTAATCCAAGTCATATTCAAATTAATCCAAGTCAAGGTAAAGTGTATCCACGTCAATTTCAAATTAATCCAAGTCAAGTTCAAATTAATCCAACCCTAAGTTGAGTTAAGAATTGACATAATCACTCGTTAATTTGAGCGTTTTGTGTTAGATATGTATCTTTTGGATGTGATGAGCAAGAAAAACGTTTTTCCTTTCAGCAAGGAGAACATAAATTTGAGAAAAATAAAAACAAGCAGTCGCAAAATGTAAATCACGTAATCAGGTTGGTAAAACATCAAAATATTTCGATAACTTGAAGAACTGACAGAGCCCAATGAACGTGTGTGACTACCCTCGATTAAAATATTCTTGTGCTTGTGCACTGGTGAAATTCGTATTACAGATACGCGGTCATTAAGTACACCCAGCTTGATTATAAAATTGTAATCTTTGAGATTTTCAGATATTGATGTAATAACAGTCTCTTTCTTTCATGCATTAACTTCAATATTCTACCTATGTAAATCTTAGAGCGGGACAGAAATACGGACGTACCAACTATCTCAAACGATTTATACACATATTTATTTATTTGGTGTCCTATGCTTCATAAGCAGCAGACCCCGAACAAATATATAAATAACTGAACACACCCAGGATATTATCAGGTAAGATTATTAGCCAAGAAGTTCATGAAAAAATTGTTTTTTTTCCTCGCAATAGGTTGCATTTTTTTGAACAACAGATTTACTTTTCATGGCCGCAACATTTTCTAGCTTGTTAACAAAAGTGAGCGGATGACAGTTTATTATATAATTTTAATAGTATCTATGATACCATTAAAACAGATTTAAATTATTGGACATGTTGCAGACAGGAGATACATGAAATATCTGTGTATTTGTATATTTATAAATTTGGCAAACTATTACAGTAGGGATGCTCAGTATGGGCGCACGTTAATGATATTTATAAGCTTCACTGACTCATTTCAGCCACGGTTTGCAATTTTGACGAGCAAGTTGACTATTATAACATAAGTTAATTTTGCATTAATACCGTAAGAACGTTAACTGATATAATTTTTACAGAAAAACTTTATCACCCGTGTACTCCCATAGGTTCGGCCGTGTGTGTAGTAGACGAGAAGCTCAACTCCAAAAGAAAAGTCCCTTTTGAAGGCTTTGTGTTGAAAAACTTCATTTTATTTCTCGGCCAGCTGAAAGAAGCCGTCATTCGCGCGACGACTCTTTTTGAGTCATCGATCAACTGGCAATCGATGTTCATTTAATTCTCTGTTCATCGAGAGTTTACGGCGACACATGGGAAAAGAATTCCTTCATTGAAATAGCTTACTAATACCCGACTGTAATTCTGTGTCTCTTATGGAGAACGAGACAAAACTTGACTCAAACTTCGAGATCGCCACCAGCCTATGTGCTTCAGGCCACGTTGGGCTGAATTGGTCACTAATTTCATCTTCCGTTGACTATTTAGCAGTTGTTCAAAACTTGGGATTTTTGGTCACAATTTACTTCCATCGTTATTTTAGCTTGGTCAGAAAATCATTATTTTCCTGTCAAGTAAAAAAAATGTACAGGGTGGTGCAAAAAGAAAGCATGGATTTCAAACTCGCAAAAAATTACTAGTATAATTAGCTAGTACAATTTGCCATTGTACTCCCACCACTGATACTACGCAAGTCAAATCCATGCGTTCTTTTTGCTCTACCCTATATCAATGAGCTAATCAAAGTTTATTCCTGCACCTACTGAGTATGGTATCGCCAGGTAATGAAATATCAACTGGAAACCACGGAGTAAACTGCCCTGCTGGAGAGACCCCTGGCAGTGTTGCCAAACTCTGGTGAAAATTCTGTAGCTCAGAATCTTCCAAATCCACAGGGTGGCACTTCATTTTCGCAAGCCCTGTATTTCCAATTTAAGGTCTCTCGAGAACGTAAGAATCCATGTTCAAATTTATTTTTTCCTGTTTTTCTAAATCATCATTGTATTTTTCCTTCGATCGACGAGCGTATCACATTACTTGCGTAAGAATACCGTCAAAACTTCGAAAGGCTTGAATGGTTTTGTAAAATAAATATTTACCATCACACGCATTTGTCACATGTTAGTATTCTATACGATTATATTTATTGTAATTAGCTACCGGTGTCTCCCTTAACGGTTAAAACTCAGAAAGAAGCATTATGTTGTGACGGCTTGTTGCTGTCTTGCTCTTAACACAGGGTTGCTGCACCCAGAGTCCTCTCAGAGGGCTACAACTAACGTATCAGCGAATTAGCACTCCCACTGGGAAAATGTGAGGTCCCAAGGTGAGAGTAAGGTACGTAAGCCTTCTTTTTGTTGAAATAGAATAAAATTTTTGTTTTGTTTCTGACCATCTTCTTCGGTCCGCTGCTGTTCTGTTGTTCAACACATACTACTTTTTTCTTCAAATTATTTTTATAAACTCATTTCCTAATTTACTATGTTTTTTAGCGCAATGGATTTTGTGTGAGTATACATGTTGTGCGTAGATTTCCGGTTCCCTTGAATCCATACTAAATGGTGTCTTCTTCTTCCCTTTTTTGGAACACATTTGTTGTTGTTAAGAAGGCTTGAACTAATTTATGTCATGTAATCTAATGGCGCACGCAGAGTGAGAACTTACATCGATGCACCAAAGAGAGCGGCCTGTACTTCTGCATCCAAGATTTTGGAAATTTTGTCATTGCTGCCAAACCCTGCGTCCAAGTGTCGGAAGCGTCTGCTTGAGTTTTTATTACCCCAGAAAGTGTTATCCCAAGTATTGTCCCGACACTTCAAACTAATTCATTTCAATTTTCTCAAAATCCATCATTGACCATTTCAGATTACATTTTGTTAGCAATACTATTATATAATCATGTATTTTTTGTCATCATGTTACTATTAAACAGTGATCATACGTGTTGAGCATCATACTGTTAAAAATACAAACCCAATTACAAATTCTTTTGCTGTTAGCAAGTTCATTTACCTACCCAAGATATTTCGTAATAATGACTTGCTCACGGTAATTTTCCGATATCTATGTTTAAGTTTATCATCACCATGTATGTAGAGCAAGGGCCATCATTTCACTTTCCAAGACTGCACTCGGGGTTTGTCATGCAGAAATTTTGAGCGCTTCAAGCGAAACCAAGTATTATCGGAAACTTTCTCGCCGAAACTCACTAGAGTGTCATGTAGAGTTCCTACAGTTTCAAATGATGAATCTCATGAACTGATCAGTTGTTTCGAAGTAACGCTCTCTTTGAACCAACGTTATTTTGTTTAGGTTCACTGTTTTCCTCCGGTGGGCCTCTAGATTTTTTACGACTCAGCTCAAGACTTTACCTTCATTCCAGAATTCCATCCCATGAGCAGTCAGCCAGTCACCTGCAGTGCCAGTGTTGCGCTAGCATTTGTGAGGGAAAGTATAGCAGTTTTGTCTCCTGTAGCGGTTGCATCGTGCTAAGCTGTTGAGCTGTGTTCGCTCGGACGTTATTCAACAAAGATTTCATTTTAAAAGTGTCTTAGTATCAAAAAACGTTGATCCGTGAGAGAATACAAAATTCTGAGACCATAACAGAAAAATTTTAATTAGTTAATCATTCTAACAGTTATAAACTTAAAGTGGTTTAGACATATCCCACAATTCGTCAGAAAAAAAACAGCATCAGTTTAAGAAGACAGAAAACCTTTTAAGTTTCCTTTGTGCCAGACTTCAACAGAACGCAAGTGAGTACCTCATGCTGTACAGTGTCACACGCGCTTAATTACGTCATATATAAATTATGAAAGTAATCAATTTACTTCATTTTAAACTAACTTTAATTCTTCGTAACTTGACTGTCAGGGGTTGTGCTGTCAGGAGTTGTGCTGTCAAGAGTCGTGCTGTCAGGAGTCGCGCTGTCAGGAGTCGTGTTGTCAGGAGTCGTACTGTCAGGAGCTGTGCTGTCAGGAGTTGTGCTGTCAGGAATCTTGCATAAAATTTGCCGTGTTTATAGCAGTACAGTGGGCAGTGAAAGTTCTTCTGTCGACTTGGCAATTCCACAACTTTTTTGGGCAGAAATGCAAAGATGATAACATTTTCAAACAAAATCTTTGCACATAAAGTTAGCCCAACCAAAAATGATTTCTGAAAAAGTTCAAATTTGATCATTTCTGGCCAGAGAGGCAGCATGTGGGACAACCAAATTGTGAGGAGGACTTTCATTGCCGGCTGTACACGAGGATGAGGTAGAATATTTGAAGACCCGACCTCTGAGCAACATAATTAGAAGTTCACTGAACATTTGTTCCGATGCGCTGTTGGTAGACGATCTTATTTGCGTTAAATACGCGTTCTCTTATAAAATGCGCTCATGCCTGCATCTTTGACACCTAAACAATGAGTGTCGCGTTTGAGTGTCATTGGTTCGTCTCTGCGTAGCGTGCAGTGGTCATTGTGCAGCTGCGAACAGGTGCAATGTTGTGTAAAGTATGCTGATGCGTAAGAGTGCAGTGTACAGTAAATCATACAGCTGTTGACAAGCACAGTGCCACGCAAATTGTACAGATGCGTAGAGTGCAGTGCCGAGTTAATCATAGATCTGCGTATAAGCCCGTTGATTGTGAACCAAACATCTGCATGCAAGTGTAGTGCAGCTGCGTTCTAGTATACAGCTGCGTTCTAGTACACTGCCAAGTAAACTGAGCAGATGTGTGTATGAGTTTAATGCAGAAAAAAGTGCACTGCTACGTAGCAGCTGCTTTTAATGGTAAATTGCACTGCTGCGCGCACTGCACAGGCGTAGAAGTGCAATTTGCAGGATAGTGCCCAGCTTCGCCATCACAGTCATGAAAAATATTTCCCAATTTATGCATGCTGTGAAATGCTCTGCCATTTTTTTTACGCTTATAACAATTTCTCACGAACCACATAATATTCGGTCAAATTATCTGATCGCTTTACTCCTTCCCTGATGATGACAGTAACGCCTAATAGCTCGGCTGTGAGGAGTAAATTATGAAAGGCTGCAGCACTCTCCGCGATTTGGGTGCATGGAACATCATTTCCTTGCTTTTAATTCTTGCAGTGTTGAAAGTTTCCAGGTGTTCTCTTGTTTGTTCCGGTCCGTGTCCCAGTGCAGCGACGGCAGACGAGGCTCTATTAAGCCCTGGTGTTCTTTCTGCTTTCTGGAGCAAGAAAAAAATCTACGGCAAGGGTAGGCTATCGTTCATTTCCTTAGACGGTCACATAGATTGACCAAACTCAATGCATTTATGTATTTTACCCTTATTGAATGTTTTGAAAGTTTTGATTGCGAGAAGATGCATGATAAAAGACTTACCCATAGTTTTTCTACCTAACAGAAATTCCACGAGAAGGTGAGTACTAAAAAAGAAACACGCCGCTAACTGTTGATTATAACGTTCAGAAAAATTTATTCTCATATTGACTTTAGGAAATAGGCGTATTCAAGTTAAAACTAACGAGTTGCTGTGTGAGATATCGTGCATACACAGCCAAGTGAGGGGAGACTTCAACGGGGTAATGTTGAGTGCACGTACGGTGTTGCTGTTGTAGTAGTGAGCCACTTGTTGCCGTCTGGAGTAGTGGGGAACTTGTTGCCGTCTGGAGTAGTGGGTAACTTGTTGCCGTCTGGAGTAGTGGGGAACTTGTTGCCGTCTGGAGTAGTGGGTAACTTGTTGCCCTCTGGAGTAGTGGGTAACTTGTTGCCGTCTGGAGTAGTGGGTAACTTGTTGCCGTCTGGAGTAGTGGGTAACTTGTTGCCGTCTGGAGTAGTGGGTAACTTGTTGCCGTCTGGAGTAGTGGGTAACCTGTTGCCGTCTGGAGTAGTGAGTAACTTGTTGCGTCTGGAGTAGTGGGTAACTTGTTGCCGTCTGAAGTAGTGGGGAACTTGTTGCCGTCTGGAGTAGCGAGTAACTTGTTGCCGTCTGGAGTAGTGGGTAACTCGCCGTCTGCATGTGAGTGGTGAGTAATCTAAGCAGGAACATTATCGTTGATGTCAACATTTCATAGTTCCGTTACATTAGTACAGCTGTGAGTTTTATGGAAATACACAGTAGTAAGTTTCTCTTATTTAAACTTACATTTCACTCAACGTGTTGTTTTGCTTCATTGTTTGAATCATGAAATCATAAAAACCCTAATTGAGTTTTTTTGTCATTTAACAAATGACGTATGCCAAGTGAAGCTGACCCTCATTTTCATGACGTGCCGCAAATACTGCCTTCAGTTTGAATTTTTATTTCTGACGAATTCAAGAACTTTTTGTGTTTTGAAAATTATAAGCTGGTAATTCTCTTCACATGAATTTCTTATGCTAACGTGACCATAATATGTGAGGCTGGTCGAAACATTTTTAGTCACAGCTTTCTCACACTCTTTCTTTGCTTCTGACATTATTATACTGCGATTGTTTGGTCGTCTAATTTCTCTTCATCTTCTGTTAGTGTTTTCCGATGACCATGATTATCTTTAGCTTCTGCAATCACTGCCACCACCATCCTTTCACTATCGCCAACATCGACTCTAGAGCTCATTATCACCCAACTACAAGTGTCTGGTGTAGTTGCTGCTGTTTTTGCTGCTATTTGAGTGAAACTGCACCAGCTGCTGCATGCGGCGCAGCTCACTGCTTGCTTCGGTGAACATATCCACCTCGACAATCCTTGCGCTTAAGCGCATTAAACTTCAGCTCCTATGAATTCTGCACTTTCAAACAAACTTCAACATCGCAGCAATAGGCTATGAAATTTCAAATTCCTCCTCAAGGTTGCGTGCTCGTGAGAATTAGATCTTTTCCTTCAATGTTCGTTGTTCAAGCCCGGACGTGCTGCCCTGCTCGTCACCAGTCACCAAATTCTGGACCCTCACCGGCGAGGTACTTTCGTTGTCGCGATCCTAGGTTGTTATGCCCTGATGCTCGTTCCTGAGATTTCGACTCAAAATTTCTCCTGGATTGCCTATTTACACATAACCAACCATTTTTTGAATCATCAAACGAAACGTAAATAAAAGTGGTTTGACAGGCAATTATTGGGATGAGTTAAATCGAATGTTTCGAAACGCACAATGATAGAGAACGAATAAGAGTATACAGTAATTGCACAGTAATTGATTTTAGCAAAAAACAGTTCTTGAAACACTCAGACAAAACTGCAGCCTGGCGGCATTATCATAATTTAGTTTACTGTTGTGCTTGTGATGTGCCGCAGCTTAGAATTCAATTCGTCCAAATTCATTTCTTAGACGTAAATACATACATTGCATAAATCAACTCGATGTTCAACAAATTACTTTTTATTCTAAAAAGTTATTGAAAATTTCGCGGCTTCTGACACTGAGTATAGTTGAGTGACTTAAAATGAAAATATATTGAAACTTTTTTGGAAAATTGTTGTTCTTTCTACTCGTCAGTTTTATAGAAGCTCCAATTCTATCCTCATAATAAGAAAAGTTGAATACAAACTCAGTTCGTTTTTGAAAAATTTTCGAGCAGTTTCTAATTAATGTACTGAATTATATAGCAGCAACATGCGTAAATTTCTAAAACTTTTTGCAGTCCTAATTAAATAATTATAATTATCGATGATGATTACGATGAGCTGATAGCAAAATTCACACAAAATAAATACAAGATATGATGTTGATTATAATAAGTTGCAAGCGAACTTTAAGCAAAATAATTGCAATTACCGATGTTAATTACAACGAGCTGCACGCAAAATAAAAACTAAAGCCTCAGAGTTAATACTGATAATTACGATGAGTTGCACGCTCTGATAGCTGCGACTCGTGGGCGAATCAAGCGAGGCTTGCCTAATCAAACAATCATTGTTTTTGTGATAATTTTCCTGCAATTAATGTTAATGCCTACTTCAGTACATGACAGCGTCGATTTCTAACTCATCGTGCCGCTAATGGAAAAAGACTCAGCTACTCTGTTTTGCAGACATAGTAACAGGCGCTCACTAAAAATATAGCTTGCTTGGTTGTAATATGGTTCCTCCCATCACTTAACAGAGGGCATTCTGCCTCCTTGCAACTGAAGGGCACAGTAAACCTTTCTTTTATCCCGTACAGCGTGCTAAGTTTACTCTGATTACATACTACCGCTGATACCGTGGTTAACCTTCAGGGTTTTCTCCTCCGTTGCTGTTTATCTTTCATAAATTGTGCGCTTGCAGTTACTTCCCGCACTTATGATTACCAAACGCGCCCTGAACAGCCCTTGTGCAACCGCCGAATTCGCTGTCAGCTCTAAAGCAATGCGCTCATTACAGTCATCACTGCTCAGGCCGGGGTGACGGCAGCGGGTGCAGGGTACGATGCAGAGACAGGTAGAGCAGGAGAACAGAGTTTTGCTCGATGTCGAACATGCAGCCTGAGAGCGGCGTTAGTCGTTATCACTTCCCTGCCTGCGTTTCGACGTGATGAAGTGACCTGTTGTGCTCTAGCAGGAGATTTACAATACCAAGCTCGTGTGATCAGTTTTTGAAGAACTTTCCATCTTGGGATCAATTTAGGACGTTGAGTTTGAAATTATGATAACTTTATGTGCATTTGTGAATCAATTATGAAATTTATTTTCTGGATTGACGCTAGCATGCACACTACATAGCTTAGTTGTGTCTGTGTAGTAATTTATATTTTATAAAACATTGCGAACCTGTAATATTGTCAACCTTATTATTGAAAGCTGATCTACTCGACAACCTCTGTACAACCTAACGAAAGCTAATTAATCTGACCGTTATAGGGTACGCAGAAAGTCCTTGAACTCTATAAAATGCGTTCGAATTTACTGTACATGAAGATGATAAAATAAAAGGCACTGTGAGATTGATTGACAATAATTTTGTGAAATAACTGAAGATATTATGTGTTTTCAATTTGTCTTATTTCAGCTCACGTTAACCCGGCACCCTTCCGTCAGAAGCTTTCTACAGAAAAAACAAGTTTTCTCCTGGTATGTTGGCCCATTATCGCTGGAGAGATTTCTTCAGAGAATCTAACTAGAAGACGATCCTCAGTAGTGCCCAACTCTTTATGATTACTCATAACATGACTGTCGATTTTGGTATTTTTAATAGCTTAGCAACATCCGGACTTGGTTTTCCTGCGTGGTGTCGATCATGTTCACCCATTTTCCGAGGGCAGAAATAAATTGTAGAAATGAATTTAAATTTAATGAAAGATTAGCAGTAATTTCAAACATCCTTAGTTATTTTAACACAAGCATGTTAAGTAACTGTAAAAAAGAAAGACGAACAACTTTCTGGTGCTGCCTGTATATTACGAATCGAAAGAAGCGACCTCAATATAAATAAATAGAATCAAAATTTACAACATTCAGGTCTTATTTTCTTCCCCCTAATAACCCAAGAAATAAGCGTAACCACAATTGCTTTGATAAAGATCTTTGAGATATTTTGTACGAAACGAGTCACAAATTGCCGTAAACGTGGTGCAGAGCAGAGATGGAACTTGAGATGGGAGCAGTGAAAGCCTGCGTGTGTGCACTGAGAGAAACATACGCACATCACGAGCAGCAGCTGGCTTGGCTCGCCCTCCATCTTCCCGCAGCACGACGCTAATTTCACTATACCGCCGCTCCTGCAGTTTTATGTAGTGCTCACCGTTTTGACAGGAGAACCCATCGTGTCCAACCTTAACACGTTAACTGCGATGGGCTAAACCGAAGTTCAATTTTCAGTTCAAATCTTAAGACAATTATAGTGAGCAATTTTGAAAATAGCAAACATTAACTGAATCATGCCCTCAGATAGCTTTCATCAAGTATTAATAAAAATAAAGTTAGAGACAGCAAATCGGGTTGCAATATCATGAAAACCCCCTCCGTGATCGCAGGAGGGTCCTTCGCAGAAAACGTGTTAAAGGTTTTTAAGATAATTGGATATAGACATCAAATAGGGCAACAATGAGTGATGAAATAGATTAGAAGCGTTTTAATACTAATCGCCTCAGAATTTTAACATTTCTGCTCACATTTTTCTGAATGTGCGATATGCTGGTAGCTTAAAAATTTCGTTTCACATGGCCAGCTAAGAACACATTTTTAGTTCGTGTACAAGGCCAACGTACGGGAACGTTGCTGCCACAGTATCAAGATTGTGGCCCACAGCCCAAAATTTCGACTTGTGTTTCTTGTAATCATTGAACAGCATATCTTTAATGCAGCACAAATCCTGTGCTTCTCATTACTGATGTTTCTTAGGCAATTTATCAAAAAAATTGGTAAATTGAAATTAATTTTACAAATGTACCCGAGTTTCAATGAATTCAACTCTTTTACCGATTGTCCCTCTAATTGTGTAAATTATACTAATATTTTTGAGTCAGTTCTTCTGAAGTCCTGGAACGCTGTAACGCTGCTCTCTGTTATCAGAATGACTAAATAATTAAGACTCGCCTAGAACAAAACTTCCAAAGAATATAGCAACGGTTCACACTGACTTAGAGCTTCACCCAACTGCTCTATTTTCGCCGCTGCATATCAACCAATACTTTGAGAATGCTTTTCAATATATTTCGTTTCATTGTTTTGTAGCGTAATCACGCAATGCAAAATATCTGCCCTACGATTTAGCACTTAAAGTGTGAAAGTCATGTAACGGAACTCACGCTGCTTGCTGCGTGAGAAATACCAAAGGAACGCGATTCTTCTCACATTAAATAAATGCTAGTCAGTTAGGACTTCTCACGCATGGGGTCATTCGTTTCGATATTCATTTTTAATTTTTCGCGAATGAAATTATTGTTGTAAATGTTTCTAACAGCATCATATCGAACAGATAGTTCCGTTAGGCTTGCAGTAGATTAACCGGATTCGGGTGTAACAAACATACCATGGAACCTTTGCAAACGAATTAGTGTCTATTCAGTTACGCCTAGAAATACTCGCCTGTAAGCACGTTTGCTCTGAACGTCCTTGCACCGATCACTAGGTTACCAACACAGAGCTAGGCAACGTAGTTTTAGGATGTAACTTGTAACGAACATAAATTTTTGGTCCAAATTCCGAGACATATCCTGACGGAACCCATATGTCGATGTTTAATTGAGCCGAGATGAGAGTTCATTTCGCAGTTAGAATGTGTTTAAGGTTTTTCTTTCTCAAAATCAATCGTGTATAAGAGCTAAATAGTATAACAGTATCAGTCCCATATCCTGTGGGTATAAGCCAATCTGACAAGTATTCCAAAGTTAAGATTTCTAGATGCTATAATTTGTTTGTTCCGAAGATTTAGTTTGTTTTTTAAGAAGAACTCCAGCTTACTCGGGTTATAATTTCATTGAAAGCAGAGAAAAATTTTTTTTTGCAAATCAATTTGTTAACTTATTTAAAATTCGACAATTTTCCTATTGTAATCAAAAATATACAATAATTATGCCCCAAACTTTGGGTTCTGCGTGTATTCTTAAATTCATTTGACTCTTGAATTCTTGTTTTTTACATTCCCTCGTCACCCAAGATAATCAGTCAAAGTGATACTTTGTATTACACTATTTTCAAACTCAGAGCTGCACTCTATATAACGAGTGAACTTCCTATTTTCCAACACTAAATGGATTAACTTCAATGTCAAGATCTCCTTCACCCAAGCGACCCAAGGCCAAACACGTTCGTAGGTGGCTTTTCGACCAAATTGATTCACCGTTACACCTCAGTCTCGCCCCGAGCTCGGCTCACCTACAGTGCAATCAGAGTTTAGGAGCAACTAACAGAACCTCCAGCGAGCAGCTATGCGTCGAAAAACCGGCGCTTATGGGAAGTTTTTACGGTACTTTAGGAGCGAAACAAAAAGCCAAGTCCGGTTCTGAGGCCCGAGGACGCGCGTGATTGAAGTGACCTTGCGGACGGTGGCTTCTGTGGTGAATCTCTGCCTTGACTTCGACGAAAAGAAACATTTCATTTCATCACGCTTGTTGATTGCAAAATGTTTAGAACTAATTATTTCTTCTCCTGACGACTGGCAGTGAAAGCGCGGGAGGATGAGGTAGGCATCGACGTGAGGTGCAAAGTTCTGCATGAAGAAATCATGAGTTTTTCGCGTTCCGAAATGAATGTAAGAAAGTGTTCACGAAGCAATAATTGTGAGAAGTTGACCATTTGTTGTGATTTTGTTCTAATCAAAATTTTTCCTGTTTGTTCACAACGTCGCTTAAAATCATATTTTTTCCTTTATTGCAAACCAATTGTTCCTAGAGTTTATTGACAATTAAAATTTTTAATTATTTACCCTGCATCTGAGAGGTAAAAGAGCTGATTCTTAAATTATGCGTAAACAACGGGTGTTCACCATTGTTTGGTGCATTATCAGTCGTTGTCTAACGAAGCAACTGACTTGCACATTATGAGTGTGGTGCACACTTCACATCGGAGCAAAATAATCAAGCAAACACTCGCGTTATTGCGAAGGTCTTAGAGATATTGAAGAAATGTATTAAATTTGGAGCTTTTTGAGATAAGAGCCTGAGAAACTGTCGCATACGTCCTTGTTTTTGCCGGCGTACTTAGGATTGACTGATGTACAGGCGCTCAGCCATTAGAGGACACCGAGTTGCAGCGTTGACTTCTTGCAGAACGACTTCCTCATGCCGCTACTGCTGACATTTCCGAAACTATTTCAGGAACGTTTAATCCTAATATGGATTTAGGTAAACTCAAACTTCTGTCACTGTTGCTTTGCATTAGAGTTGGTTTTTGTTGCTGCAATTTTTTCAAAACTCTTGTATTTTCTTGGTTCACGCTGAAAAACTCTCAAATCTTCTTTCCCCGATGTAAATTTTGATGAATTTACTCAAAGTTTATTAAAGATGAAAACAATAACTAAAATAATTTAAAAACATAACTATTGCCATTCATTTTTCCCTTTAATTAATCTGAAAAATAAGTGACTTATTTTCATAACACAAATCTTTCACCACGAACTCATTTAGCAATTTTTACCCCAGACGAAAACAAAATTGAACACTACTTAGATCTCTTTTGTGAGCTGTACATGGTGAGGCATATTTGGTCAGGTGTACCTGTAAAGTAAATAAACTCGCTGAGGTACAGGGTGGCGCATAAGTAACGCACCCTTTTAAAGGCAAATTTTAAAGTTTTATTACCGCAATATACACTGGGTATCTGTAGACAGGATACGACATGTAAATAAACTTTAAGAGTTCCTCTATCGTTTGCAACAAACCCTATCTTTTTACCTTTCATAGTTTATTTATTTTTAATTTTTTAAAAGGTGCGTTGCTTATGCGCCACTCGGTATATTGGGTAAGGTAGACCTAGCGAAGTATATTTGCTTAAGAAACATGGGAGGGTTACTCTGGGAGGCTAACCTCGTGAGGAATGTTACCAACAAAGCCTGGTGAGGTATGTTAGGTAAGGTAGGCCTGGCAAGGTATTTTGACAAAATAAACATTGTGAGGTATATTAGGTAAGGTAGGCCGGCCTAGAAAAATATATTTACTAAATAACCCTGGCGAGAGACATGATACTTGGCGCTGTAGACACTGTTCGACACTGTACTGCAAAGTAAACTTCGTCAGATACTTGGTGGCTGATACGTGGTGCAGTAGAACTGGTGAGGGATTCTTGCGAGGTAGAGCTGGTAAGGAGTATTAGACGCTTGAACTAGTCCCAGATATTAACATATTTGTCATCCAACGTCTTCTGCAAATTTTCAGAGATGGTTGCTCAATTTGAACTTCTGGTTCTAGCTGATAATTTTTGCAGTGCATTAAAATTTATGAGTAATATCTTACTTTTATGTAAAAAATTGTCTCAAACACAAGTTGTGAAACGACACTTCATGGCTCTCTTGGGCTCTTTTTTATTAAGAAGAAACTTGCTTTTGAAGCATTTTTGAAGATGAATTACTTTACATTTATGAAATATTAGCTTCATTGTTCGAACTTTTCTAACCCTCAATAATGTCCCTCCGTGAATAAAGTATTCTCGCTCCCAGAGCACTCTGTCTCCATTTAAAGAATAATCGTCTCATAGCTGGTGTTTTTATGTTTACTTTGTTCTCACTGCTTCAAATAAATGTTAGTCACGGTCTTGAATTCAAGGAAGAATTATACAGCAGTGCAAATTGAATTAAGGCGTCTGGTAGCTCGTGTCACACGCCAGTTTTTGCATTACGAGCAGCGCAGCGTACGAGCTCACGGACGCTCAGAGCACTCGCAGGATCCTCAGCTGCCGTCGTGCATTTTGCGTTAAATTGGGTGTTGAGTTAGTTTGGCATTGGCCCGATTGCCAGTCAATGTACAATGTTGGTTCTTACTCCTGCTGTTCAGCTGAAACGTCCGTGCTAACGAAAATTTTCCTTTCGCATAAAACAACTGAACAAACTATACCTGGAAATGTTTATTTTCTGCTCATTTGGCGTATATTTATTGCACATTCTTTTCAGAATTGCTCATAAAATGTGCTAAAAAATAGCATCTTAAATAAGCTGCCTAAATTTGAAAATTCACGTGCGATGTGTTAGTGAGTTGTTTTTAGGTAATTAATTTACAGATAGATAATTGAATAGATCTTACGAAAATTTTGTCATGTACGCTGCTCGGCGAAATTTGTCTTGGGGATGTGTGGGGCTTCAAAATTTCATTTATTTATAGAAAGTTGCTGCCATTGAACTTCGGATTAATCCGCCTCATGCACTCACTTGATTTGTAAATATACGACTGCGCTGTAGGTTTTTTCCTGAAATTATTGTTATTGCTCTTTACTTGTCAGAATAGTATATCATGAATTTTAAGGGACTTTTAAAAATTAACTGGTGTTGTCAGAGTGAGAAATTTTTCTTTAATGATTTTCCATGGATTGAAGTATAAATTTTCAGCTCACACACATTTATAAATTACCTCACACCTTCCTTTCAGGTCACACATTTTGGGAGGATCGTTAAACGCAGTTAAAAGTGAATTTTTTAGCTGAAAAATTTACTGACATGTGATCGTAACTATGATACATTGATTACCATCAACTTTCCTGGCCAATCAAAACGATCGCGCCTTGGCGCTCAGAGTTTCAGTCCCGCGTCTCTCAGCACAGCACTGAATGCAGAAGGGTAGGAGTGAGAGCACAGCTCCACCCTCACCCCCACTCCACTACCCGTCCCAGCCATTGCCTCATTTGTATATGCATAAGGACACAGCCTTGTCGAGCAAAGCAAAAGGGCAATAATTTTCGAGGAGGAAGGAAGAACGTTGATGAAGGTTAAAAAAGGTTGTAGTGTGATTTTACGCATCTAGCAGATCGGTTGTTGCTGCTTGTCTTTTCTGTTTTAATTTGAAAATAAAGGTTTTTTCAATACGCGACTTGTGTAGACATTTGTGTAGTAACAAATGAGGTCTTGGCATAAACTCCCTGCAGAGTGGACTTTTAAACTTCAAATGTTGGATTGAACTTATAAATTAGTTAAATTTGATTTGGAAATTAGCATGACTTCACATGTTCGCTCATCAAGTTATACTCGCGCATCAAGTTATCACGCAATTTTCACTTTTTTCCTTTTTTCAAAAAAGCATGGTTTTAGCTGAACTAGTGTACAGTTCTGTATTTTTGAAATATATCTCATGTGATTTTTCCTTCATTCCATTTAATTGCAATGAATATTAATTTAATAATGATTCTAAATAACATTTTGTACGATATTTATCGAACGCAAGATAATTCAGCCCAAATGCCCATCTTAATATTTATATATGTTACATACAAAATGAGACACCTAATTAAATTTGTGGGGAAATGTAACAGTTGCCATAATAAGTTTGATTCGCATTCAAAGTAGTTACTAAATTATTTGGCACATCCTTACTCGTGATCAATGCATGAGAATTTTCCGAAACCATCTACGGTCTCCAGAAAACATGCCTCGAAAGTGGCTCAAATTCACATGTCAATAGTGATTTCTCACGCTGATGTAATTCACAAGTGGAGCCAAACAAGGCTTGTATTCGCCAACTGTATGGCTGTTTTATTGCGTTCCACAGAAGCACAACAGAAAGTGATGCAATCGTCTGTTCTCAAGGTTTTAATTGCTAAATAACAATTGCTGGACCACTGAAGCGATAAGTCATGCAAAATTGAGCGAAGATAAAGTTTCCCTCAGATAAGGAGACTGTGAGAACTCAGCGCTCTCTCGCTTTACTCTCATCCAAAAAAGACTGATCTGTGCGCTTTTTTCACCATGACTTTTTTTTATTTCTTAGTCCATGCTGGCAGCTCTATTATTTAACTGTGTAGTGCACGCAATTTACGAAAATATTTCATTCGTACTTGTGATCGATGGACCAACAGTTTTGAGAAAGCAAGCTTGCTCATCGTGCATTGCATCTGTGCATTATGTGCTTTTCTCTCACAGAAGGTTCAAATCTAGATTTCCATTATTGCATTTTCTGTACGTTTAGAAACCGCGACAATTTTGCGTCTCTGATCATGCACAGAAAATGAGAGGGATTATCCAAATTTATACAACATGAAAGTGCAAGCATCTGTGTTAATTAGAATACAATTCATTGCGTTTAGGATTAGAGAGTGGGATAGTTGCGCCATTCTCTTCGGAACTATAAGCATGCGATTAGCCTCTGTATATATATCTTCAGTTCTTTTAATGATGCCAGAGGTGTCATCGAGTAGCACAAGTCGTTTCGTAACGCTGCATTTCATCGGGCCAATTTACTATTTGAACACATAGAATTGTATGACACTTGTTTTACCTCAAACAGTTAGACAGCAAATTACCGATTTAAAGTTAGAAAGTAGTTTTTGCCTTTGTTTCTGAAGTGAAAACCCTCTTTGTGTTTGCAGCTTTTGAGTTCCAGAATGGCTTTTGTGCATATAAATTAACTCCTTTTTCGTGCCAGTATTTATGATTGTTGCACTGCTTCGAGCATTTATTTCATCTATTATAATCATCACCTTTTCGCCGTTTTATACTGTTAACTCCAACGTGGGTGAGTTTTTGGATTGTAGTTGTTTTTTGCTTTCAAAACGCTGTCATACAAAACTACGCTTGTAGTACGGGTAGTCTATCTTTCTCCTTTCACTTCCTCAATGTTTTCTGTGAGTTCATTTTGATACTTTATTCTGATATTTTGCATAGTTTTATATTTTAAAGTGAAAATATGTTTTTCAGCCCGAATTTATGTCTTCTCTAAGATTATAAAATTTAAATTGTTTTTCTTATTAAGATTACTTATGCGTTTAGGTGCAGGACTAAATATAATGCAGTTAGTAAGAGTCGTGTATACGGTTGCATTGCCCAAGCGCGGACGCTCCACGGTGCGCATTTCTGGGCGATGTGTATGCGACCATCCGTTTCTCTTCGCAGTTTATGGCGGCCATTCGCAGCAGCTTGTTTAGTTTTCAGGGCCCGCTCGTTAACCTTGTCACGGTTTTTCCCTTAGACGTTCCATTATTTATGTCAGTGCCGTGCGAGTCTCTCCAAACAAAGGTCACTTGTTCGTCCCGAAGAAACTAAAGCTTCTTCCATGCCTCTGTATATGCACAACTATGACTATAGTCTATCGGTAAACCTAGCTGTGGCACAATAATGTACAGGTACAGTGGAATGTCAAGTCTAAGTGTACGGTCACAGTTCATCTGGATTCATTAGCACAGCATTTTGTTAACAATCATTCCGCACGCTTCTTTTTGCACGTTAATTTATTTTTGAGTTTCCATTAATTTCGATAGATATTCGGATTTATGCCGTTAAGAGCAGCGAGCATGAGAACTGATGTTTTAAGACTCATTTTTCATCTCCGTAATTTAGAAGTAACAATATTGGAAAGCGAATAAAAATTATGGTGAAAATGATAATTAAAAATGAAACTGTATTGGGTATGCGAAAAAACTGGTGCCTCCTCTTCAAGCAATACTCTTCAAGGAAGCGTGTGATGATGAGAGAAAACTTAATCATTTATGTTTTTCAAAACGGCTGCTGCAGAAAGCACTGGAGAGCACTCTTTCACCGAAAAAACTAACGGATGAAGGGATTTACTGATGATGACTTAGTTCACTCTTTCAAGACAAAAGGAGACGCTGAAGCGCTTCGTTCATCTGTTAAATACAAAAGTCGATATTGAAGCGCTTTGCTCACCCATTCAAATCTAAAAGAGATACTGAATGGCTTCGTTCACCCGTTCAAGATTAAAGCAGACACTGACGAATTCTCCATTGCCCGCTCAAAACCAAAGGAAGAGCTGCAGAGCTACCGATAAATGATCGGCCTCTACAGAGCGAGGCCTTCTAACAAATCAGGCTTGGGTGCTGTCAGAACCTCATTGCCGATGGCGTCCAGTTTTCACAATTGTTTTCTTGTCAATGTAATGCACTCGTTATTGCACATCGCTTTTCGCTCAGAAAAAACCTTACTTATTTTGTATAAATATTTAAGGTATTCACTTTTTTATCCAAAATAATTTCTCCAAAACAATATTCGAAACGTTCCACTTTTAACTCCATTTCAATAGCGATTCATGCAGCCAATCTTACTATATCGCATTCCATCTATCACATTTCATTGCAGCAAAACTTAAAATTTAGAGTATCGGTAAAAATTACAGATCAAATCAGTGTTCTGAAGCTGTAACGATCTGGTCATATTTCACTTACGCGACAGCTATAAATAAAAACGCTGTTCTGTAATATTTCTCTTGAGAGCACACTTCCGATGCAGTTTTTACAACGCTCTGACAATATTTAATAAGCATGCATGCAAGGGCAGAGTTTTGAAGTATGTTTCTGCCGCAGGGTGCTGATCGAGTAGCAGAGAATGAAGCCGCTGTGGATGGCGGCCGAGCGACGGTGAGCGGAGGGGTGGCCTCACTGCCTCTCTTCGCTCATCTCTCGCTCTCGGCGAGGTCAGGCTGGGGCTCCCCACGCGATTTTTGTGTCATTCGACTTAATAGCAATTGTGGGCCGAGTCGAAAGTGTGACTTGCGGTCAGATGGTCGTGCGACGCTAGCTCATATTTCCCTGCCACGGCGCATGATCCGAACTATGGAGAAAGTTTTACAATGCATGTGAGTGTGAAGTACTTCACTTTCTCGCATTTATAACGGAAGACATGAAACGTGCTGAACGTTTTTTTACAATCAAGGCAGTCCCAAGTTACGGGGTGTTCGGTACCATCATTCAAGTCAATATGCTTGCATCACAAGGGATTCTACAATTTACGTTTTATCAATTGTTCTGGCTTCAATTAAAAATCACTGGCTTACAACGTTTTAAAGTAAAACTACACTGACGCCATAGTGAATGAATGTTTCATGATCTACCGGTCTGGAGAATATCCAACAGTCAAAATTCGATACATAATAACAGTTAAAGCAATTAATGGATTGATGCGATGATTTATTCTAAATCCAAATCGTAACATTTGCATGAACAAAAGGCGAAAAATACGCCAATTGTTGATTCACTTAAAACAATTTGCTCACACGATGGGAAATTTATGTAAGTTAAGGTGAAAATTTTATCAGTCGAATCAATTCATGTTGATAATTTTTTGGAAATTCTATCGTCATTAATGGCGCATTATGTCAATAAATTTTAATTCCAGGAAATTGTGAACAAACTCCGATGACCACGTAAGACGACCGTGGTGTACGAAACAACCATAAAATGATTCATCACAGAGGCTTGAACTGCGCAAAATATGTCCCTCTCGGACATGCTATGTGCGTGGGTGTGTGTGCATGTGTGTCTGTAGGTGCGTATGTGTAAAGTGTTCAAGCATCTTTCACATCTACCTCAGAGATGCAGCGTGCGTCATTAACTCGACTGTGCCGTCCGCCGTTCTGTTGACACAGAAAATTATCACTTCTTCTCGTCCGACAGGCGACCTCTTCCCAAGGCCACTTTTTGCGGTGATTCATCACGACCGCAGTAGATAGAGGAGCCTGGGTATTTTTTTGCAAATCAACGGGGACGATAATATCGGGCTCAGGATTAAATGTTTACTTTCCTTCATTTATTCGAGTCTCTGGTAAATGAATGACCCTCAACAAACCCGGTCGTGCAATTCCTGTTGCTGTGACCCCATAGAAAGCTGGCTAGGGGTTATTTGGTCACGGCAACCTGTTTGTTGCTGCAAAAATTATCTTTGCTTAAAATAGTGGGTGGACGAGATGAGGAACACGCGACTGAGGAATTATATTATTTACGGGCTTGTGACTCCTTCGCGATCGTTTTTTGAGTAACCACTTTTGTTTAGAACTGCGCAAAAGTTGAGTACGTGTCTGCTCAGTTGAACATGGTCGATGGCATCTGCGCAGATACGTGCAGTAAGGCCCGTACAGCGCAGTTCGGCGCAGTGACATTCGAGTCACGGTAGGTCGCCGTAGCAGCTCAGATAGCGTCCGAACTTGCCTACCGTTTCCGCAAAACTGCGCTGCCTCAGTGAAGATGTTTACGCTAAAGGTAGCTACTGAGATCAAGTGGACATTTTTACTCAGTCGATACTCTACGAAGGCACTGCTCACCGTGTGAATTGTCAGTGGCCTGCTCCGTTCACGGCGAATATTATCTTAAGGAGCTCGCCGAGAGTTTTCAGACGACTAAGATATTTTTTTCACTTTCTATTTGCCTACTTCTGTAGAAATAAAAATCATGAGTAGAATGTAATACCTGGATTAAAATAACATAAAAAACACGATAAACTTTCATTTTACAGATATTAATGATACCTGCTTCTTCTCATCATGGAACATCTCTTTAACTTTACTGAAATCGATGCCTCCATCATTGAGTTCACATGTTATACTTTTGCATTTACATCATGTGACATCATTATTTCGATCATCCCCTCCTTTGTTTTTATTATTTGTTTATAGGCGATCTCATCTTATATTACACGATTGGCCTTATTAGACTATTCACCTCTTTTAATGTGCCTGTATTCGCTAAATAATTTCACCTTAAATTTTATTGTTGCATTCAATAGCCAATCTGATATCTTTTCTCGTTCGGAGCCAGACCATCAATGCTTTGCCCAGCAATTTGATGGTACTCTAAGTACTTTTGTAATTACTATAGGAAAATTCGATTTCCCTTAGCATTTTATTAAGTCAGTCGAGGACAATCGACAGTTTGATCTTACACCATGATGTTCAACTTATTCGTTGAAGCAAATTACAAGTTCGATCAAAGTTAAGCAAATGTATATTAAACAGCTGACACATCTCAGCCTACCATTCTCTAACTCACAGCATTTTGCAAGGACAATTAAAAATTTTTCCGCCTGCGAAGATGAGGCCAACTCAATAATTCTAGCAATCACAGGTAGCGCGCGGCATGAGAACGATCAGTCCCTGCCACTCACGCCTGTGCACTGCAGGTGCTGGAGGAGATGCATGAGGTCAGTGAGAGCGGCTCGGGCTGGAGTTTGTCACAGATTTTCTCGACGACGACGCAGTACAAGTGCTCTCCGTCAAAAATAGACGGAGGGTTCAATGAGGCTATTGTCAGTATTGATCTCCGTCAGAATTAAGTTGCTGTAGCACGGTGCGTCCAGTCGGAGAAGGCGAAAATGCTTAGCCATTAAGTGCATTTCGCCAAAGGTCAATAGACTTTCACACAGATCTTCTATTCTTTGGGTCCTTTGAATTAAGAATGAATTACAGCGCACTAACTTTTTCGCTCTCTGTTAATGTGCTACTTCGCCCTCTTTCTCTTCCCGAAGTGTGGTATTATTTACGAAATAAAAAATGTCATTAAATCACAAACTGAAACTCACTTTCACTCTCATTTCAATTCTTCCTAAAGAGACGTATATCTATGACAACAACTTGCTAGGTGACCGTGGGAGATTTTAAAAAGGGAATCATTAATTCAATTATTTCTTTTGCATCCACGCGCATCAGAAAGTCTTCCTCATGGGGAAATTGATTTAGTTCAAAACGCTTTGTAGGAACATATTGACTCATCAAAGAAGTCATTGTCTTCGTTCCGTCAATGTCTAGCTTATTTTGCGACACCTCGTAAAAATCTGCCATTATTTTTTCTCACATCATCGGCAAGAAATAATTGTTTACATCAAGAATGAAAGAATTATATATTTATCCGCATGACTATTCAATGATAACTCTTAGGAAATGCAGTGTTTCTGAACCGCATTTGGAATCGCCAGCCAAAGAAAATATGAACCTTTAAGTTATTACGCGCCGTCGGTTAGGGATTAACTTATGAATTTTATTCTTCCCTGTTACTTAGAAAAAAAATATTTTTTCTGCGAGTGCTGCTCAAAACATAACGAATATAACTTATCGCTTTTGAATACAATATAACCAAGGGATTTATGCAACGTACGAATTAGAATTCGATACTACTCTTCTATTACCTCACTTCTAGCAAATAGAATTTAGAGTACAAGCTCCAGGTATTTTTAAAATAATGAAAGTATTTTTTGTTCTCTTGAAAAAACGACTTACTATTTTTTCAACTTCAATTACATTGTGACTAATTACTATTCCATGCGCACCATTTCAGCCCGATTTGCGAGGTCAAGGCTGCCTCGGAAACTTCCTGTCGCAATATGCGTTACCGAGGGATTTTCCTCACGCTATTTTAAATGTGAGTGGACACCTTTCAGACTACTCGTATATAGCGAACCAAACAGAACATTCATTTGGTTGAGATCAGGCAATGAAAAAGGAAAAATTTTCTTGCTCTAAAATTGTGTAAAATTGCTATGAGACCACTGGTGTGTCCAGTTAGTCTTGCGAGAGAATGCGCTGGCCAGATAGAAAGTGAACAGTTTGTTTTTGAAACATCATTTCGCTTCGTTGAATGCAGGAGTCGAAATTTGCCATGTACGCATTTGTTTTCACTTCCGCACTTTTTTAGAAAAATGAAAATGTATTCTGTAGTTACCTAGCGCTTGTACATAAATTGAAACCGTCCCTCAATGAAATGCGTAGCGAAAACTCTCAACTGTTAGCAAACATTTTTAACCAATTTTTATAATAAGTTTTGTTAGAAGGAATTTTTTAAATTTGGGTTTGCGCTTCGTTCTTGTAATTCTAACGAACTAGTTTCATTTTTAGAAGGTAGCTTTTAATGGAATGCTATTTTTCTTTTTTCTGTGAATGTTTTAGTGTTAATGATCGTTGGATCAAAATTTTCAAGTAAGAGCTTCAACATTCAAAAGACCTCATCTCCTTCCATATGTTATGATTTTTTCGGTGAATGCAAGAGTAGTTTTCGAAAAAGTTTCGATTTGTGATGAAAATTCGTCCACTAATTTTCTCTGTATCCTATAGTTAATAGCGAAGAGTAAAATCAGTTATCGAACCAATTGATGCTTATCTAACGACTGTTTTCATTGATGGTGATGACAAATGAAGGTGCGACACAGTACCTACTTAAATTTTTTATATCTCGCCAAGACATAGCAAATACACACATGCCAGACAATTACCTGCACCTTGAATGAGATTTGTTCCAAGCTAAGTGTGAGACAGCATTTCGTATCCACAGAAATTCTGCTCAAATGAGGCAGGAGAGAAGAGGAATTACCAAGGTTTTCAAATAACTTCTATGCATCACCCGGCCAGCCGAAATGTCTTTCTTCGTTTTCAACCACCTTACACAGAACAGCAGTCTGTTGTGCGAGCGGTAGAGGCAAGAGTTTCTCTCACTCGACGGTCATATTATCATTTTTGAGGAATATTTTCTGCAGCGTTCGAGGTTTCCTTTCCCTATGAGTGAAAACTATCGACTTCAACCACAACAAGGCGCTTTTAGTAGTCGACAGCGGCGGCTGCGTGGAAAGTTCGGAACACTTGAAGTGTCTCAACTGTCGAGGTGAACAATGCTTGCTCCTCGCTTGAGGTACTGCGCACGTCCCGACGCTCACTGGTCTGGGCCTGCATCACGGTTTGCAGAAGGCCTGATCACGGTATACAGAAGGCCTGCATGGAGCCAGGCCTTCTCGGTCCTGGTGTGAGCGCTGCTTACGTTTTATTCGAGACCACCGACCCGTACGGAGTTTATGCTGGAAGGAGATGAAGTATTATCAAAAGAAAGTAAAAAAAGCATCATCACCTTTGAATAAATAAATGTGTTCATGGTTGGTTTTGAGGAAGTAAATTACAGGTCGTTAAGCTTAGTATGATGGTGCATGCAACGATTTATCTTCCACAAAATATCCTTGCGAGACTGTGTGCCTCATTGATATAGAAAGTGTTAAATTGCGACTTGTTTATTTTCATGCACGAAAATATAAAATACCATAAAACTTTCAAATGATATTGGCAATGGATAATAGGAACAAATCAAATTCATTTCGAAAATCTTTCTTCAAAATTGATACAAAGTTGGTTTTTCGCAGTCAACCCAATCACGTAGACGCACGTTAAAAAACAGCCGCTAGGTCCACAATTCACGCTGATGCGCGTTGAATCTTCCGCGTGTGAAGCAGCGCCCAGGTTCAGAAGGGATGACCGCTCCTCAGGCCCTGCAAGGTGGGGAGCAGAGATGTGCAGCGATAGCGCTGACATCCCCGTGTGCTCGTACTGTGAAGAGGGTGAGCGCAGGGCATTTTGTGGAGCAGAGAACAGCCTCAGTGCACAAAATTGTGTTTGAAAATAACGATCTCGCTTCAGCCACGTGGAAGAAATGAAACACCGATGTCAAATAACACTGCAACTAATTAAAATTTACTGGATATGAACTCGTTTGATCATTAAAGACTTTTCTATTGTGACACTTGTAATGTTTTTCGTTGTAAATACTTTTGAATTCATGCATGAAAATCAACTGCTCTTTTATTTTACATAGTGACAAGATGATTGTTTTCTGATATTTGTATATATGCTTGTCACGCTGACTTCAATCCTGATTCATTTTTAATCATCTCAAGTAGGAATTTCTGGGTAATTTTTCAATCATTAGGAAACTCTTTAGAACACGAATTACCTGTGGTATCTGTTTTTAGAAAAAAAAAATTTCAAATCAAGAATGCGTTTGGATTTATTAACTTTGTTATTTACTAATTTTTTATAATGAGATTGGTTTGATAGTCTTGAAGCTGCTGCCCGGTGGTTGATAGCTGCAAGCAGTGCGCTGGCATTTAGCTGTAATATTGGCCCTACATTGCGTTATTTACTGCAATATTAGTTCTTCATCTACCTCAATCACTTAATGTACTGTAATCTTGGTCCTGCAATCTCCCTATTTACTGTAATATTGGCCCTGCAATCACCTTTACTGTGCTATTGGCTTGCGGCTTCGTGGCTGATAGCGTGAAGATGAGATCAAAACGCCAATAAGGACTGACATATCATTTAGTTACCAAAAAACACGACTGAGCCATCCTCCTAAAAACCCTCTCCTCTAAGTTATTCATAAAATATACCCATGCGTAGTAATTGCTGGAAAGTTAACGTTATTTATTCAAGGCTTATCGCAATAATTTCCTAATTGATATTAATTAAAATGCACAAAATGGTTAAAAAATGAGAAATTCAACGTAATTCTGTAATAAAGTTAGTATGTGATGAGTAACGAGTCAATATAAGTATTAGACGGACAACGCGGGAGTGACCATAACATTCCTACGTCCAAACATCTAGCCAATGCTCAGATCTGGACGTCGGTACATCACTGGGATGTAGGCGCAGCAAAGGACATGGCGAGCAGTCAAGAAAAACTACAGGACCCAATGCTTCGTTTCTACGTTACTTCGAACGCAAAACCTGCGCCATTCGCTGGCGACAAACCGGATTTTCAAACAATTTACGCCGTAGTAGCGTGAAGCATAGGTTCTTTTACGCCAACGTGGCTGCGTTTGTGCCACAGTTCGTCGCATAGTCAAGTCGAAGAACATTGTCAGCATAACGATTGCCAATAATGCCATATGTAGCACGAACTGTAGATAAGTTGGCTTAGAATAATATTGCCTGCAGTGGCAAGTTGACAAACAAGAACGTTGCCTGTTGTAGCTCTTAGTGTAACCAAGTCAACGTAGAACTTCGCTGCCAACTATGTCACTTTAACGACGTAAATGTATCGCAGATCTGGCTCTCGAACTGCGGTGTGCCTGCACTCACGACCAATAAAAAAACGCCAATAATAATACTATGCACTGTTTGCAGCGCCCGCAGCTCGTTGTGAGAGCATACCGATCCCAACCGCGAATCTCGCATGCGAACTGAGGACCCAGCTTAGGGTACAGGCCCTAATTAGGAGAATTTGAGATTCATCGCTAGTGCAACCACGTGTCCAGTTTATCTGAACAGCATTTATATTTTAAATGCATTACCTGTGCTACCTTACTGTCATTAGCAAATAACTCCGTTTTAAAAGACTTTTTTTAAACCCATTGTACCGTACTTTTGATTTTTTTTTTGCATTCATGACATTACTCCTTCAATTTACAGGCAAACAACTTTTGGTCATGAATAACTTTTAAATTTTCAGAAATTCTCATTGTCGCTTGAAAGTTCTCACTCGATCATCGTGAAAGGAAAAATGTGCTCAATTCTGAGCTAGAACTCCTACGGTCAAAATATGAATTTATATCACGAGTGTTATCCGCTCAGAATGTATCAGTCCTCTGATTTCTTCCTGACAGACAGAAAGATGCATTCGCGGTTTCAGAATCAATATATGCAATGTTGTAGAAGAATAGTTCTCAGATGACTGTTTATTTCCTAGTCGAATGTTATTGTTCAGATTCGCTGTTGCCAAAAACCAACCCTAAACTCTTCAGCTTTAATTTAAAGAGTCTCTGTTTTTTCGCTCAATATTGCAGAAAAGTATTTCCATTTCTATTCTGACTGACCTCAGAGATTAACCTTAGGCCATTTTTCTTTTCAAGCTGGCATTACTTTCCATAGTTACGGGCCAGGAATTCTGCTTTTTATGATATTGTTCAAACTTTGTTCTGGTCGTGCCCTGCAAACTGTAGGCACTATGATTTGTTTTCTTGAGTGTTGTATTGCTTCGATGTCGCTATGATTCAAAATTTTCCTAGAGTTTATGGATCTCGAATGATTTCGCCTAATATGAAGTGGGATTTGGATCAAAAGTTCAAGTTCCCTGTTACTTGATGACTCTCCAGTTTGGTGTGGAAACTAGCAAAATGACACGATTGATCAGATACTGTTTATTGGCTCACGCTTCACAGCAAAGGATGTCTTCGATTTGGAAGCCGTCTGTTTATGAAAATAAATGAGAGAAATGAACATCGATTTTACATTTCATGTGCAGTTGTTATTTCTGGAATGATAATTGCGTTACTTTTATACATGTTTTGGGTCCGATATTCGTAATTTTATTCATTTTTAAACAATGGTTAGTTATTAAAATGTACGTTTTATTGTGTTAGTACACATGCTGAACTAACAAATACTTCTGATGAACCAAAATTAAAAAAGTACGTAGAAATTTTGAGTGTCCTTTCCCTCATTTAGTTTCTGTTGACTTTTTTTCATTGCAAGTCGCGGTGCTTTAGAGTTACTTCGATCAATCGATGCTGACCTATTTGTTTAGTCACACATAGTTATTTGAGAAGATTTTTAAATTTGGTTTTCTATATATGTTACAGATATTTCGATAGTTGACACTATGATCATTGTTTTTATTATTCCAAACTTTTGACTGCTCTGAAATTTTAGCTCTCATCATCTCAACCATGCGAAGCACAATTATGAAGCTCTCTGCATCTTAACTTTATGTCTATGCTCGGCGCCAGACGAATGTACAGTCTCGGTTATCATGACCAATTGATTTGCTGGCTTTGCGTGCTCGCAATCCCTGCATTATAGCCTCGACAGGTATTCGTTTCGCACATGACCTCACTATACCATAACCTCCCGGGGTACTCGGTGGGTACATGACCTCACTACCATAACCTCGCGAGGTTCTCGCTGGGTACACACATGACCTCACTACCATGACCTCCCGAGGTACTCGCTGGGTACATGACCTCACTACCATAACCCCTCGAGTTACTCGCTGGGTACATACATGACCTCACTACCATAACCCCCCGAGGTACTCGCTGGGTACATGACCTCACCACCAAAACCTCGCGAGGTACTCGCTGGGTACATCCATGACCTCACTACCATTACCTCCCAGGGTGCTCGCTAGGTACATACAAGCATCACTTGGAGTTCAGCTGCAGTGCAATCGACCGTGAATTGCAGCTTAGATCGCTGGCGCTTGGCTGGCCATCGGTGAATGTTACTTTCCGTTTATTGCCTGTCTCGCCATGACCTTGCAGGGATTCGAGCTGCTTAGCGCTAAGCTCCTTACTTAAAATCTTTTTATTTTCATTTTGATTCAATAAGATGCTCATTTAGTTAATCTTGTTTGAGTAGCTCATCATCTGGAAGCTCATGCGTGAATTGCTTTTTAACTTTCAATGATATTTTGGCGAGTTAATGTTCTTTCTGTTTACTCAAATAACGCCATTTCATTTCAGTGTGTGCAAAGCTGAAGGAACTGAAAATTTTCTCTGATGGTGAATTATTTCAGTACCGAATATATTTTGACTTGTTTTAGCTTCGTATGGTAGGGAAAGATTCACTCATGCATGGAACATTGACTTTCCTGTACGCCGCGCATGGCAACCGTTGTAGAGCATGAGATTTGTAACTCATGGAATGATGTTTCCTCAATAATTACTTTTAAGTTTGCAAAGTTTATTTGAAATTAAAATGAAATTTCCTTGGAAATGGTGAAAATGTTTCCATAATATTAATATAAGAACAAATAAGTAACTTAGATTGCCAAAGATTTTATTTTATTATCAAAGGTATCAATAAGTTTCGCTTCTCCTGATGCCTGCATTCAATGCGACACGTTTCACCTCGGATACCTAGAACGACGCAATTTTATTTCATTTTATTCGCAGGACTGTGTTCTGTTAATTGAAATGAAATGGAAAATTTCAAGTCATCAGAGAAATAGCGAAACAACGGTACCCCAGGATACCCACAACTTCGACGTTGGTGATCGTGCAAAAAGTTGAGTCGGGTGGAATCCGCCACTCACGATGGCGTGTCACGGGAAGTGCTTTTACAGAAAATAACTCATATCTTTGCGTCGTTTCATGAGTTTTTTGAAACCTTGTCATATATTTCTTGCTCCTCCGAGCAGCTTCTAGAGTTTCGTGAATGTGTTTTACGCACTTAAAATATGAAAAAATATTCTCGGGAAAACGAAATCCTTCTTTAAACACTGATGCCTGAATTATTCTTCAGGACTTAAGCATGAAGTTAGTGATATTTTGATCAACATTTTTCCTATGAAGAGGAAAATGTTGTGTAAACTATTTAATTATCTCTCTAAATGACCCCACTCTGAATGCTTGTAGTTATCATGAGGATAGCGCAAAAACCTTAATATTTGAAAAAATTTGTTCGCTGATGATGCTGGTTCGTAAAGAAAACTATTTATATATTTTTCATTTATTCATTGCAAAAGATAAGAATCTTTAAATAACATAGAAACTTGACGCTTCCTGCACACAACTTTCTTTTTAGAATCGCGCGCCATTCTCAAACCGACAACACTGGGCTTTGGATTTCCCTTTTTGCGCCACCCTTATATTTACTCTTTTTATTTAGTGCAATGCCGTTCAGTAATTTCTTTAAATAATTTGAAAATCATTTCTACACTCACAGAAACAACGTAAATGCACAAAATGTCACCGCTTTTAAAAGTACATAGCAGAAAATTCAAACATGAATGCTAAAAGCATTCCTTTTTTGTGCAGCACATTGTGCATCACAATTTACGCCCTAGTCCAGCGACGGAATGTTAAACTTTTGATTATTCCCTTACGCATGAGACTCTAACTGTTGTTCCATGTACAGAAACAGTTTAGATTCTTTCTTCCAACTAGTGCTCTGGTTCCTGTAGTTGTCATTCATGTTGTGGTAGGTATAACTAGCATCGTCGTCCGAATTACTGGTATTACAGTTTAATTTCTAATAAAACAGAGAGAAATATCGATGAAAATTTATAAATTAGCACATATCATCACCATGACTGAGAAAAATTTTTATCAGAAGTAGTACATATAAAAATAATCAAGTATTTGGAGTTTGGCTAGACAACTGTGATCATTCTCGGAGTGACTGCCTCAGTTTATGAATCAAAATGCTTTCTAGGAATCTCAAGTCTTCAGTGGAAGATGATGTTATCACTTTGAGGCTTGCAGCGCTTACAAGACTTACAAATCATAGTCCCTATTTGAATAATGCAGCGTGATCCCTTACATTACTACAATATTTGTTTTCGAGGCAAGTGCTTTTCCAGTGCGTGAAGATATTCTCTTATTGTCCGCAATGCGTAGGTGTTGATGATTTTTTGTCTATCTACAACAGGGGACACTGCAATGCGCACACGAGTACCAATACACAACGTTGCTCGGCGGTGAGTGTGAAATACAATCTTCTTCATGGAAAAAGTTACCAATTGCAAAATTTTCGCTGAGAAATATTTCAATATCTACTTGAAAGTAATATGTTTTAATTATGACTTCTATATCCTGCTAACTTTTACTGTTTATTTCTGCTTTGATGTGTAGAGTTAAAAAGTAGACTAATTTCTTTCATACGGTTATACGTATTAGAGTGTTGTTAATTGTAGAATTCAAGGAATTCATGCGAAAATTCTAGGTTAGATGAAATGGAAACCCAATAATGCTAAAATATTTGCCATTGGATATCCAGTTCGCAAATGAAAAATTAAACCTGTAAGAACATAGTCTGTAGGCTCTATTGACTGATCATATCTGACCAAACAAATGTTGGGCGCATAAGCTTTTGCTCTATTAAATTTCATACCCATTTTGGCCAAAATCTATTGTCTGCGAACAACAGTTGAAAAACCTTTACTATGTTGCTTTTCGCCAGTACCTAAAAACGATAGGAGATCGTTTTTTTCAATTTCATGCATAAACTTGATAGATTATTATTTTTTTAATTCAAATTATTCATAAAATTATTTGTATCAGAGGAGAGCAAAAAAGTAAAAATCGTCAAACATACTAGGTGTACACTGTACGGTATTTAGAACAGGTTCAAAATCAGCTAAGCAATTCTGTAACCTAATATTTTCATTAAATGAATGAAGCCTTTTTTCTAGAACGATGGACACACAACCTCTCATAAGCTCAATCGATAGATTCGCGTAATTGATCGTCAAATAAAAATATGTTATCTTCCGTACGAAGTTCATGAAATTAGAAAGCGCTATCCTATTCACCTCGTAGAACAAAGCATTTGTGCTTGAGTTTAGGGTTCCGAGTTTATGTCACGTTCTTCAAGGTTAGCTATTGTCTTGTCTGTCAGCTATCAGAGGTTTTAAAGGGAAGATTATCACCCTAGTTTCTATTTGTTTATTCTTTTTAAAAAATTAACTTGGCATAATAAACAACATTAAATCTGTTCAGTGGGTTGTTCATGAATTTTGAAGTTTAAATATATCAGGCTAATTTTCACAGTTCTACTCAAATTTCAAGCACTGTTTTTATCGTTTCCCTGGAAGTGTTTCTTAAAAGAATGAGTAACATTTTGTGATTTATTCAATTTTTAATGGAATTATCCACTGGGTTTCGACGTTCATAATGTAAGCTTTAGCCCTCTGACTTTCCTGTTATACTTGCAGTAAAGTGGCGTTGCAGGTATCATCACGACGAGAACATGTCTTCTAAGACGCCGCTGCAGTACAGTGCTGCAGCAATCTTCGAGAGCTATGGAGCGTGGAACAAAAACAGCGACGTGTTTTCGATTGCACCTTCGTTTTGTTCCAGAGGAACATGAATCTAACATTCTCCGTCTTTCACGGTTCGTTTAACTAACCGCCGGAGTTAAGTGTTTCGCAACCAAACTCTAACGGACACGAGTTAATTACCGTTACGGCGGCAGTTATGATCAGCGTTGAGTGCCTGAGGAGGTCCGGGCGCAGCCTCACAAGGTTACGAGGGCGCGAGGTCGCTGTCTTGCTCCTTAGTAATGCTCATCATGCTTTCGAGGTACTCTGCCCAACTCCGAGCAGCCAGATCGTGTTCTGCATCTCGCTTTGATTTGCTCTCGGGATATCAAATCGTGGCCTGGCTGCTCCATGAGTAACCATGCCCAGCCTCTCTTGTGTAACTCAACCCGGTTCCCAAATAACTAGATCGTGCTTTCCGTGTTGGTCTGAGCGTATTTTGGGAGATCAAATCATAATCTCAGTGTTATTTTATCTGACTCCCGAGCAACAAGTTCTCGGTTTTTACACGGCAACCTCGCCTGGGAGAAAGATACTGCTGTGATTGAAAATGTGGTGGAAATTGGAAACTCCAAATGTTTGATTTTCTGGTGAATTCGTCGAAAAATACCTTTTGCGGCCCCAAATTTCATTAAGAATCATGTTTATTAAATTGTTTTTCATTTCAAATATTCAAAATCTTCATTTAATTTGGGAATATCAGCACGAAGGGGCTTTCAATTCAGTTCATATTTTTTAATCTATCTACGTATAAAATTATTAGTGAATGAAATTGAACGCATGAATTAACGGCGAATGGAAATTAAAAAGTTTTTAAAAAAAATCCTTTGGAAGTAAAACAGTGATACTCAAGAATTGATGCAATACCTACGCTTGCTTTTGGCAGTGAGGCGTGGCAGTTGCCTGCGCAGCCTCTGTATGGACCGGGCACATCAGCGCCATCAGCAACTGATGACCATGTCGTGAGGGCTGAGGGAGGCTTCGGTCACCTTGCTCCAGAACACGACTTACTTGGGGAGATCCGAGCACAAGGGTGTAGCTGCAAGCTATCATCGGAGTTGATTAACTGAACGGCATATTTAGTTGATCGAAAGTTAGCCTATTTTGTTCCGCTTGTGTACAATTCTATTAATACATTTCGACGTGATGTTAACAAATTTTTAGCGCTTTAAAAGGTTGCAACATTTACCACCCCTGCCAAATTTGATTAGGAAATTTCTTGCTTTAATTTTTTGAGCAGAAATCCCTACATCGATTTGTTACCTTAGAAATTCATTGCTGAATATTTTGCTCCGTTGTACTCGGTGCTTAAACATTGACGGCGTATTCAAATGAATAAATTATGTCCTCTGATTGTGATCAAACGTTTGAATTTAACGATGGACTCAATTAATCTAGATGCACGCCAGTGGTTTGGTCTCTGGAATCCTTAAAATGCAATTAACTTTTTGCAGTTCACTTGCCTTGTGACCTATAAATCAGAGGGAAGCCACAGTCTAAGTTTGTTAATATTTTGTAATTTTGTGTCTCGTCTCTTTAGGGCCTCCTATAAGTTGCTTTTGTTCTGGTCTTAAGCCTTATGAAATTATGTTCTGCCCTTGAATACAAACCATTAAGGTTCAAGAGCTTAAAAGTGTTCATTAGATTGAGTATAAATTATTGTAGTTGCCAGTATTTAATGCAATCAACCTCTTCGAACGCTATCACTTACAAAAGCTCAAACAATGACGACTAATTTACATATGTCACTTACCATGTAGGGTGTGTGTATGGAGAATTATCGTTTTAGCAGGCACGTCTCCATTATAAATCTCTTCAAGGAACTGCAATGATGATTCTTGAAAATTTCTGTTCCTGGGAATTTAATTTTTATTGTATGCTGAAAAATGGCCCGAATCATTTATTACCATTCTTTTGCGCTGCTGTCGTGTTTTCTGCTTGTAAGCAAAACTTGGAAATCGTCAAACAACGTTTCTGCTGTTTTGATTTTTCATGTCACTAGGTAATTTTAGTGAAGACAATTATTCTTTGTGTTGAAAGTTTTCACTTGCAGCTTTTTATGTCTAACATACTTTCGTGTCCTGAAACATGGTGATTGCTCAGAATTACGTCCCTATATATGCCAATTAAAAGTTAGAATGATAAAGATTAGCAAATTTCACACCTGACTGTGAGTGCGAGCGTGTGTGTGTGTGTGTGTGTGTGGGAGTTGGGTGACACTGTGTCTTATGTACACTGGCATGTTTCCGATGAGAAATGTTGATAGTTGCAAAAATTATTTTAATAAGACTAAATTTCTTACGGCCGTTTCATCTGAGTTTTCGCTGTCGTATTGCCTTTTTATTTGCCCACTGTTTGCCGCTCCCAGAAAACTTGCATATAAGCCCATTTGTGAGTTCGCGTAGTCGACACTCAGCCGTTCGAAAGGGCTCGCATCACCCACGATTCCTGTTGCTGCACGCGTGTGGGATTTTATTATAATTCAATTTGATGAGTGTATCATTAGACTATGCTCTACTTCTGCTTATATAGGTGTCTTTAGACGCACTGGCAGCAAGTTTACTCTTTAACAATCGTCTCATCACATTTTGCGCATCGCAACTTCTCACAAGTTTTTTCTATTTTCGTTTTACTGCACAATAAATTCAAAGGTCGAGCTTTCAACCGGTCAATTAGGTTATTAACTAGACGGGAAATTGTCTAACGCAAAAACACACATGCAATTGATCGCTCAAGCTTATCATTCGCCCTCTCATCTAGCTTTAAGACTCTCAGTCTTTATTTCACTTATTCACCCCTAACTCGGAACAAGAAATATCAACCTCTCTAATTCGAGTCATTCGCTCTCTGAGTTTCCATCTCAAATTGAAGTGAGTTTTTCTTCACGGGTCTTGCTTCCAATGTCTGAAAATGAAAGTGGGTGAATGAGATGTGGCAGAGGCTTGAGGTGCGGTCAGAGGGTTGTCATTTAATGTAAAATGAACTTAACGGCACGTAAAGTGTACGAAAATGTTAGCGAAGTGATGACTTGAGATGTCTGCCTGCGTTTGAGAAGTTCTTCTTTCTAGAATAATAATACTTCTACATTTTGAAATAATACTTCTCTACTTTATACATAGGTCAGGTTTAATTATTAAGCTGGGACCAGTGCTGCTGGGATCGTTAACAGTAAAAATTTCTCTTTCAATCAAGACGTTTTGTGGAATAACTTCTTACTTTTCTTACTTCTTATTTTGTGGTAACTGCTTGCTCACTGAACATTTTCATTCAAGTTATTAATATGCTGTGTAGTTGCTGTAAATAATCTGAAGTTTTGCTTATCTTAAAATGATCTAGGAGAGGTCATTTAGAATGTTTTTATGGTATTGGTGTTCATTCAATAAAGACTTCCAATTTTTGTCCCTCTTCGTCAAGCTCCTTCGTCAAGTTCCCCTCAATTCGTTTTCTACCTTTTCCTCCTGACAAAAAGTTACCGTGCGATAATTCGTCAATTGTAACCGTGCGAGAGGAGGTGCTCTGCAAGGAATTACTGCGTCTCACCAAGTCTCACGTTCACTGATCCGCCAAGCAAGGTTTTTTCTGCCAAACTCCGTTATGCATAGTTACGCAGTTCCCACGAAACCGGCTGCCATGAGGTAAATTCCTCGAAATATTTTATTGTGCGTCAGTTTTTTGTAGATGTTACAACGGCATCATAACAGTAAGCGTTGCCAGCGTTTGAAGCATCGGTTAATTTCTACTTCCATAGCAGCCAGTCACGAGGAAGAAAGAATTCGTTGCCACGATCTCTGAGCTCTAGGTCTTGAGTTCGAATGAATGAGTCGCAAGAGCTCTATGTTCTTCTTTTTTGATTCAATGAATGATTTCAAGTGACAGGTTATTTCGGGCTTCAATAAAATAATGTCCGATTACTTTATTTGATCGATGATGTTTATGTTTTTTTGGTGTTGAAATTCACTGTTCACTCAGGGGATAAAGCTTACACCATCGACGTGAGGTGAGGAGTTTGAAAAAATTTGCTCTCGACTATTTATCTTAAACTTTTGGCGGTTTCAGATTTTACATCATTCACAATCATTTTGGAATCAAGTGAGAAAACTATTTTTTCTATGAGCGGGATTTTTTTGATCACATGGTTGTAATTCTCATACGGTCTATGGGCATAAAATATGTCTCATGTATTTCACTTTATTAACGTGTTGAGTGACAAGGCAAACTTCATGGAAAATTGCATCATCACCGTGGCACTTCCGATCAATTGATCAAACTGTATCACTGATTGAATCGTGCCGGGCTCCTAGCAGGAAAATGTCACTGGAATTTCCACTCTGAAATGCTAAGAACCAGTTCATGGAGTTACAAGATTCTATCCCTCTTTGTTTTTCTCTTGGACACTATAACACTACTGATTTTTCTTGGTGGACACGAGATGACCAGTTGGTGGACAGTTTTTACGACCTGGTAATGCCATTGCACGAGGCAGAACAGTTACTGTTATGGATGCTACAGCGGTCGTGGTGCTCTTTCAGGGCTCCTGGAGAAAATATTGCGCCTTTAGTTTCTTTTTACGCTTCTAAATAGCAACTGGTTTGATTTTACTACCCTTTGACTTTTCAGCGAGGCAATGAGAAGCAGCTAATAGGTCAATCATTGCCTAGACTCGGGAGTTAATATATGGCAGATGTTACAAAGCCGATCTGTTGTCTAGGACTCCTAACAAATTGTCACGATGCATATAAAGGAGAAATTTCTTTCAACGCTTCTTTAAGCCCAATTAAACGAGCCCTCGGATGCAAGCTCGACCGTTAAATATGTTTAAAATTATTTGTTATATTCATGCCATCTATGGGAAAGTATGCGAGTGAGAGAGTAAGGCAATTCACGCCATGAATTTTTTTATTAAACCTTTTTGATTTACTCCGATTGAGCGAATTTTCAAATTTTTCACTGGCTTAGCATGATAACTTTGATAAAGAATACGATTCGATTGCACTTGTATTTGGATTCTTTAGAGCGTAAAATATGTATAATCTTACTTAAAATACATGCCAAGAATGCAGTGATATCTTAGTTAATGAGCTATAATTAACTTACGAAGAGATGGTTCCAAAAAAGAGACTGGGTATTAGTTTTCATGTAATTCGAACACGGAATACGAAACTAAAATCCTTGAAAATTATTCTCCTATGTCAATGAGAACTTCCATAACCCTTCAATGAAGTGTAATCTTTTGACTAAATGGTGTGTGGCAACGTGTGAAATGCACACTCATCAGCAATGTACAATTTTTCAAGTTTATTACATCTAGACTTGTTTCTTCCCGGCCATTTACAAATGAACTTGAAATTTTAAAGTTCTTCTCTTAAACCGCTTTCAACTAAACAAGTTACTGTAATTAAATTGTGTGTATCATACAGTAAACAAAATGATCCCTTGATCAAAATGAGGAATTTTTCATTAGCAGTTATAGCATATTACATTAGCAAGCATTCGGACCAATATTATCATGTTGAATATGTGTGAGTTGTGCGCAGAAAGGGTAAAGGTAACTTGAATCCGAATGTTATCAGCGTAGTTCTGCGAAATATACGCGATTTTGAGCCTTTGAGAGCGTTGTTATCATTAAACACGGTAACTTTTGGTTTTTAAAGATTATTGACAACTGCCCTGACGACATTATTTTTCAATAATTTCTTGATGGTCGTTATACTATAAAGCTGAATACAATTATTTACGGGCCAAGTACTACTGGTACTCAAAAGTTCAATAGCTATTCGGAGCTATTTCTACTTATTCACCATTTAAACAAACGAGTACTCCTATCTCAAGCTGCCATTTTGAAAAACAACTCAGCTGTGCGTCATTCTCACGGACGTGTTAGTTAGGGTGCGTCCCATCTGCCTCAAGTACCACGCCAGCAAACGAACGAGAGCTACCGTTTTGGTGCGTGTGCGCAGATTTGGACCCTGAGGAGCGTGAGCTCAAAGTGACCTCTGCTGCACGCGCTGGTGTGCCGCCGCCGCTAAGGTCGACTCAAGGTGTGCATGCGCCGCGCAGTTCCTTCGTTGCGTATACTCGCGCTCCATCCTACATCGTGCGCGCCTCAACGCAACGCGTGTGTAATATTCACCGTTAATACGTAGATAGGAATCTCAACTCCGGGTTAAACAGCTGATAAATTTCATAGTCAAGGCATTGATTGTTTGCTATGAAGGATCAGATAACTTGATCTATGATGTATCGGAACACATTAGCGTGATCGATAGGTTCTTACAAGGAACTGTGCTGATGTTCCAAATGGATGAACTATGGGATGTACCTTCCTTTTGTCGTTCCTTACTTCATACTGTCGGGACGCGTGGTAATTGTGGTTTGTTTAGTCATTGCAAGTAGTTGAATGAAATGAATAAAAACACTTTAAAAGCACATTATACGTGAATAACTTGCACATTACTTCTGTGTTTTATGTTCTTTATGAACGAATTTAATGTTAGAAAATTGAGTATGTTTAACTACGAAGTGGTGCTCCTTTGATGACTTAGCTGTAGCGGAGGATCAAGTTCACGGGATATTTTACCCTTCACATCGGCCACATTCGCGGCTGTAAAATAGAGCAGTGTTTCACCGCACTGAAAAATGTATACCTGCTGGGCCCTAGCGAAAAGCAGTAAATAAATACCCACAAAAATGGAGGTTAGGCGAGTTTCGAGCTTGCTGTGTCGTGCTGATCCAGTCGATTAAAAATAGAAGATGAAATCTCACGAGTGTGAAATTAGATCTCAGTTTCATGTATTCAGACTTGTAATTTTAAAATTATTTTACCATGAAATTAAATTCCACACGAACACGAGTGAACGGTACTCTATGGAAAATATTGTTTCAATTTACTGCAGTGTATTTTCGAGCGGTAATTTAATCAAACTAATTGGCATGCCGCCGGTTGTGAAGGCTTTCTAGAATTTTGGAGCTGCTCCACTTATTGACTTCCGCGGTGGTGCTGTGCTGACTGTGTCGTTCTGACTGTGCCGCATTGCCCGTATCGAACTGACTTCACCGTGGTACCCATACGGTACTCACAGTGCTGGCATTTTCAAATATCTTAATCTCCAATTGAAATTTATTACTTTCCACTCGGACATAGATACACAAGTATTAAGCAGCGCTCACAGAACTATGACATTAAAAATGTGTCTGACAAGTGGGAGAAAAATAGCGGTGATTTGTGAGCAGCAAATTCAAGTGTTGCGTGTCCTTTGAGTTGTGTCGAGCACTCAGCGTCGGAGGGCGGCGAGCTGACCGTAACTTGGCTGCTGCTGCTGCCGCGACGCTTATCAACGAACGCCTGCACGACGCCGATGGCGTGTGATAAAATAACGCGAATGGACGCCGCCTTCTTGTTCCGCTCCGGTACAGTTAGACGTCCAGAAAACGTGTTTCTAAATTTCGTGAGCAATGGGAGAGGGGGAGGAATCTGTTCGGAAAATTCGAATGAGGATATGAAGAATAAAGTTGAATTTAAGAGGTTGCAAAAGGGACAGTCTAAGCCTTTTTCATCTGTGGGTTGTCTAAAGTTATCCTCTTGCTGGATGTGCTTTAGCAGATAGTGCAGTATTTACATCTCGAAGTACCTAACGAAACCTGAGTGAAGTTAGCCTGTTTGATAATTAATAAAAATGAAAAAATTACAGAATTTCAGTCAATAAAATTCCTGAAATGTTTTCATAACATTCTTGTGAGTACTGAATGTCATGCAATCGGAAAACATCTTACAGTCTGACAGTTACGCCAAAGTCTGAGGCACTAAGGCTTCTTCTAAATTACCGATATATTATCATTGCCAATGCATCAACAATAAATTATATCGTTCTTGTCATGATACACATATGGCAAAACATACCCCTGTGCCTTGTAGCTGGAAAGTTTCCCCTGCGCTAAAGCGGTGTTGTCAGAGACTGTCCTGGCATATATAAAATTAATACCATTAGTAGAAATAACGTTTGCTTTCGATCTCATCAGCTCGAATGAAGTCACCAAGCCTGTGTGATATAGAGGTATATAACTACTGCAGCCCGCCCCTTATCTTCTTGTTTCATTTCTGTGTACACAGTTCCAAACGACCAGAGCGATCCAACCAGATGAAGGCATGTGGCATTTTCCAGCCCTGTATGAATTTACATCATGTATTCACTTCATTGAAGCCGGCTGTCATACGAACTGATTGTCCATTTGTCAGTCAAGATATTTCATCTATTTTTTATTCTTATGTCATGAATTTTCAATGTTTGACACTCAAAGAGTAAAAATTCGCCCACGTGTAGAAAACAAACATAGCACTTTAAAATCGAGCTCCCTATTGATCATGACTTTTTTCTCAGAAATTGAATTTACTAATTAAAACATCACTAGAGGCAAAGAGATTGGAAAAGAGAACAAATTTAATAAGTTGTAACATGTGATATTCTGTAAGATGCGAGGCACCCCTGGTCGCACATTAGAAGAAGTATTGACCCAAACGTCACTGGAGTGTGAAGTATGGTGCGCGAAATGAGGCTGTCGCCGCGTTGCATAACGGAACGCAATGACTTTCTCGTGCATGCATTACAGAGTTTTTCCCGCGCATTATCGCAGCGTTCACTTTCTCTCGTTGCTGCACCAGATAACCTTTACTGTTGATTTGGCACCTTCGATGCCGGCTATTGCTTTTCTGAATGGCTTATCAGAAACGCAGTAATGGCCACGCGCCGCGCAGCGTGTAAACTCCACGCCTTGTTACGCACGTGCTCCCAAATAACGTGCTGCAGTTTGGTGGAAAATTCTCTTAGAGTGGGCTCATGTAAAATTTAATTGATATCTCTGTAGAATGATGGGGCATAATCTTCGAAAACATGCTCATAAAGTTTTGGTCATGGTTAATAATCGTTTTTTAAAAGCATTATCCCGTTTTTGAAAAATTTATGTTGCGCGTGGGTTCTATTTTCGCTCGAAACATATGTTATTCTTAACTCAATGATCTATTTCATCATTTTTATTGAAATACTGGCCCCAGTAAAAATATATTTTATTATCTTAGTTTGCTATTTTAATTTGTGATACTCTTCAGAGTCTATTTCGGCTATGAAAGTTTCAAATATTTGCGAAGAATGCTAGCTTACAGTTGATCCTTAACAACTTACAAACAGAAACACAAGTCACTCAGTCGTGCCGTGAAATTTCAGAAATAACTGATGTGATATTCCCAACCGACGCAATGCAATCTACTCTGCCACCTGGCCTGTAGGAGTGATTTGAACCCGAGAAATTGCTATGGCCGAGCGGCCAGCGCCGCGAGTCTACTATACAGTACATACCAATGCCATTCATCTTCTCTGCCAGTGTTTCCATTTTGCCTTTCTCTGATTGAAATTCTCAAAATAATTCGTTTTTAAATAAAATTTGGTCATAGATAAGCCAAAATACATTGATATCGGTCTGAAAATAGACCAATCCCTGAGCTCCGCCCATGACATAGCTCGCGGGTCTCCTCAAACTAGATACTATAATTTTCGCAAAGCGATTCACCAGAAAATTGCGACTCTAAAGGTTGATATTTTATTACAGCTGCACTGATTTTTGACAAGGAGGTATATGGATGATGTTTTTAGAGAAACTATACTGCTAATTTTGCACTTTAACAGGAATAAACATTGAAGTGGAGCTGAATAAGGTATCGAGCTCCTGCGTAACTAGCTGGAAGATCATTAGCACAAGTTCACGTATCGTTAGGTGAAGATATGTCAGTCCAGTGACCAGCTGACTGTTCTACTGAAAAGTGAGCAAACTAACCTGCTGCCAGCAGTTCAGATGGCTAAGTAAGACTCAATAAGAGTTGGCGCGTCAACTTACGCGTCATTCATGCATTGCTCACTGAGAAACTTTCCAGCTTTCCTACACAGTTTATTTTGACGTACTGCGTTAATAAATTTTCCTGTAATTTTTTGTCTACTTCTACCAAAGATGGCGAACTTAAATGTCATGGACCTTATTGTCTTTAATGCTTCTATCTTTGTAACAATACATGAGTTCTCAACAGAAAACGTACATGAACATTTATTTGCTTAAAAGTTACAAGGAGAGAGTATCTTTACAAATATGTCAGATCTGCTCACGTGACTGGAGTTGTCAGTCACGGAAGTGCATCGTCCTTTGAACAATGAATTAAACTAAGTTTGGACAGTTAAATGATGCTGTCCATTGAATTAATCATACGGTTCCCTTCCAAATTTATATACTTTTTGAAGAATTTCCAAGAATTAGTTTCAGTTTTGTGAAGTTGTGCTCAATAATTTCCCCTGTAATATTACAAATATTTCACTGTCTTTTGCAACGTTTTGTTCTAGAAGCGGACGCTTCTAAACATCAGTCAGGGCTTAGAATGTACGCTGCGAGGTCAGCATGCACGCAAAGCGATAGCTTTTGCCTAATTGGATTACAAAATTCAAAGTGTCGCATATTCACCGCGTACATCGCATTTGACTGTGACACGCAGGCATCGCCCACGACGCTAGTGTTTTAGATGCACTAGCTCTCAATCTCTCGACCGCGACTCTTGACCGTGCACCTTGCTTAATCCATTTGCCTGCGATGCCTGCCTGCAGCACTTGACTGTCGAACTTCCGTGATTCACGTCTCTCGGGCACTTGTTCGCGGCACTAGACTGTGGTGCTCGATTATTTCATAAGCCTGTGGCTATTGAGCGCAGCATATGGCTGTGGAACTTCCGTAATTTACTTGTCTGTGCCAATCGGCTGTTACTCGAGACCGTCACTACCTATGTTATCAATCGACTGTAAAGTTTACTTTTGATGCGTGGCTATGAGGCGTACTTGTACCCCAGACGCTAGTCTATGACTGTTGGACTTAGAAGTCACTCTAGCCTGCAGTATCATGCATAAACGTACTGGCAATACATATGTCCGAGACGGTGGGCCACGAAAGTATTCCCTCCTTCCCAAAACCTTATGTTTTTTTGCATTAAAACATTTAATACAGATTTTTGAGATCTGATATTTGTGAAAACAGAACACACTCAAACGCAATTGACAATATTCGTAAATCAAATATGCATTTTTAATCGTACAATGAACCACTGAAATGTAAAAAACAAGAAGGGATCAAAAGTATTACGTACTAGGTAGCAAAGCTTGTATTAGGTTCAACTGCCTCCAGTAGATGTTTTCGAAGTAATGAGGGCCTCGTATTTGTCAGACTTTTCATAACCAAGCAAGATCCTTGTACCAACTTGAATTTTTTATGCCTTCAAACAATTTCAAGTACATTTATTTCCGAGCGGCGTAGAAGCCAGCCTACAACCCTGACTCTCTCGTAGCTCAGCTAATCTGTCCTGTATTTCGACATGTGCTTAGGGTCATTATCTTCAATAAAATGCCCATTTAGTATTTTCCAATTTGAGATTCTGAACGGAAGCAGTGAAGTGAAACAAAATTCCACAACAATTGGTCGAACTCATTGTGCCTTTCTAAATGGAGCCGCCGTTGCCCCGCAGATGAAAACAACTCGATAACATGATGCTCTCAACCATGCTTTACGAAAAGAAGAATGTTTTTTGGCCCCGTGAAAGTATTTGGCCGTCGCTGAACAGTCCTATCGTACTCACTACTAAACTGGTCAATTTTGGTCGCTTCTGACCACAGAATATTATCGAAATAGCAATCTTCTGCTCGAAGTATAGCTTTAGCGCATTCCAATCGAGCAGCGACAGGTTTTTTCGTCAGAACGGAGACTCTCCGAGCAGTGCGCTTCTTCAGATCTTCTGCACGCAAAGCAATAGCGAATATTTTCATTTCACGAACAATTTTTAGCACGCCATTTTTCAAGCTTTCTTGTTATTTACACGATTTACAACAATTTCATATTTCTATTTTCGATTTTTGAGCTTGATTTTATACTTTCTGCAGTGTAATTTTCAAACCTTAAGCATTAGAATATAATTTTGTATCATGTTTTGATTTTTCTTTTCCTTTAAATTAATCTTCATTTGACTTTTGCTATACGTTATTTTTGCGTACAGCACTTCTCTGTGTTTTCTGCATCATTTCGTTGCAAGTCACTGCTGCACTTTTAGCAGAATTATGAGCAAAAAAAATATACGGCCGCTATAGATGTGCATCAGATAGGGGAAGATACCTGAAGCATTTTTTCCTTATTGAAAATCAGTTCTACATGCTAATTGACCGCAAAACCGCTAACAACAAAGCAATGAAACATTTGTTGCAGGCAACAAGGCTTCCGCATCATTTACTTAAGATCTCTTTAAATCTGATCAGGCCCCGAGGAGAGTTAACTCAATTATGTTGAAGTCTTCTACACAATCTTAAAATAAAAGTGATGACAATTGTAGTAGATCTGAAAAACATTATTTATTAAATCTGAAAGTTCATTAAATTAATTCCTAAACGCTTACTAAGCCAAATCAAAGTGTTTAGATTTACTGAACACTAATTTTAAAATCTACCGTCTTTGTTTTCATTGTCATTGTTAGAATTGAATCAAATTTGGAGACTCAACTGAATAGAAAGGACTGCATTACAAGTTAACGTCTATTTTGCACTGTATGTAAATATTTGGTTCTCGTTGGACTTGAGTATGCTGTTACTCTAGGAATCGTTCCTAAAAATGGCCTTTGCCTATAGGCTCGAATCGTCTGTTCAAGTTGTTTTCAAAGGAAAACCGTTTTTAATGCTTACTGTCTCAACTTGGCTACTTATCAACCAACATAATAATTTTTCCGGGACCTCTATTCAAAAACGTATCAATCCAGGTGCTCCAATTCGTTTAGGCTTTTTCTCACACTGGAATACGGTATTGACCATGTCATACATGGTATTGACCATGTCATACATGGTATTGACCATGTCATTGGAAAATCGTATTGACCATGTTATGTGGCCAATCTACACGTGAATGACTCTTGAGTTTCTTCAAATACATTTCGACTAACTATACACCCATGAATATAGCCAGTGAAGCTCAAGTTTCTATTTACCGCCTGAGTAGGATGGACATTTTCCCTGAGCGTTTCGAGACGATTGAGAAGAAAGTTATGTCCGTGAATGACACGCCAAGTCATTTCGTGCCGAAGTTGTCGTGAGGTACTTCATTAAACAACCATGTATCTTCCCTCCGATCGCTCCTGGCGAGACAATTAATGGATAGCTCTTCTTAACCGTACCGTAAATCAAACCAATTGATTAGGTCAACAAGAAGTACGGAACTTCTAAAGTCACCTTCATTCGGATGACATACACAAGATGTAGTCTGATCGATAGGTGGAGAAATCCAAGTTCAGTTGTCAATTTTCCCATCAGAACATCATCTCAACATCGACCTATAGTTCCAAAAGGATTTCTCTTGACTCAATCGAAGCCGAGCCGGAAATTGAAGAAAAATTTCGGATCTCATGAACGGATATTATTATCGTTAGATTGGAGATCTTGGAATGCGCTCGTCATCTTCGCCTCTCCCAGCAACGGAGCGCTAATTTGGCACGTCAGATCGTATTTCATGTGGGCCAGATGTTCAATGGCAGTAGTTTTCCTCTACAATTTTTCATTTCATTGAAAATTAGCAGGTGAAAGGTAAAGAATTTTCCTCTAAGTTATGGATGTTTTTCTAGTGACTGCAATAAGCCATGCAGTACGTCGGTGGAATTTTGAATTAAATTTCCAGTAGAGGCTATGTCTTCAGTCAGTAGGAGAGCGCACTTACGCATACTTTGCGCTCACGCGTTGGCTTCTCAATGGTTGTGAGCAACAATAAAATATATAGGCATGGGCCAACTATGATACCCATTTTATGGCTACTGTTTCCGAGTATTAGCGACCCATACAAGTCTGCACTTTGGTATAGGGTTTTGCCCTGCGCACGGCCTTGAGTCACAAAGAATCGCAAAAAAAGAGTCTCTGAGCCGAAAGTCCGTTGCAGAATTAAATACCAATAAACTGTAAATTTAATGGTCATTTTATTTAAATAACTAAGCGATGAATTGGCGGAGGCGTGAAATGGAAAATAGCTTGAATATTTTATTTTTTTTACGACAGCTTGTCTGATGAATAAACACTTAGGAGGTAAACTCTTTCTCTCGTCAACATTTGTTCATGGTGAGACGATAGCATTTCCTTATAAATTTCTGTGTCGTAAAACAAATGGAT